>OY804576.1:67089577-67689577 GCA_963680875.1 Bathymodiolus brooksi | reverse complement strand
GGGACCTAAGGTTATAGAATTAGGACCTGGTTTGACCGCTAGTGTATAACTCCTCTGAAAGGGTCCCCAGAGGTTGTGCAGGACGAATCAAATGTACCATTCGCCATCTGGACAGGTCGTAGATGAGTAAGTGCATATTATCTTTGTACAAAGAGAAAATGTTTACTTTTGAGACGAAGACAAACAATGACAAATAAATGTATATAGTTTTATAAGACATGTATGTATAACTTACATCCTTCTTCATCACTGCCGTCTTTACAATTTTTCTTATTATTGCATACTAATCGTTTGGAGATACATTTTTTACTTGTTTTACATTGAAACTGGTTGGCTCTGCACCCACCTGTTGAAATAAATATACCACTACCAATAAATATACAATTCTCAGAATCACTGGATGTTATTAAAACAGTCTTCACCTACTACAATCCGTATTATAGGGGTGGTTTGCTTGGTCTGTGCGGAATGAATCCAATAATCAACTCGTTCGGAGGACAGTTCGTAAATGCATGTTTGCTATTTGAAGAATTCCACACTCCTTGTATATTAACGAAAAATGTTTAGTAGTTGTCGTTGATAGCCTTTCTCTAAGCAAACATGTTGTTTTTTGTAATCTCTCCCTTTGACGTACTAAATGAGTTCATAAAGCGTTCCATATTTACCCTCTTAGCTATATGTTTATTGATTCTATACATGAATATAGCTGAAATACTGCTCAATGGTCATTAAACAACAAGCCAAAACTATGAAGTATATGTTTTAGACGTAAGCGCGATAACCGAACAAAATAAAGTAAAATATAAAACAACATTTATCTACATTAATCACACCTTTTTGTTTATTGCATCAACACGTTGTAATCTTATTTTTACTCCCCACCCCAAATGTTTTGTAGATCGTTGTTTGTTCTTTTGGCAATTACGTTGATTTACGACTTCTGATTACCACTTTAGTATCTTAAAACCTTTCTAGATACAAATATAGCAATTATTAGATTGCATTACATTTATATGGTAGATACTCCAGCCAAAAAAACAAATTTAACCAACAGACTATACCTTCCTAGCTAGTAGTCAGTTAACTACGAGCATTCATTGATCTGTACATGTTTACCTTGTCATTCATTTTTGTGATAGTATGTGGTCTTTTGGGAGTGAAAGGGAATCTGGGCAGGTTTTTTTTTATCGTTTGTTTATATACGTATTGACGTTGACTTAAATATTTTTCAATATGTACAATCAAAATATATTAAGAAAAAGGAGATAAAAGCAAAGTTTATTAAATAATTGATTTATTCTACACATGTATAAAGCAGAAAATATCTTTTGAAAATCAAGTTTGCTGTAATAGCTAAAAAAAATAACACTATCGACTAAGAAAGCCAAATTTAAAAAGAAAACTAATTTAGCAAATGTATCGTTTTCAATGTAAGTTGAAGATATTCTGATTGAATACAATTTCTAAATGTTGCGTTCTGCAATCTTAAGGGGTTCGTTTGAATCAGATCGTTTTTATTGCAAGGACCAAGAAATATTCCGTATTTAATTATGGCGATAAAAAGCAGATTAAATTCAAAGATGAAATTACACAAATTAGCTCCATTGAGTTTATAGAATATATACAGACAAATGACAATTCAAAATATTTTACCAGATAAAACAAAATTTGATAATATATATCGACAGAATTTAGTCAACAAGCAAAGCAAAGAATGAACATTCAACAGATACTTGATTATGAATCTAAAAGAGACTATTGACAACTGAAATGTCAGTCTTGGATAATTAACAACGTTTCAAGGACAAACAACGATCTATTATGCATTGCACAGAAAACTAAAGATCGAGGAACACAAACCCTAACAAAAATCGGGGGTGAACTCCGGTGCTCCAGAAGGGTCAGCAGTTCTTGCTCTACATGTGACACCCGTCGTGTTACTCTTGTTACACATCCGGTGATAAGTTATGTAGGTAATAAAACGCTTGGATGGCTAGATTTCTTTAATTATATAATTAGAAAGTTGTAGATGATGTGAATAGCTTCATTATATTTAATTGTTTAACGCCACTTTGAACAATATTTCAGTTATATCGTGGCAATCAGTTTTATTGGGGGAGGAAACTGGAGAAAACCACCGACCTGCTGGAAGTCAGTGACAAAATTTATTCTATTTAGCTCACCATTATTGTGGTGATAGTCACTGATTGCATAGGTAGTTGTAAATCCAACTACCATACTACCACGGCGGCTCCGAGAAATTTGGTATCACACGTTATACACAGATGCATACAACACGAGAAATAAAATAGGGCCACTATTGATAAGGAACACTACTCAACTCTGAAGTAACAACTTGATGTCAATAAAATCTTTGAGACAAATACCTGAGACGGATTGACGTATTTTTACCCTTTTATCTCTCGTGAATGAATAATAGCTTTATAGCAGGTAGAACTAACTTGTATATGACGTCGTTATAAATTTCCCAGAATTAGAACTAACTAGAAATTTTTTCTTACCTTTAACACATTTGTAATTGACTCTTAGATAAGCTGATTTCCCTTTACATAGGTCCTTATATATTCTGTTGGAAGCACGTACTATACATTGCTTTTTATTATTACACTTTTTTCTGACTAAAGATAGAGCATTATTTTTCTTTCCACACATGGTTGTGTTATCATCGCCTTTACATTTTCGAGTATTTGATCTTCCGTAGAATGCACCCGTCATTCGTATAACTTTGTTTTTCCGAGTACACCGAAGTAGGTGTGTATCACCCTGACATATTATTTTCCGACGTCCTATAAAATCAATCACAAAAATAATAATTAACAGCAACACATGAATGTATGTACAGTCAAACCTGTATATAAAGGCCACTCAAGAAAACCTGAAATTGCAGTCTTTATGAGCAGTTGCCCTTTATATACAGGTTAACATCATAGGTACTATTCATTAATGGGAAAAATGAGACTGCCCTTTATAGACTGATTTGTTATATAGAGGTGCCCTTTAAAGCAGGCGTGACTGTATTTGTGAAATGACAAGATGAATCATTATATGATGCTATGGTAATGTTTTCTTTTTACGTTCTATAATTTGACTATACTTATCTGTTAACAGTAGACCGACCATTGCCCTTGAAGGTTTTGTTGACTAATAAAGATGTACCCACGTCTATAAATCGGCACTGACATGGGTTATTAGATATATTTATTATTGAAATTAACAGTTCAAAAATGATGTAATTATTATTAAAACTATGACTCTCTTCCCTCGGGCATAGGTAACCTTACCAGATTTTTGTTATTCTTTTAGATCCTGTGGTTTTTTTACTCCCACAGACTTTTAAATTACTAGTATTTGACTCTCGAATATTTTGTGCCTGCGTACCTGATGAAGGTTATTCCAATAACGCGTCGTTCGCACCAAATTAGATATCTACGTTTTTCTTCTAAATAATACACACCCCTTGTAGCTATTATGCTTTTCTGTAATAATGATTCATTATGACTTATTGGGTTTGTGTTGCTCAATCTTTAGTTTTCTGTGTAGTGCTTTGTAGATGTGTTCTTTAATCCATTGTATTGTCTGTCCTCTTTTCGATTTACTACTTCTGAATACAACTTTCCTATCTTCGAACTTTTCTTATCTAACGATTGACAGCTTAAATCATTTAATCTCATTAACATCGAACTACGAATACCTGGAATCTGATGATTTCAATCAGAATCGAATGAAAATATGCCATTAAAATACAAACAAATGCATCTTGATCATGATTTATCTGCATCAGTTTGTCATTTGGCTTCTCTTACCTTGAGTGCGTTCGTACAAATTGAAAAATATGAACGTCATCAATAGTGGAACCAAACTGTACCGTCCCATCTCATGTACCCTGTAATATAGTCACGACCGTTAATGTTTTGTGTAAAGAAATATCCACCGAATAGATACCAATGCAAGAGGATATGCAACTAATACAAAAATAGATCTGTCACACAAAATCCGGGTTAAGAACGAAATTCCCCCCGGAAAGATGAACATATCCTGCTTCTTGTTATTTTTGGGAGGTCAAGCTATCAAAATAATAAAAATGATAAAATTATGTAATGCGGTATTTATCCAAACAAAAGTTGATTTACTTAAAAATGTTCAAGGCTAATGTTTTATTAAGAACGGTGCTCACACAATATTTTCTACAAATGATTTAAGAACCACTTTGACAAGTTCAAATGTCGGAATACTGCATTAATAGTTCGAGTTTTGACAAGAAAGTATAAAATACATAATAGTTTTTCCCGAAATTATAATGATAATTTTCATCAACTGACGTTTGCGTGCAAGAATATATGTGACACCAAAGATATACTGCAGACCCATTAAATAGACAGTTGGGGAACATGGCATATCCACAACATTATTAGCGTTCAAAGTACTTGTATTTTTCAGAAAATTAAATATGATCTGTTTATTAAATTCCTTGGTAACAGTTATTTGAAAGAGTAATATTTACCTTTTGCTTTGACAAAACCAGTTAAATTCTTGTTTCGATCTTTATATCATAGACCGTAACGTATTAATGATCCAATGACAAAACGAGTCTAGCCTTTCTTACTAACACTGTCACTGTTTTCATTCCAGGATATAAACAATCTAATTAAAATTAAATCTTTTATATTTAGGGCTTGGGATGTTTAACGTCACTTTCAACAATATTTCAGTTATATCGTGGCGGTCTGTTTTATTGGTGGAGGAAACCAGAGTACCCAAAGAAAACCACAAACCTGCCGCAAGTCACTAACAAACTTTATCACACAATGTTGTATCGAGTGCACCTCACCATGAGTGGGATTCGAACTCACAAACTTTATTGGTGATAGGCACTGATTGCACAGGTAGTTGTAAATCCAACTACCGTGCCATCACGACGATCCGTAAAAAAAATATTTGGTGATCCACTTACATTTAGCAAACTTCCAAATGGGATCATGCCCTGTTACCTTCCACCCAAATCATATGACCGACAGTAAAATATATTGACCAATTGAACAACAGCTGTTAGCACGTGCTCGGTGTAATGATAAAGGACCAGTACCTCAACACATCAATTGGAAACATAATTTCAAGATAATTATGGATGCTGTTGAAGATTATGCCAGAAGGTGGATAAAGAGAGAAGTAGACCAAGATCCTGAGTTAGAGTCCTTGTCAGACTGGGTTAGAACAATTAGGTTTCTAGTACAAGGTCGGATTCACAAACTAAAAAATTGTGTTAATAGTCGACCTAAGTCTGTATTTAAAGACCAAGAAGCTGTTAAGTGTCTTTCCTCTCTTCATGACAAATATGTTGTCGTTCCTGCGGACAAGGCTTCCAACAATATCGTGTTTGTATGTAAATCATATTACTTCGAATGTCTAATCAAGGAATTAGGCATAAATAGCAACACCTCTAGTAATACCACATACAAACCAACTTCGTTCGACAAAGATGAAATCCTAGCTAACCACAGATCATTCATGACCTCTTTAAACATTCCCTCTGGTAAAGAGTCTGAGGATTTACCCTATTTATATTGGATACCTAAACTCCATAAGACACCATACAAAGAAAGGTACATAGCGGGATCATCAACTTGTTCGACGAAAGAATTGTCTATTCACCTGACAAAGATTCTGTCTACAGTAAAAGAGGGACAACAGAAATATTGTGAAACTGTTTACTCGCGTAGTGGCATAAATCACATGTGGATTTTGAAAAACTCTAAAGATCTTTTGGATAACCTGAAATCAAGATCTTTCTCTCAGGTATCCTCCATCAAAACTTTTGATTTTTCAACTCTATATACCACCCTACCGCATGACAAATTAAAAACCCGCTTAAAAGAAACAATTCATAAAGCTTTTAGTCATAGAAACTATGGCTCAAAATTTGTTGTGTTAGGCTACAATTCCACATATTTTTCAAACAAAATTCATAAAGGTAAAACATGCTACTCCGAGGAACAAGTGATCAGTATGCTGGAGTTCCTCATCGATACCATATTTGTCTCCTTTGGAGGGACACTGTTTCAGCAGGTCGTCGGCATACCAATGGGTACGAATTGTGCCCCTCTTCTAGCCGATTTATTTTTATACTCATACGAGTCGGAGTTTCTTCAAAAGCTTGTAAAAGATAAGAAGATTCATGAGGCTAGAGCCTTTAATTTCACATACAGGTATATTGATGACGTTTTATCTATCAATAATTCTAGATTTGCAGAATTTCTTCCATTGATATATCCTCCAGAGCTGGAAGTTAAAGAGACCACCGATACAGCTTCGTCCGCATCATTTTTGGACTTATACCTCGAATTTGACGACAGTGGTCAACTCAGTACTAAAATTTATGATAAGCGGGACGACTTCAATTTTAAAATCATAAATTTTCCAAACATGTGCAGCAATGTACCAGCTTCTCCTGCATATGGTGTTTACATCTCGCAATTGATTCGCTATGCAAGGGCCAGTAGCAATTATTCTGATTTCCTGAAACGTCATCTTCATCTGAGAAACAGGCTACTGGACCAGGGCTATAAAAAGATTCGCCTTATTCGATCTCTTAAAAAGTTTATATTCCGATACCAATATCTTGTCGAAATATATTCCGTCTCTGCAGAAATAATTATAAGCGATGCATTTTCATATAGTGAAAATGTATAAAGATAAAGAAGTCCAAAATGTCAAGTATTTTTTTGTCAATGTGTGACGTAAAAATATTTTTGACATTTACGTCACCGAATATGGTACTGCTTTGACAACTATTTTACCTATTTTGTTCCTGTATTTAAATACTGTTACAGTGACAGCCGGAACCTTTGAACCGTAGTGAGAGCGGGAGGTTTGGCGCCTTTAAATCTGATTCAACCCACCATTTCTTTAGAAATGCCTGTACCAAGTCAGGGTCATTACGGTTTTCACAGTTTTCCGGTTGTTGACTGATTTTGTCTGTTTATATAATTATGAGTTTTGACTTTCCCTTTATAAGATTGTTCGGAGTTCGGTAATTTTGTTATTACCTTTATTTACTTTTACAAAAACCATATGAAAATCGCCACGATTGTTTCACTATCGATCGGATGTGACGTTATATCGTCCATATTTATTGTGACCACATTTGCAGTGATATTTCCCGATATCTTTATAACGGTTGTATCTTGTTGGTCGACAATTATCGAAAAAAAAATCGTAACAAGTTCGTAATCGAAGATCAGTAATTATATATATTAATTTGTATCCGGAGATCTCGCCTGATTTGATTCCAAAGACAAGTGCTGTCGAGCGTACATGTTGGTTTCTCTAACAATTATGTCAATTAAACAATCTGTATTTGTAGTACTCAATTGCGAAAAATAATCTACGGGTTCAGCTTCTTTAGTCAGTGGGTGTTTTGTTCCCATATGTTGACTGAAGACAATAACTTCATGCGGAAAAATAAATTCATTAAGATTTGATACTGTCCACAAACTGGACATTTTGATGAACAGTATCATCGTCCGACTCTTCCGAACTATCTCCGCCTTTTTCAATATCTGAATCTTGATTGATATTATCGATTTTGTCGCCACTGTTTATTTTTCTGGAGACCCCTTTATGAAAATGTGTTTGTCCAACAGTGATAACATTCGAATGTGTCGGCCTAAATTTATATTTATATGCAACAGGCCAAGCAAATGTGTTTTCTTTAATAACGTCAAAAAGTTGTGACTGCTTACGTTAATTCTCTGACAAATGGAGGAAATCAGTGTAGTAACATCATAAATTGACAATTTATAAAAGAATAGCTGAAATTGAGTGAAATCCAAACAATGGACCCCGAAGAAATGACTTAATACTGAATGAATTTCACCTTTATATGGCTTAAATTAAAGCTGAGTATTGCATGGTTTATTAATGGTATTGTGTCTAAGTTTATTGTAATTCAAAATTTAAAAAATACACAGGTTAGAAGTAAAAAAGCAGCAAACATTGTTTTACAAGAAAAAAATACCACTCCAGAAATATTATGAAATTATTACTGAACAGTTGCTTTGTTCAACTATCTAAAATTATCATCGCACATGAGCAAACAGGATATTTATTGGAATCTGGAAGACTACAAACACATTGTTTGCATGTATCAAAATTTTGAGACTATTATATTTTAATGCATATCCAAAAACTAACATTTAACCCGTTTTTAAATTAATATATGTACAACTGCAAGTAATCTTAAAATTATATTTTCAGAAAAATCCTGCCCGCCCCCATAAGACTAACAGTTTAAAATATCCCCTCTACAACCCAACATCCCTGACTAATGCTTACATGGAAGTTAAAAACAACAATATGTCAGTCCGCAAAGCAGCCAGACAATTTTCTGTACCAAGACAAACTCACAGGAATAGGGCTATTGGAAAAATAGATGCCGACTGTATTTTTAATTTTGATTCTGAAAATGCACAACTTGAAGTGAGTGCTAATGACAAAGAAACATGTTTATATGGATATTAATGAAACAAATGCGGGTGTTATATAAAATTAAAAGGAATGTGGTAATTTTTTTTCACAAAGAAGACCGACTGAAGTCTATAAAAAGTGAAAAATAAAAACAAAAATAATAAGAAAAAGCGGAATACCATGGGACGTGTCGTTTCTGGATTTCTGGAAGGGCTATTACAGAGGATGAGGTTGCAAAAAAGTGCAAGATTATACTGAAAATGTCAGGAAAAATAAACCAAAAACTACAAAACCAGTCAGAAAAATCAAAACTAACACCATCAAATATTGTGAAGCCAAAGCAAAAACGTCAAAACGACTGAAGGAGAAGGAAAGCACTAGTATACAATCATCTCCACAACTTGGCCCATGTCACTTTTATGTCAGTGAGGATTCAGAATTGACAGACACTGATGATGAAACAACTTCAGGGACAGAAAAATGCTGTGTCTGTACAGTTCACACCAGACCCAATTCCCTCTTTGCGGAATATGGAGTTATCGTTCGTAATTTGAATTATCGTCCTTGACAGTGGGTATATAGCATTTCCGATTGCAAAAGTTTTCCTGGCTGTTTTTAATAAATTGATTGAATAAATAATAAGTGCGAAAAAATATGAAATTAATTGACGTAGATTCCAAGGCAACACTTGAAGACTTCCTAACTTTAAAAAAAGACTGAACTTGTAGTTTTTACGGAAATGTAATGAAAAACTCAGTGGTAACAAGAATGAGTTTGCGATCTGACAAAGATGTAGGGACGTATCTTTTAAAAAGCCGGTCAGATGACAATGAAAAAATGAGCTGCTATAGAAAGTTCAATAGAGGCTTTAACTTTTATAAAGAAAATTATATACACGACATTCTCTTTTTTTAAACTTCTATAAAAAAGTTATTTACTTATTTAACATATTTTTCTCTGGATTTGTAACATTTTTGTACAAATAACTCCAAATCTGTATTTTCATAATACCAATGAACATGTTACATAATTAACTTTCTGAAATGTTTTGGATGATTGTCACTAGATTTTTCTGCAAATGGGAAATACTGCGCGATTTTCTTTGTACACTGAAAGCGGGAATATTTTCTTTGTAAAATGTTTTCTCTCCTTTCATAAAAAAGCGTATTTGATTTTTTTCATTACACTCGAGCGGTCGAAGACAAAGCAAGATACATTTGAAAGCATTTTAGAAATAATAGAATCTGTTGTTTCTTAACCATTTGTAAAAGCAGAAGCGGATTCGGTAGAATATTTTGTACTGTGTTTGAAACGGTATGTGCGTCTTCATTAGCAATGTGCGCTTATCAGACAGGTGAACACCTGCATCTAACATTTGCCGACCATCTCGACTTGTACAGTCAACAATCAAATCCCAATTTTCGGTTTCCGTCAGAGCAGATCCCACTTTTTTCTGAATGAATAATGTCCCTCGTCTGGATTATTTTGAATAGGAAATAAAACGATCACGAACGCGGCTTTTTTCTGTTTTTAATATATCAAGAACAAGCAATCGGTCTATCGTTTAAAAAACAATGGTGTATTTGGAGATCGCACCTCTGTCCATTGAAACTTATCTGTCATATTAAAGATGTATTTTTAGACATATGCACTTCTCGACCGCTACCCATGATTTCGGATACCGTCTAAGTACCGACGACAAATAGGTTATTTTGCAATAAATGCATTTACAGTCTCATAATCTTACAGCCAAAAATGTCGTTCTGAAGCTAAGCTTAACAATGTAGACAAACAAACAAAAGGACTGATGGGATTCGAACCACCTTCTAGAACTATCCATTCCATCACAAGGCAGCGCCAATACGATCATGACTACTGTGTTCCCGAATTTAGTCAAGTAAATTTATTACTTAGAGTAGTGATGGGGTAAAATGCGAATTAGTATACAAACGTAGCAGATGATTTGATTTCTCAACTGCAGATTTATACAAAATATAGAAAAGGCTCTGATGGTTTGCCTCCGATTAAAACGACATGTGCTAAATTGCTTTATTTTAGTGATTATGACAGCTTACGTGATGTACTAAAAAAAAACAAAAAAAAACTACAGAGTAGTTAATATTGATAAAGAAAAATATGTAATTAACAGCTTGCATGTATATTCAAGTTATGATTTCATATGTAAGGAAATATTCGTTGTGCGGCTTTCGAAAAATCAATACAAATCTACTGTATACACTCACAATTCTTATAATATGTAAAGAAAACAAAAATTAATATAATTATAGCCTCCATTTTTATCACTTTAAGCGAAATTAATAACGAAACACATCATGTTGCTAATAAAATAAAAAACAAAACAAAACAAAAAAAACCCCCAAAAAAACCAAGCCAAAACTGCTCCGATAGGATTCGCACTCTGAGTGTAAATCTGCAGGGGTCGCGAAGCAGCGACTATACGATCACGGCTATGGTACAATGATCAAATGTGTAAGTTTTGTTTTCTTTTTTGTGGTATATAAGGTGTACCTGATGTAAATTGGTGCAACTCTATAATAAAGCAAACGATGCCTATATTTCATAAAATCAGATTTAAGCATATTTTCCATAAAAGGAAAAGTCTTTATATGTTACCAAAGGGAAAATGTATATGCATGTTAAAAAGGAAGTTTTGTGTTGCAAGTTTTTGATTCTTAGCAATTGTAATTTTGTTTGTTTTCGTGTTTTTCTCCTTTACACCAGCATTGAAAGCACTTGTATCTGCAAAAGTTTCCATTTTTTTTGGTTAAGATCAGAGTAAAATCTTCATTTTCCCCATCCAGCTTTTTGAAGGAACGGATGCCGGCTGTCTAACTCTACGGTCATATTTCTACCCGACGTCTCTGACGGTTGGAGAAGGCCAAATCCGGTAAAAATCCTAAATATTCATTTTTTATTACAAAATCCACAGTGGAACCAAAGAATGAATAGTCATCAACCATGTATATAACTAAAGGTAAAATATTCAATTTCTTGAATGGAGCCTGTGGGAATCTGCATTGATCTCTTGAAAAAAAGAAAAGAAAACTAAATATCATGCAAAAATAGACATCTTTTTAATAGACTCCGAGCAGATAAAATATCTTGAACATTTCAAGATTAAGATAATCCCCTGTAAAAGAAAATAAAACAAATGATTCCACTGCGAAAATCGGAATGAATTTTGTATACATCGCTATTAACGTCCGTAATTTTAACAGCAAAGCCGATTTTCGAGAAAATGCTACATCTTTGAATATAAAACACTGAATTTATTAATTATTACGGTCATTCAGGATATGAAATAAAAATACAGCTCTCATATAATCCACCGATATCGGGCGATATAAAATAATTCCAATAAATCGGATTTTATTTGAATAAGAATACATAGTTTTTTCCAATTTTTTAAACGTTTCGTGACATTTACAGTTATGTAACCGGAAGTGTACATACCCTCTCTCAGGAAAAGATAACTCGATGCAAGAACGATAACTCTAGTTATCGCAAATCGGAATTCCCTCTTTGCGGAAAATGGAGTTATCGTTCGTAATTTGAATTATCGTCCTTGACAGTGGGCATAGCATTTCCGGTTGCCAAAGTTTTCCTGTCTGTTTTTAATAAATTGATTGAATAAATAATAAATGCAAAAAAATAAGAAATTAATTGACGTAGATTCCAAGGCAACACTTGAAGACTTCCTAACTTTAAAAAAAAGACTGAATTTGTACAGATTTTACGGAAATGTAATGAAAAAATCAGTGGTAACAAGAATGAGTTTGCGCTCTGACAAAGATGTAGGGACGTATTTTTTAAAAAGCCGGACAGATGACAATGAAAAAATGAGCTGCTATAGAAAGTTCAATAGAGGCTTTAACTCTAATAAAGAAAATTATATACACGACATTCTCTTTTTTTAAACTTCTATAAAAAAAGTTATTTACTTATTTAACATATTTTTCTCTGGATTTATAACATTTTTGTACAAATAACTCCAAATCTGTATTTTCATAATACCAATGAACATGTTACATAATTAACTTTCTGAAATGTTTTGGATGATTGTCCCCAGATTTTTCTGCAAAACGGAAATACTGCGCGATTTTCTTTGTACACTGAAAGCGGGAATATTTTCTTTTAAAAATGTTTTCTCTCCTTTCATTAAAAAGCGTATTTGATTTTTTTCATTACACTCGAGCGGTCGAAGACAAGGCAAGATACATTTGAAAGCATTTTAGAAATAATAGAATCTGTTGTTTCTTAACCATTTGTAAAAGCAGAAGCGGATTCCGTAGAATATTTTGTACTGTGTTTGAAACGGTATGTGCGTCTTCATTAGCAATGTGCGCTTATCAGATAGGTGAACACCTGCATCTAACATTTGCCGACCATCTTGACTTGTAGTCAACCATCAAATCCCAATTTTCGGTTTCCGTCAGAGCAGATCCCACTTTTTTCTGAATGAATAATGTCCCTCGTCTTGAATATTTTGAATAGGAAATAAAACGATTACGAACGCGGTTTTTTTTCTGTTTTTAATATATCAAGAACAAGCAATCGGTCTATCGTTTAAAAAACAATGGTGTATTTGGAGATCGCACCTCTGTCCATTGAAACTTATCTGTCATATTAAAGATGTATTTTTAGACATATGCACTTCACGACCGCTACCCATGATTTCGGATACCGTCTAAGTACTGACGACAAATAGGTTATTTTGCAATAAATGCATTTACAGTCTCATAATCTTACAGCCAAAAATGTCGTTCTGAAGCTAAGCTTAACAATGTAGACAAACAAACAAAAGGACTGATGGGATTCGAACCACCTTCTAGAACTATCCATTCCATCACAAGGCAGCGCCAATACGATCATGACTACTGTGCTCCCGCATTTAGTCAAGTAAATTTATTACTTAGAGTAGTGATGGGGTAAAATGCGAATTAGTATACATACGTAGCAGACGATTTGATTTCTCAACTGCAGATTTAAGAAAAATAACTACCAAGCACAAAACAAAATATACAAAAGGCTCTGATGATTTGCCTCCGATTAAAACGACATGTGCTAAGGGACCGACCATGTAACTTGAAGGGAGGGGGGTTATGGTTTTTTGTTTCTTTCAGAATTTTTTTTTCGGACAACACAAGAGTTGAAATATTTATATTTTTTGTCGCGCAAAGCGCGAATTTTTTTACCAGAATTTAACATTAGGTTATATGACAAAAGCTCTGAATCAGATTATTAAGTCTCCCAAACAACGTTTGGAGACTTAATGTTTTTGCTCCGTTTCTTATTATTTTTATTCTTCTTCTTGTTCTTGTTATTCTTCTTTCTTTCCGTGCACCATGAAATTGTCCACGGCAGATCTCAGGAACTACAGGACATAATTTCATGAAACTTGGTGGAGTTATAGATATATGTTTCTAGTTGATCCTAAAGGTTTCAGATTTGTGGTAAAGGGGGTCAAGCCATATTTGTGGGAGTTCAAAGGGGGTGGGGGTTACTATAGAATCCTATGGGAAACTTGAAATTTCGTACATTAATGTTGATAACTTCTAACTGGATAATGATAGAGACATAAATTTTGACATAGTGATAGGTCACCATTAGAGGAGGAATTCTGGGTTTTCCAAATTTTCAAGATGTCTGTCATTTTCAAAATGGCTGCCAAAACACGGCATAAAAATGAGGGGTAAAAATTCAACATTGTCCGATATCATCAACATTTGATATGTGGGTAGATAGTGTCAGTGGCCGGTTTGGGAGACTTCATAATCGTTAGATTATAATCATACCTTGTTTTTTTTTCCTCCTCCACCAAAATCAGAATATTTTTTTCAGCAACATTGGGAATCAGAATATTTTTTTAGAAAAAAACCATAACCTTCAAGTTAAATGGTCGTTCCCTAAATTGCTTTATTTTTAGTGACTATGACAGCTTTCGTGATGTACGAAAAAAAACAATAGTTAATATTGATAAAAAAAAATATGAAATTAACAGCTTGCATGTATATTCGTGTTATGATTTCATATGTAAGGAAATATTCGTTGTGCGGCTTTCGAAAAATCAATACAAATCTACTGTATACACTCACAATTCTTATAATATGTAAAGAAAACAAAAAATAATATAATTATAGCCTCCATTTTTATCACTTTAACCGAAATTAATAACGAAACACATTATGTTGCTAAAAAATTAAAAAAAACAAACAAAACAAGCCAAAACTGCTCCGATAGGATTCGTACTCCCAGTGTAAATATGCAGGGATCGCGAAGCAGCGACTATACGATCACGGCTATGGTACAATGATCAAATTTGTAAGTTTTGTTTTCTTTTTTGTGGTATATAAGGTGTACCTGATGTAAATTGGTGCAACTCTATAATAAAGCAAACGATGCCTATATTTCATAAAATCAGATTTAAGCATATTTTCCATAAAAGGAAAAGTCTTTATATGTTACCAAAGGGAAAATGTATATGCATGTTAAAAAGGAAGTTTTGTTTTGCAATTTTTGATTTTTAACAATTGTAATTTTGTTTGTTTTCGTGTTTTTCTCCTTTACATCAGCATTGAGAGCACTTGTATCTGCAAAAGTTTCCATTTTTTTTGTTAAGATCAGAGTAAAGTTTTCATTTTCCCCATCCAGCTTTTGGAAGGAGCGGATGCCGGCTGTCTAACTCTGCGGTCATATTTCTACCCGACGTCTCTGACGTTTGGAGAAGGCCAAATCCGGTAAAAACCCTAAATGTTCATTTTTTATTACAAAATCCACAGTGGAACCAAAGAATGAATAGTCATCAACCATGTATATAACTAAAGGTAAAATATTCAATTTCTTGAATGGAGCCTGTGGGAATCTGCATTGATCTCTTGAAAAAAAGAAAACAAAACTAAATATCATGCAAAAATAGACATCTTTTTAATAGACTCCGCGAAGATAAAATATCTTGAACATTTCAAGATTAAGATAATCCCCTGTAAAAGAAAATAAAACAAATGATTACACTGCGAAAATCGAAATGAATTTTGCATACATCGCTATTAACGTCCGTAATTTTAACAGCAAAGCCGATTTTCGAGAAAATGCTACATCTTTGAATATAAAACACTGAATTATTAATTATTACGGTCATTCAGGATATGAAATAAAAATACAACTCTCATAGAATCCACCGATATCGGGCGATATAAAATAATTCCATTAAATCGGATTTTATTTGAATAAGAATACATAGTTTTTCCAATTTTTTAAACGTTTTGTGACGTTTACAGTTATGTAACCGGAAGTGTACATACCCTCTGTCAGGAAAAGATAACTCGATGCAAGAACGATAACTCTAGTTATCGCAAATCGGGAATAAATGAGGGTAAATCATTTGAAATTACACGTTGGGTCCAGTGGGAAAATAACTTGTGTAAACATTGGATCAACTTAAAACATTGTGCTGAGATTTATGTAGTCCGTCTTGGAGATCACTTTCTGTGTATAATCACTGTAAACCACTGGCGCATCATGAAGGGCATAATACACATCTTTCTGATGTGACATAAATTTCCCCCTATATGTCCTGTTAGACTGTGTTGTTATTGTTTAAAGAATTTAAACTTTCGTTTTATGAAGATTTTATGATTTAATATTGCTTGGTTTTAATGCTGGAGAAGTGAGCGTTGTAGATGTAGTTGATCAAAGTAAATGAGATGAAGAACAGAGCTAAAACACTCTTCCTTGACGTTTGATTTTTTACTTCATGAACACTAGAGTAACACGACGGGTTTCACTAGTGAAGCAGAGACGATTTACCCTTCCGGAGCACCCGAGTTCATCCTTGGTTTTTAGTGGGTTTCGTGTTGCCCGATTTTTAGTTTTGTAGGTCGTTGTTTGTCCTTTTGTGCTTTTTCTTTTGGCCATTGTGTTGTCTGTCCCTCTTCGATTTATGGATTCTGATTACCGTTTTGGTATTTTCAAACTCTTAGTATATTTCCCCTATTAATTCGTTTTGTTATATTTCTATATTGGCTAAAGGTCTGTGGTGTACTGCTACAATTCAATTTGCTTCCACAACATATCAACAATAACTATTTTATTCTTTAATTTTTAGACATCTGTTCTGTTATCCATGGTACAAATTTGAAAACATTTGCATACACACCAGGTAGTTTAGGTCCTGTGAAAGAAAAGAAAATAATATGTTGACTGTTTGCGTTCTCTTTATTCAATATATTTGTGTCAGTTCGAATCCATTAGATCAGGTTTATTTGTTATCAAAAGACAGTTTCAAGGATATTTCTTAGTTGTAAAGCTGAAGTCATGACTTTGAAAGCTTTATGGACGCCGTCATGACTTGGTTAACGGACACTGAATGTCTATGTCAAAGATGACCACAGTAATGTTTCTTTGTCGTGACCATAATCGCGTTATTACGTCCTCCTTCGTGACTTCTCACCGGATTTATTACACACCAAGCAGGATGGATGCTACTGGTAGAGCAAAAACTGCTTATCTTTCGGGTAACCTGAGTTCAATCCGGGTTTTTAGTTGGGCATTATATTGGGGAAAAAAAAGCAAATTAAAAAAAAAAAAAAAACAGCAACGAAAAAAGAAAAAGAAACTACAAAAACAAAACGTTGCTTAGTGGCAATTGGGTGTTTATTTTTTAATCCCAAATGAGCAACGTTTCAGCTATATCAAGGCGTGAACAAGTAACATTCAATCGGTTGATAACTATCTCCGCTTTGTACTAGACCAACACGCTTCCAGAAATAACATATACATGTATACCATTGTTGAACAATTATATTGTCATTTTCATATCACCATATACCACACTCAAGCGGAGTACGCAAACCATTACATTACTGATTCAGTTAGTAGTGGCAAGTATCATAATAATTTTATTCAGTAATATGTATTTGAAACATTAGCGAATAAATATTAAAACAATGTAAATAAGTGTTCATCATTACGGAATACAATTAAAAACAAAGTTGTAGTTTTTTTGTAGGCGATTGAAACATTTGCATTAATAATGATAGTTAAAACATAAATCCATTGTGGTACACATGGCTTATGATAAAACAATAATACTTACGAGCACAGCCTTCACCAAACGACACTATTCCTTGTGCATAATATACATTATCAATTTTACACATAAGTGGTCCACCACTATCACCCTTTCAAAAGAGAATATTTGTTAAATTATTGCATTTAATTTTGACACAAGCTATTTGTAATTATTTACGTATACTGGTGTCCAACACGATTTCTATATCAGATGATGTTTGTTTCGGTTAACAGTAACACCCACGACCGGGGGTGTCACTAGTGGAGCAGGAACTGCTATTTCTTCCATAGTATCTGAGTTGATCCCCTGTTCTTAGTGAGGTTCGGATTGCTCGATCTTTAGTCTTTTGTGTAGTGTTTTGCAGATCATTGTGTGTCCTATTTTTCTTTTTGTCATTGTATTTTGTCTGTACTTTGATTTACGACTTCCGATTACCCCTTTGATATCTTAGATTTACGACTTCTAATTACCCCTTTGATATCTTAGATTTACGACTTCTAATTACCCCTTTGATATCTTCAAACGTTTCTTATCCAATTTACGGTGTTAATTGTATTCATACAGCATAAGCAATTGATTGGTTGTTTGTTGTTTAACGTCAATTATGCAGTTTTTCAGTCATATTGATGACGTGAGCAAGTTTGCAAACAATAGTACAATGAGTGATTGAGAAGAGTCGTCTTTTAATTTTTTGGGAGATGACACGTGACCAACTTCATTTTTGTGCCCATATATAAATTTATGTAGTCGAGTGTCTGAAACAGACATGAAACTAATTGTGAGTTGACCTGAACGGGTTATTTAACTTCTTTGCTCACTATTTCCTATCGGCTCTCTTGCCATTGTGCTGATTAAAACTACATACATGTAAATATCAAGTTTTCACGCTTTTTGAGAATTAAGTTAATTTCGTTTGCAGAGTAAAGATATACCAAATATTAATGATAAAGTATTCTGTTTAACGGATAGTGACTGCAATGGAATACCCATAATGTTTAATATAAACGAACGATATCATTGAATGTAGTCGGTTGAAATACACTACATAGGTATATCGTCAATGATAGTACTGAATATAATGAGACTTTTCTATCTTGAACTGTCTATATCATCGCTATGGGGTTTGTCATTATTTTAATAACAGATTCACAGAGAGCTTACGAACGGAACTAAAAGTAATGTACCTCGCATGCGTCATTTTTTCCTTCTTCCCACCCGCCACAAATCATGTATGGCGTTATTTGTCCAAAAAAAACCCATTCAGTCTTATTGCATGTGTCCCTATCCACTATTGGCATAATTGTTTGTTTCAGCACAGTATCACTTCCAGTTCCTGAGTAAAATAATTTGTAATGTGATGACAATGACAGACATGAAATAAAACGTTGCTGTTTCATGTTCTCTCACTTCCATTTATAACTTTCCTTCTTGTATCTAAGCTAAGAATGTTGAGTAATTTCCAAACATTATATATTCACTTTGATAACACCAAAAGAGTACGGACGGTGTGGTAGATTTTCCTTGTTCTTCGGTGTATGCGGAAATTAGAAGTGTAAATATGCACGTAATACAAATAGTGGTCAGTGATAGCTATGCCAGAACAATATTTGTACATGCATTATCTAAAATTTACATTTAATTTCCAGTTTTCGACATCTTCTTAGTATACAAAATAGAAATCATGAGTAACCAGGCACAAAAACCTGTATCGCTCACCCGATTATCATTCTTATTAACTGGTGAATATTTTTGTGGTTTCTAAGAAAAATATGTTTTTATTCATTTTTACTTTTTTAAAACTAGGTACTGTGATGATAGCCATCTTGGATGCCCAATTCTATTTTTTTTTAAACCAACGTTTTAAGGGTTCATTCATGTACAGTTTGAGAAAAAAGATTTATTCCAACATGACGTCCTTCGTTCGCTTTGTAAACAAACGAGCGATTGATCGATTAGGTATAATCTCATTAGCACATGCGCCGTTGCATATGACTGACTTTCCCGTCGTAAATGTACATGCTGATGAATTATCGTCTGCTCGAATTTGGCAGCATAATTTGTGTGCGACATTGTCCGCAAACGTAAATATAAATTATCGTCTTCCAATCAAAGAATACTACCGTATTGGTACTCTTAGACATATCAGAATAGAAATAAATCATGGAAGCCAGAATGTGTTTTGAGTTTTAACATGGGTTGGCGAATATTGGTAAGTTTTATCCCTCTAATATCCGCCAACACATGTTAAAATTCAAAACACATTGTGGCATCCATGATTTATTTCTTAAATCATTTTTCTTTAGTGTCGCTATCGATCCTTTTGTTAACAACTAAGTCCTGTGTTGGCGGTCATCTTGGATTACAGACCCACATTAACACAAACAGCTTTGTAAGGGACTATCCATTCTAATGCACTTATAATGTAGCGCTTATTTTCATTGGCTATCGAGAGCCGTCAAATCTGCAGTTGACAGGTCTGAAGGAATGCTATATTCCTACGCCGAATGCACTTGTTTGTAGACAATATGGCTGACCCAGATATTTCCGACTATGAATTTGACGCTGACGGCCTATTTAGGAGAAAACTGTATTGTATTTGATAATTTCACGGCATCAATTGGAGATTTGATGGTTGCAAATCGAGTTTACTACCCATTCTAATGCAATACTGAACATAAAAATGTATTCTTGCATATCACTGGGCCTAAAAATCACAGAAATTAAAATTCCGGGAAATATTGTTGAACGACTTTGGCATGTACACGACGTGACGTCATATGAAGACTTCCAGTTTAAAATGTAGAGATCAGACGTTATTTGGCTTCGTTGTACGCTTCAATTTAGATAGAATTTAACTCAAATAAGTTTTCAAGGTAGGCATTTTAATTATTTTTGTGCATTGTTGTACATATGACATGTAGGATTTCACGTTTTCAAGATGGCGGATCCAACAACTACATTACTATTTTTTTAGCGGAAGGAATTTGACAAGTGCATATATTTCGTCATTTATTTGTGTTTTCAAACTAGTGTGTACACATTGGGAGAATTTCATAAGAATAGGAATAACAGTATTGTATTTGAAGAGTTGTCGGTGTCAATTGTAGATTTGACAGTCGCAAATATCTGTTTTACTGGCTCCGCTTCGGGTCACCAGTAATACGGCATTTGCGAGTCAAATCCACAATTAACACCTCCAACTCTTCAAATACAGTATTGCTATTCCTCAAATGACCATTCACGCTCATTGGCTTCAATGTTTGTAGTTCATAAGGAAAACATGTAAAGTTGAATGACTGATCAATTTGATTACATATGAAACGTCAAATACGCTAGTTACAAGAAAAGGACTATATTTAATCACAATTTCTATGTGGGTAAATGAGTAAATGTCCGTCATTACAATTAATAAAGATATGTACTCACCTCGTGTTTGACCCCATCCTACAACTGCACAGAAGTCATCAACATTTGGTTCTCTAGTTGGCAGACATATTGGTGACACGTATGTATTAATCTCCAATGGTTTATCAAACTTCACTAAAGCTATGTCTTTGTCCATAGTGAATCTAGATGGAAACCGGATAATCTTGCTGATATTACGTACTTGATTATTTGCTTCTATTCCTTCTTTTTTGTGACGTCCGGCTATTGCTTGCCATTTAGCAGGATCATCATAGCTGAAACTTAGTCATTGAGTTATTAGCACATCAGTTGCTAAAACATTTGCAGAGATATTGTTAAATTTGATGGTACAATTTTTAATTCTGGAATATAATTTCGCGTCAAGCTATTAATCCCCATGGGTTTGGCATGGTGAGTAGCAAAAATGGCTGCAATTCTCCTATAATCTGTCATTGATTCTGGGTAGAGAGCAATTTGAATCTACCCAACCTTTCACCGTACATATTGTTGTCCTGGGAGAGCATTATTTCTACTCGGTAAAATTATCATGATCCCAAACCAGCCAGTCTTTAAAGCTGCGTGCTTAACAGAGAAGCAACCACTACCAATTTTATATTCTTTGAGGCTCAAACCCACGATCTACACCACTCGGGGCAACCACGCTGGCTATTACACTACGGATGCGCTTCAACATAACAAAATATAAAATACGGACACCTAAAAAAAACTCCAAACATTTATAGTATCTCTTACAAATAAATATTTATAGATATATTACTCTACTATTGTCACACACAACATAGCAAACGCCTGACATGCACGCACATTAATCCACTGATGTTCACTCATACACACACATCCACTGAAAATATATTCAACTTACTAAAGGAAACAATGGGAGGCTGTGAGCGCAAACCACGGTGAAAGAAGAGCTGCTCCACAGTGATGAACGAAAAGGCCGTCCCCGTTCTTATCAAGACGTAACTGTATTGTCCATGGCCAAGAATGAGGAGGAATAACTGGACATCCTCCTACTATTCTGTGAAATGGATCAGGACAGTCAGGTCTTTGAAGTAATGGCTTGATCGATTGAACACCGCACTTAGCATCAGTTGAACCTGGAAAAAAAGGCAGATATAATGGTTTCTGAATAAACAAAAAGACCATGCATTATCTTGTTGTGCCTGTCTCAAGCAATGACGTTGATTTCCAATGTCAAATGTCGTGGTCTCTTATTTTGGTAAGTGAGTGAAGGTGGGACTTGGTGATTGTTCGTTTGTTGATATTGGTGGAATTGTTGACCATCACTGTTTAAACTTTCTTTTCATAATTATCTTATGTAACAATAACGATCGTTAAATCTTTCCCCCTTAACACTACAATTATATCGTGGTGATCAATTCACAATTGTGATACTGGTGGATATCAGAGTACCTAGAAAACCAGCGACCTCCCGCAGGTATATGACAAACTTTATATATAGGACGACCCACACACACAATTTAGTGGTGATATTGTTGATAAAGTTATTCCTTAGATTTAATTTTGAACAATGACGTCAATGTATGTATTGACAACCGATACGATTAGGTCTGCATAAGGAGATGTTAGCAAGAAGTATTAGTATTGTGCTACAATTTTATATCAAATAGTCAGATGGAAAAAAAAAAGAGAAAATGATGAGAAAAGCTTGATTTGTTATTGTCTTCCGATAGCTATAATATATGTGAACGATCATACATTTAAAATAATTGCATATCTGTTTTGAGGAACTAGTATAATACATATGGCAACTTTTGCGTCACGAGGAATATATTATGTTTAAAGATAAAGATTAGCACTCTTTAGCTGCGCACACAGTACCAGTAGGACACTCACACGTGGAAAACATTTTCATGACCCATCACAGAGGTACGTTTTGAGCACCTTAAAAAATGTATTCTAAAATAGTACATTGTGTATATATAAACTATTATCTTTTCAACAAAGAGGCAATTTTACTTGAGAAATAAAAAAAAACTTGTCTGTAGTTGTCGAAAACATGTAGGTAATACTTACAACCCAATTCATCACTGCCATCTTTACAATCTTTCTTTTTATTGCATACTAATGTTTTGGAGATACATTTTTTACTTGTTTTACATTGAAACTGGTTGGCTCTGCACGCACCTGTTGAAAAACAATTAAAATCATTACAAAGTTTCTACGATCATCATAACGCTCCGAATGTTATAAAGCTGTTCTGTTACCACACTCCGTTCCATTAGGGGCGTTTACTGGGGCTGTGTGTGATGAAACGAATACTCGACGCATCCTTATTGTGGTCAGTTAATGTGTGTTTACTGATTGAAGTACTCCACACTCCTGGCATATATAATCTTGCTAAGTGGTCGTTAATGGCCTTTTGCGAGGCAACATGTTCCGCTTTTCATAATTTCCTCCTTTGACGTTGAGCCCATAAGGCGTTTCATGTTTACCTACATGTTTGTTTATTGAATCTACATGTGAGATATCTGGATTTCCAACGTCTTTATTTTTGTTATGTTCAACGAGTTGAGGCGATTAATTTTTTTTTTTTTTATATAGGTGGAAGTAGTGATTGTCACTGTTTAAACTTAGTTTTAGATGTAACGAAGTTATATGAAATAACGAAGTTATATGAAATCTATTTTAGTCATACTTTTTGGCTATGGGAACAACACATTGTACTCTCATTTTCCCCCGCGAGGGACCTAAGGTTATAGAATTAGGACCTGGTTTGACCGCTAGTGTATAACTCATCTGAAAGGGTCCCCAGAGGTTGTGCAGGACGAATCAAATGTACCATTCGCCATCTGGACAGGTCGTAGATGAGTAAGTGCATATTATCTTTGTACAAAGAGAAAATGTTTACTTTTGAGACGAAGACAAACAATGACAAATAAATGTATATAGTTTTATAAGACATGTATGTATAACTTACATCCTTCTTCATCACTGCCGTCTTTACAATTTTTCTTATTATTGCATACTAATCGTTTGGAGATACATTTTTTACTTGTTTTACATTGAAACTGGTTGGCTCTGCACCCACCTGTTGAAATAAATATACCACTACCAATAAATATACAATTCTCAGAATCACTGGATGTTATTAAAACAGTCTTCACCTACTACAATCCGTATTATAGGGGTGGTTTGCTTGGTCTGTGCGGAATGAATCCAATAATCAACTCGTTCGGAGGACAGTTCGTAAATGCATGTTTGCTATTTGAAGAATTCCACACTCCTTGTATATTAACGAAAAATGTTTAGTAGTTGTCGTTGATAGCCTTTCTCTAAACAAACATGTTGTTTTTTGTAATCTCTCCCTTTGACGTACTAAATGAGTTCATAAAGCGTTCCATATTTACCCTCTTAGCTATATGTTTATTGATTCTATACATGAATATAGCTGAAATACTGCTCAATGGTCATTAAACAACAAGCCAAAACTATGAAGTATATGTTTTAGACGTAAGCGCGATAACCGAACAAAATAAAGTAAAATATAAAACAACATTTATCTACATTAATCACACCTTTTTGTTTATTGCATCAACACGTTGTAATCTTATGTTTACTCCCCACCCCAAATGTTTTGTAGATCGTTGTTTGTTCTTTTGGCAATTACGTTGATTTACGACTTCTGATTACCACTTTAGTATCTTAAAACCTTTCTAGATACAAATATAGCAATTATTAGATTGCATTACATTTATATGGTAGATACTCCAGCCAAAAAAACAAATTTAACCAACAGACTATACCTTCCTAGCTAGTAGTCAGTTAACTACGAGCATTCATTGATCTGTACATGTTTACCTTGTCATTCATTTTTGTGATAGTATGTGGTCTTTTGGGAGTGAAAGGGAATCTGGGCAGGTTTTTTTTTATCGTTTGTTTATATACGTATTGACGTTGGCTTAAATATTTTTCAATATGTACAATCAAAATATATTAAGAAAAAGGAGATAAAAGCAAAGTTTATTAAATAATTGATTTATTCTACACATGTATAAGGCAGACGATATCTTTTGAAAATTAAGTTTGCTGTAATAGCTAAAAAAAATAACACTATCGACTAAGAAAGCCAAATTTAAAAAGAAAACTTAATTTAGCAAATGTATCGTTTTCAATGTAAGTTGAAGATATTCTGATTGAATACAATTTCTAAATGTTGCGTTCTGCAATCTTAAGGGGTTAGTTTGAATCAGATCGTGTTTATTGCAAGGACCAAGAAATATTCCGTATTTAATTATGGCGATAAAAAGCAGATTAAATTCAAAGATGAAATTACACAAATTAGCTCCATTGAGTTTATAGAATATATACAGACAAATGACAATTCAAAATATTTTACCAGATAAAGCAAAATTTGATAATATATATCGACAGAATTTAGTCAACAAGCAAAGCAAAGAATGAACATTCAACAGATACTTGATTATGAATCTAAAAGAGACTATTGACAACTGAAATGTCAGTCTTGGATAATTAACAACGTTTCAAGGACAAACAACGATCTATTATGCATTGCACAGAAAACTAAAGATCGAGGAACATAAACACTACTAAAAATCGGGGGTGAACTCCGGTGCTCCAGAAGGGTCAGCAGTTCTTGCTCTACATGTGACACCCGTCGTGTTACTCTTACTACACACCCGGTGATAAGTTATGTAGGTAATAAAACGCTTGGATGGCTAGATTTCTTTAATTATATAATTAGAAAGTTGTAGATGATGTGAATAGCTTCATTATATTTAATTGTTTAACGCCACTTTGAACAATATTTCAGTTATATCGTGGCAATCAGTTTTATTGGGGGAGGAAACTGGAGAAAACCACCGACCTGCTGGAAGTCAGTGACAAAATTTATTCTATTTAGCTCATCATTATTGTGGTGATAGTCACTGATTGCATAGGTAGTTGTAAATCCAACTACCATACTACCACGGCGGCTCCGAGAAATTTGGTATCACACGTTATACACAGATGCACACAACACGAGAAATGAAATAGGGCCACTATTGATAGGGAACACTACTCAACTCTGAAGGAACAACTTGATGTCAATAAAATCTTTGAGACAAATACCCGAGACGGATTGACGTATTTTTACCCTTTTATCTCTCGTGAATGAATGATAGCTTTATAGCAGGTAGAACTAACTTGTATATGACGTCGTTATAAATTTTCCAGAATTAGAACTAACTAGAAATTTTTTCTTACCTTTAACACATTTGTAATTGACTCTTAGATAAGCTGATTTCCCTTTACATAGGTCCTTATATATTCTGTTGGAAGCACGTACTATACATTGCTTTTTATTATTACACCATCACTGTTTAAACTTTCTTTTCATAATTATCTTATGTAACAATAACGATCGTTAAATCTTTCCCCCTTAACACTACAATTATATCGTGGTGATCAATTCACAATTGTGATACTGGTGGATATCAGAGTACCTAGAAAACCAGCGACCTCCCGCAGGTATATGACAAACTTTATATATAGGACGACCCACACACACAATTTAGTGGTGATATTGTTGATAAAGTTATTCCTTAGATTTAATTTTGAACAATGACGTCAATGTATGTATTGACAACCGATACGATTAGGTCTGCATAAGGAGATGTTAGCAAGAAGTATTAGTATTGTGCTACAATTTTATATCAAATAGTCAGATGGAAAAAAAAAAGAGAAAATGATGAGAAAAGCTTGATTTGTTATTGTCTTCCGATAGCTATAATATATGTGAACGATCATACATTTAAAATAATTGCATATCTGTTTTGAGGAACTAGTATAATACATATGGCAACTTTTGCGTCACGAGGAATATATTATGTTTAAAGATAAAGATTAGCACTCTTTAGCTGCGCACACAGTACCAGTAGGACACTCACACGTGGAAAACATTTTCATGACCCATCACAGAGGTACGTTTTGAGCACCTTAAAAAATGTATTCTAAAATAGTACATTGTGTATATATAAGCTATTATCTTTTCAACAAAGAGGCAATTTTACTTGAGAAATAAAAAAAAACTTGTCTGTAGTTGTCGAAAACATGTAGGTAATACTTACAACCCAATTCATCACTGCCATCTTTACAATCTTTCTTTTTATTGCATACTAATGTTTTGGAGATACATTTTTTACTTGTTTTACATTGAAACTGGTTGGCTCTGCACGCACCTGTTGAAAAACAATTAAAATCATTACAAAGTTTCTACGATCATCATAACGCTCCGAATGTTATAAAGCTGTTCTGTTACCACACTCCGTTCCATTAGGGGCGTTTACTGGGGCTGTGTGTGATGAAACGAATACTCGACGCATCCTTATTGTGGTCAGTTAATGTGTGTTTACTGATTGAAGTACTCCACACTCCTGGCATATATAATCTTGCTAAGTGGTCGTTAATGGCCTTTTGCGAGGCAACATGTTCCGCTTTTCATAATTTCCTCCTTTGACGTTGAGCCCATAAGGCGTTTCATGTTTACCTACATGTTTGTTTATTGAATCTACATGTGAGATATCTGGATTTCCAACGTCTTTATTTTTGTTATGTTCAACGAGTTGAGGCGATTAATTTTTTTTTTTTTATATAGGTGGAAGTAGTGATTGTCACTGTTTAAACTTAGTTTTAGATGTAACGAAGTTATACGAAATAACGAAGTTATATGAAATCTATTTTAGTCATACTTTTTGGCTATGGGAACAACACATTGTACTCTCATTTTCCCCCGCGAGGGACCTAAGGTTATAGAATTAGGACCTGGTTTGACCGCTAGTGTATAACTCATCTGAAAGGGTCCCCAGAGGTTGTGCAGGACGAATCAAATGTACCATTCGCCATCTGGACAGGTCGTAGATGAGTAAGTGCATATTATCTTTGTACAAAGAGAAAATGTTTACTTTTGAGACGAAGACAAACAATGACAAATAAATGTATATAGTTTTATAAGACATGTATGTATAACTTACATCCTTCTTCATCACTGCCGTCTTTACAATTTTTCTTATTATTGCATACTAATCGTTTGGAGATACATTTTTTACTTGTTTTACATTGAAACTGGTTGGCTCTGCACCCACCTGTTGAAATAAATATACCACTACCAATAAATATACAATTCTCAGAATCACTGGATGTTATTAAAACAGTCTTCACCTACTACAATCCGTATTATAGGGGTGGTTTGCTTGGTCTGTGCGGAATGAATCCAATAATCAACTCGTTCGGAGGACAGTTCGTAAATGCATGTTTGCTATTTGAAGAATTCCACACTCCTTGTATATTAACGAAAAATGTTTAGTAGTTGTCGTTGATAGCCTTTCTCTAAACAAACATGTTGTTTTTTGTAATCTCTCCCTTTGACGTACTAAATGAGTTCATAAAGCGTTCCATATTTACCCTCTTAGCTATATGTTTATTGATTCTATACATGAATATAGCTGAAATACTGCTCAATGGTCATTAAACAACAAGCCAAAACTATGAAGTATATGTTTTAGACGTAAGCGCGATAACCGAACAAAATAAAGTAAAATATAAAACAACATTTATCTACATTAATCACACCTTTTTGTTTATTGCATCAACACGTTGTAATCTTATGTTTACTCCCCACCCCAAATGTTTTGTAGATCGTTGTTTGTTCTTTTGGCAATTACGTTGATTTACGACTTCTGATTACCACTTTAGTATCTTAAAACCTTTCTAGATACAAATATAGCAATTATTAGATTGCATTACATTTATATGGTAGATACTCCAGCCAAAAAAACAAATTTAACCAACAGACTATACCTTCCTAGCTAGTAGTCAGTTAACTACGAGCATTCATTGATCTGTACATGTTTACCTTGTCATTCATTTTTGTGATAGTATGTGGTCTTTTGGGAGTGAAAGGGAATCTGGGCAGGTTTTTTTTTATCGTTTGTTTATATACGTATTGACGTTGGCTTAAATATTTTTCAATATGTACAATCAAAATATATTAAGAAAAAGGAGATAAAAGCAAAGTTTATTAAATAATTGATTTATTCTACACATGTATAAGGCAGACGATATCTTTTGAAAATTAAGTTTGCTGTAATAGCTAAAAAAAATAACACTATCGACTAAGAAAGCCAAATTTAAAAAGAAAACTTAATTTAGCAAATGTATCGTTTTCAATGTAAGTTGAAGATATTCTGATTGAATACAATTTCTAAATGTTGCGTTCTGCAATCTTAAGGGGTTAGTTTGAATCAGATCGTGTTTATTGCAAGGACCAAGAAATATTCCGTATTTAATTATGGCGATAAAAAGCAGATTAAATTCAAAGATGAAATTACACAAATTAGCTCCATTGAGTTTATAGAATATATACAGACAAATGACAATTCAAAATATTTTACCAGATAAAACAAAATTTGATAATATATATCGACAGAATTTAGTCAACAAGCAAAGCAAAGAATGAACATTCAACAGATACTTGATTATGAATCTAAAAGAGACTATTGACAACTGAAATGTCAGTCTTGGATAATTAACAACGTTTCAAGGACAAACAACGATCTATTATGCATTGCACAGAAAACTAAAGATCGAGGAACATAAACACTACTAAAAATCGGGGGTGAACTCCGGTGCTCCAGAAGGGTCAGCAGTTCTTGCTCTACATGTGACACCCGTCGTGTTACTCTTACTACACACCCGGTGATAAGTTATGTAGGTAATAAAACGCTTGGATGGCTAGATTTCTTTAATTATATAATTAGAAAGTTGTAGATGATGTGAATAGCTTCATTATATTTAATTGTTTAACGCCACTTTGAACAATATTTCAGTTATATCGTGGCAATCAGTTTTATTGGGGGAGGAAACTGGAGAAAACCACCGACCTGCTGGAAGTCAGTGACAAAATTTATTCTATTTAGCTCATCATTATTGTGGTGATAGTCACTGATTGCATAGGTAGTTGTAAATCCAACTACCATACTACCACGGCGGCTCCGAGAAATTTGGTATCACACGTTATACACAGATGCACACAACACGAGAAATGAAATAGGGCCACTATTGATAGGGAACACTACTCAACTCTGAAGGAACAACTTGATGTCAATAAAATCTTTGAGACAAATACCCGAGACGGATTGACGTATTTTTACCCTTTTATCTCTCGTGAATGAATGATAGCTTTATAGCAGGTAGAACTAACTTGTATATGACGTCGTTATAAATTTTCCAGAATTAGAACTAACTAGAAATTTTTTCTTACCTTTAACACATTTGTAATTGACTCTTAGATAAGCTGATTTCCCTTTACATAGGTCCTTATATATTCTGTTGGAAGCACGTACTATACATTGCTTTTTATTATTACACCATCACTGTTTAAACTTTCTTTTCATAATTATCTTATGTAACAATAACGATCGTTAAATCTTTCCCCCTTAACACTACAATTATATCGTGGTGATCAATTCACAATTGTGATACTGGTGGATATCAGAGTACCTAGAAAACCAGCGACCTCCCGCAGGTATATGACAAACTTTATATATAGGACGACCCACACACACAATTTAGTGGTGATATTGTTGATAAAGTTATTCCTTAGATTTAATTTTGAACAATGACGTCAATGTATGTATTGACAACCGATACGATTAGGTCTGCATAAGGAGATGTTAGCAAGAAGTATTAGTATTGTGCTACAATTTTATATCAAATAGTCAGATGGAAAAATAAAAGAGAAAATGATGAGAAAAGCTTGATTTGTTATTGTCTTCCGATAGCTATAATATATGTGAACGATCATACATTTAAAATAATTGCATATCTGTTTTGGGAACTAGTATAATACATATGGCAACTTTTGCGTCACGAGGAATATATTATGTTTAAAGATAAAGATTAGCACTCTTTAGCTGCGCACACAGTACCAGTAGGACACTCACACGTGGAAAACATTTTCATGACCCATCACAGAGGTACGTTTTGAGCACCTTAAAAAATGTATTCTAAAATAGTACATTGTGTATATATAAACTATTATCTTTTCAACAAAGAGGCAATTTTACTTGAGAAATAAAAAAAAACTTGTCTGTAGTTGTCGAAAACATGTAGGTAATACTTACAACCCAATTCATCACTGCCATCTTTACAATCTTTCTTTTTATTGCATACTAATGTTTTGGAGATACATTTTTTACTTGTTTTACATTGAAACTGGTTGGCTCTGCACGCACCTGTTGAAAAACAATTAAAATCATTACAAAGTTTCTACGATCATCATAACGCTCCGAATGTTATAAAGCTGTTCTGTTACCACACTCCGTTCCATTAGGGGCGTTTACTGGGGCTGTGTGTGATGAAACGAATACTCGACGCATCCTTATTGTGGTCAGTTAATGTGTGTTTACTGATTGAAGTACTCCACACTCCTGGCATATATAATCTTGCTAAGTGGTCGTTAATGGCCTTTTGCGAGGCAACATGTTCCGCTTTTCATAATTTCCTCCTTTGACGTTGAGCCCATAAGGCGTTTCATGTTTACCTACATGTTTGTTTATTGAATCTACATGTGAGATATCTGGATTTCCAACGTCTTTATTTTTGTTATGTTCAACGAGTTGAGGCGATTAATTTTTTTTTTTTTTATATAGGTGGAAGTAGTGATTGTCACTGTTTAAACTTAGTTTTAGATGTAACGAAGTTATATGAAATAACGAAGTTATATGAAATCTATTTTAGTCATACTTTTTGGCTATGGGAACAACACATTGTACTCTCATTTTCCCCCGCGAGGGACCTAAGGTTATAGAATTAGGACCTGGTTTGACCGCTAGTGTATAACTCATCTGAAAGGGTCCCCAGAGGTTGTGCAGGACGAATCAAATGTACCATTCGCCATCTGGACAGGTCGTAGATGAGTAAGTGCATATTATCTTTGTACAAAGAGAAAATGTTTACTTTTGAGACGAAGACAAACAATGACAAATAAATGTATATAGTTTTATAAGACATGTATGTATAACTTACATCCTTCTTCATCACTGCCGTCTTTACAATTTTTCTTATTATTGCATACTAATCGTTTGGAGATACATTTTTTACTTGTTTTACATTGAAACTGGTTGGCTCTGCACCCACCTGTTGAAATAAATATACCACTACCAATAAATATACAATTCTCAGAATCACTGGATGTTATTAAAACAGTCTTCACCTACTACAATCCGTATTATAGGGGTGGTTTGCTTGGTCTGTGCGGAATGAATCCAATAATCAACTCGTTCGGAGGACAGTTCGTAAATGCATGTTTGCTATTTGAAGAATTCCACACTCCTTGTATATTAACGAAAAATGTTTAGTAGTTGTCGTTGATAGCCTTTCTCTAAACAAACATGTTGTTTTTTGTAATCTCTCCCTTTAACGTACTAAATGAGTTCATAAAGCGTTCCATATTTACCCTCTTAGCTATATGTTTATTGATTCTATACATGAATATAGCTGAAATACTGCTCAATGGTCATTAAACAACAAGCCAAAACTATGAAGTATATGTTTTAGACGTAAGCGCGATAACCGAACAAAATAAAGTAAAATATAAAACAACATTTATCTACATTAATCACACCTTTTTGTTTATTGCATCAACACGTTGTAATCTTATGTTTACTCCCCACCCCAAATGTTTTGTAGATCGTTGTTTGTTCTTTTGGCAATTACGTTGATTTACGACTTCTGATTACCACTTTAGTATCTTAAAACCTTTCTAGATACAAATATAGCAATTATTAGATTGCATTACATTTATATGGTAGATACTCCAGCCAAAAAAACAAATTTAACCAACAGACTATACCTTCCTAGCTAGTAGTCAGTTAACTACGAGCATTCATTGATCTGTACATGTTTACCTTGTCATTCATTTTTGTGATAGTATGTGGTCTTTTGGGAGTGAAAGGGAATCTGGGCAGGTTTTTTTTTATCGTTTGTTTATATACGTATTGACGTTGGCTTAAATATTTTTCAATATGTACAATCAAAATATATTAAGAAAAAGGAGATAAAAGCAAAGTTTATTAAATAATTGATTTATTCTACACATGTATAAGGCAGACGATATCTTTTGAAAATTAAGTTTGCTGTAATAGCTAAAAAAAATAACACTATCGACTAAGAAAGCCAAATTTAAAAAGAAAACTTAATTTAGCAAATGTATCGTTTTCAATGTAAGTTGAAGATATTCTGATTGAATACAATTTCTAAATGTTGCGTTCTGCAATCTTAAGGGGTTAGTTTGAATCAGATCGTGTTTATTGCAAGGACCAAGAAATATTCCGTATTTAATTATGGCGATAAAAAGCAGATTAAATTCAAAGATGAAATTACACAAATTAGCTCCATTGAGTTTATAGAATATATACAGACAAATGACAATTCAAAATATTTTACCAGATAAAACAAAATTTGATAATATATATCGACAGAATTTAGTCAACAAGCAAAGCAAAGAATGAACATTCAACAGATACTTGATTATGAATCTAAAAGAGACTATTGACAACTGAAATGTCAGTCTTGGATAATTAACAACGTTTCAAGGACAAACAACGATCTATTATGCATTGCACAGAAAACTAAAGATCGAGGAACATAAACACTACTAAAAATCGGGGGTGAACTCCGGTGCTCCAGAAGGGTCAGCAGTTCTTGCTCTACATGTGACACCCGTCGTGTTACTCTTACTACACACCCGGTGATAAGTTATGTAGGTAATAAAACGCTTGGATGGCTAGATTTCTTTAATTATATAATTAGAAAGTTGTAGATGATGTGAATAGCTTCATTATATTTAATTGTTTAACGCCACTTTGAACAATATTTCAGTTATATCGTGGCAATCAGTTTTATTGGGGGAGGAAACTGGAGAAAACCACCGACCTGCTGGAAGTCAGTGACAAAATTTATTCTATTTAGCTCATCATTATTGTGGTGATAGTCACTGATTGCATAGGTAGTTGTAAATCCAACTACCATACTACCACGGCGGCTCCGAGAAATTTGGTATCACACGTTATACACAGATGCACACAACACGAGAAATGAAATAGGGCCACTATTGATAGGGAACACTACTCAACTCTGAAGGAACAACTTGATGTCAATAAAATCTTTGAGACAAATACCCGAGACGGATTGACGTATTTTTACCCTTTTATCTCTCGTGAATGAATGATAGCTTTATAGCAGGTAGAACTAACTTGTATATGACGTCGTTATAAATTTTCCAGAATTAGAACTAACTAGAAATTTTTTCTTACCTTTAACACATTTGTAATTGACTCTTAGATAAGCTGATTTCCCTTTACATAGGTCCTTATATATTCTGTTGGAAGCACGTACTATACATTGCTTTTTATTATTACACTTTTTTCTGACTAAAGATAGAGCATTATTTTTCTTTCCACACATGGTTGTGTTATCATCGCCTTTACATTGTCGAGTATTTGATCTTCCATAGAATGCACCCGTCATTCGTATAACTTTGTTTTTCCGAGTACACTGAAGTAGGTGTGTATCACCCTGACATATTATTTTCCGACGTCCTATAAAATCAATCACAAAAATAATAATTAACAGCAACACATGAATGTATGTACAGTCAAACCTGTATATAAAGGTCACTCAAGAAAACCTGAAATTGCAGTCTTTATGAGCAGTTACCCTTTATATACAGGTTAACATCATAGGTACTATTCATTAATGGGAAAAATGAGACTGCCCTTTATAGACTGATTTGTTATATAGAGGTGCCCTTTAAAGCAGGCGTGACTGTATTTGTAAAATGACAAGATGAATCATTATATGATGCTTTGGTAATGTTTTCTTTTTACGTTCTATAATTTGACTATACTTATCTGTTAACAGTAGACCGACCATTGCCCTTGAAGGTTTTGTTGACTAAGAAAGATGTACCCACGTCTATTAATCGGCACTGACATGGGTTATTAGATATATTTATTATTGAAATTAACAGTTCAAGAATGATGCAATTATTATTAAAACTATGACTCTCTTTCCTTGGGCATAGGTAACCATACCAGATTTTTGTTATTCTTTTAGATCCTGTGGTTTTTAACTCCCACAGACTTTTAAATTACTAGTATTTGACTCTCGAATATTTTGTGCCTGCGTACCTGATGAAGGTTATTCCAATAACGCGTCGTTCGCACCAAATTAGATATCTACGTTTTTCTTCTAAATAATACACACCCCTTGTAGCTATTATGCTTTTCTGTAATAATAATTCATTATGACTTATTGGGTTTGTGTTGCTCAATCTTTAGTTTTCTGTGTAGTGCTTTGTAGATGTGTTCTTTAATCCATTGTATTGTCTGTCCTCTTTTCGATTTACTACTTCTGAATACCACTTTCGTATCTTCGAACTTTTCTTATCTAACAATTGACAGCTTAAATCATTTAATCTCGTTATCATCGAACTACGAATACCTGGAATCTGATGATTTCAATCAGAAATGAATGAAAATATGCCATTAAAATACAAACAAATGCATCTTGATCATGATTTATCTGCATCAGTTTGTCATTTGGCTTCTCTTACCTTGAGTGCGTTCGTACAAATTAAAAAATATGAACATCATCAATAGTGGAACCAAACTGCACCGTCCCATCTCATGTACCCTGTAATAGAGTCATGACCGTTAATGTTTTGTGTAAAGAAATATACACCGAATAGATACCAATGCAAGAGGATATGCAACTAATGCAAAAATAGATCTGTCACACACGGATTGAGAATGAAATTCCCCCCGGAAAGATGAACATATCCTGCTTCTTGTTATTTTTGGGAGGTCAAGCTATCAAAATAATAAAAATGATAAAATTATGTAATGCGGTATTTATCCAAACAAAAGTTGATTTACTTAAAATTTTCAAGGCTAATGTTTTATTAAGAACGATGCTCACACAATATTTTCTACAAATGTGATTTAAGAACCACTTTGACAAGTTCAAATGTCGGAATACTGTATTAATAGTTCGAGTTTTGACAAGAAAGTATAAAATACATAATAGTTTTTTCCCGAAATTATAATGATAATTTTCATCAACTGACGTTTGCGTGCAAGAATATATGTGACACTAAAAATATACTGCAGACCCATTAAATAGACAGTTGGGGAACATGGCATATCCACAACATTATTAGCGTTCAAAGTACTTGTATTTTTCAGCAAATTAAATATGATCTGTTTATTAAATTCCTTGGTAACAATTTGAAAGAGTAATATTTACCTTTTGCTTTGACAAAACCAGTTAAATTCTTGTTTCGATCTTTATATCATAGACCGTAATGTATTAATGATCCGATGACAAAACGAGTCTAGCCTTTCTTACTAACACGTAATATTAACACCGTCACTGTTTTCATTCCAGGAAATACACAATCTAATTAAAATTAAATCTTTGATATTTAGGGCTTGGGATGTTTAACGTCACTTTCAACAATATTTCAGTTATATCGTGGCGGTCTGTTTTATTGGTGGAGGAAACCAGAGTACCCAGAGAAAACCACAAACCTGCCGGAAGTCACTGACAAACTTTATCACACAATGTTGTATCGAGTGCACCTCGCCATCAGTAATTGATTGATTGATTGATGTTTAACGTCCAGCGAGCAATTTTTCAGCTATATTCAGGACGAGAACATTTTAAAAATTTAAGCGCCACGGGACTCGAAACAAGGAAAGGTGATGGGTAGGGACGGATAATTTTGCCAGTGCAACAGGTCTTTTATGGACCACTCATCATGAGCATAATGCTTATAATGAGTTGTTACACTGGGTTCTTTAACGTGCGGAGAGGGTGGCAATCTCTCAACACGGGACCTCGGTTTTATTTACGTCTCATCCGCAGGAGGGGTTGGTTGTGAATTTTTACATCCCGCACAACCGACGGACGCCCCTTCAAGCCGAAGAAGCTCTCGGTCCCATTTCTATACCCCGGGGTTCCCGCGGGGTTGACCCACTTTTAGAGGACTAGTGCCTCTAGTACCCAGAGAAAACCACAAACCTGCCGGAAGTCACTGACAAACTTTATCACACAATGTTGTATCGAGTGCACCTCGTCATGAGTGGGATTTGAACTCACATCTTTATTGGTGATAGGCACTGATTGCACAGGTAGTTGTAAATCCAACTACCGTGCCATCATGACGATCCGTAAAAAAAATATTTGGTGATCCACATACATTTAGCAAACTCCCAAATGGGATCATGCCATGTTACCTTCCACCCAAATCATATGACCGACAGTAAAATATATTAACCAATCGAACAACAGCTGTTAGCACGTGCTCGGTGTAATGATAAAGGACCAGTAACACGATTTTACTTTTACAAAAAAAAAATATTATTTACTTCAAATGATGTCGAATTTGCAAATTTAAACCATTTGAAAATCGCCACGATTGTTCGACTATCGATCGGATGTGACTATATCGTCCATATTTATTGTGGCCACATTTGCAGTGATATTTTCCCGATATCTTTATAGCGGTTGTATCTTGTTGGTCGACAATTATCGAAAAAAAAAAATCGAAACAAGTTCGTAATCGAAGATCAGTAATTATATATTTTAATTTGTATCCGGAGATCTCCGCCTGAATTTGATTCCAGAGACAAGTGCTGTCGAGCGTACATGTTGGTTTCTCTAACAATTATGTCAATTAAACAATCTGTATTTGTAGTACTCAATTGCGAAAAATAATCTACGGGTTCATCTTCTTTAGTCAGTGGGTGTTTTGTTCCCATATGTTGACTGAAGACAATAACTTCATGCGGAAAAATAAATTCATTAGGATTTGATACTGTTCACAAACTGGACATTTTGATGAACAGTATCATCGTCCAACTCTTCCGAACTATCTTCGCCTTTTTCAATATCTGAATCTTGATTGATATTATCGATTTTGTCGCCACTGTTTATTTTTCTGGAGACCCCTTTATGAAATTTTTTTTGTCCAACAGTGTTAACAATTCCAATGCGTCGACCTAAATTTATATTTATATGCAACAGGCCAAGCAGATGTGTTTTTTTTAATAACGTCAAAACGTTGTGACTGCTTACGTTAATTCTCTGACAAATGGAGGAAATCAGTGTAGTAACATCATAAATTGACAATTTATAAAAGAATACCTGAAATTGAGTGAAATCCAAACAATGGACCCCGGAGAAATGACTTAATACTGAATGAATTTCACCTTTATATGGCTTAAATTAAAGCTGAGTATTGCATGGTTTATTAATGGTATTGTGTCTTAGTTTATTGTAATTCAAAATTTAAAAAAATACACAGGTTAGAAGTAAAAAAGCAGCAAACATTTTTTTTAGAAGAAAAAAAAAACCACTCCAGAAATATTATGAAATTATTACTGAACAGTTGCTTTGTTCAACTATCTAAAATTAGCATCGCACACGAGCAAACAGGATATTTATTGGAATCTGGAAGACTACAAACACATTGTTTGCATATATCAAAATTTTGAGACTATTATATTTTAATGCATATCCAAAAACTAACATTTAACCCGTTTTTAAATTAATATATGTACAACTGCAAGTAATCTTAAAATTATATTTTCAGAAAAATCCTGCCCGTCTCCATAAGACTAACAGTTTAAAATATCCCTTCTACAGCCCAACATCCCTGACTAATGCTTACATGGAAGTTAAAAACAACAATATGTCAGTCCGCAAAGCAGCCAGACAATTTTCTGTACCAAGACAAACTCTCAGGAATAGGGCTATTGGAAAAATGATGCTGACTGTATTTTTAATTTTGATTCTGAAAATGCACAACTTGAAGTGAGTACTAATGACAAAGAAACATGTTTATATGGATATTAATGAAACAAATGCGGGTGTTATATAAATTTAAAAGGAATGTGGTAATTATTTTTCACAAAGAAGACCGACTGAAGTCTAAAAAGTGAAAAAGAATAAGAAAAAGCGGAATACCATGGGACGTGTCGTTTCTGGATTTCTGGAAGGGCTATTACAGAGGATGAGGTTGCAAAAAAGTGCAAGATTATACTGAAAATGTCAGGAAAAATAAACCAAAAACTACAAAACCAGTCAGAAAAATCAAAACTAACACCATCAAATATTGTGAAGCCAAAACAAAAACGTCAAAAGGACTGAAGGAGAAGGCAAGCACTAGTATACAATCATCTCCACAACTTGGCCCATGCCACTTTTATGTCAGTGAGAATTCAGAATTGACAGACACTGATGATGAAACAACTTCAGGGACAGAAAAATGATGTGTCTACAGTTCACATCAGATTCAATTCTCTCTTTGTGGAATATGGAGTTATCGTTCGTAATTTGAATTATCGTCCTTGACAGTGGGTATATAGCATTTCCTGTTGCAAAAGTTTTCCTGGCTGTTTTTAATAAATTGATTGAATAAATAATAAGTGCGAAAAAATATGAAATTAATTGACGTAGATTCCAAGGCAACACTTGAAAACTTCCTAAATTTAAAAAAAAGACTGAACTTGTACAGTTTTTACGGAAATGTAATGAAAAAATCAGTGGTAACAAGAATGAGTTTGCGCTCTGACAAAGATGTAGGGACGTATCTTTTAAAAGGCCGGTCAGATGACAATGAAAAAATGAGCTGCTATAGAAAGTTCAATAGAGGCTTTAACTTTTATAAAGAAAATTACATACACGACATTCCCTTTTTTTAAACTAAAAAAAAAAAAAGTTATTTACTTATTTAACATATTTTTCTCTGGATTTGTAACATTTTTGTGCAAATAACTCCAAATCTGTATTTTCATAATACCAATGAACATGTTACATAATTAACTTTCTGAAATGTTTTGGATGATTGTCCCCAGATTTTTCTGCAAAACGGAAATACTGCGCGATTTTCTTTGTACACTGAAAGCGGGAATATTTTCTTTAAAAAAGGTTTTCTCCCCTTTCATAAAAAGACGTATTTGATTGTTTTCATTACACTCGAGCGGTCGAAGACAAGGCAAGATACATTTGAAAGCATTTTAGAAATAATAGAATCTGTTGTTTCTTCACCATTTGTAAAAGCAGAAGCGGATTCGGTGGAATATTTTGTACTGTGTTTGAAACGGTATGTGCGTCTTCATTAGCAATGTGCGCTTATCAGATAGGTGAACACCTGCATCTGACATTTGCCGACCATCTCGACTTGCAGTCAACAATCAAATCCCAATTTTCGGTTTCCGTCAGAGCAGATCCCACTTTTTTCTGAATGAATAATGTCCCTCCTCTGCAATATTTTGAATGGGAAATAAAATGATCACGAATGCGGTTTTTTTCTGTTCTTAATATACCAAGAACAAGCAATCGGTCTATCGTTTAAAAAACAATGGTGTATTTGGAGATCGCACCTCTGTCCATTGAAACTTATCTGTCATATTAAAGATGTATTTTTAGACATATGCACTTCTCGACCGCTACCCATGATTTCGGATACCGTCTAAGTACTGACGAAAAATAGGTTATTTTGCAATAAATGCATTTAGTCTCATAATCTTATAGCCAAAAATGCCGTTCTGAAGCTAAGCAATGTCGACAAACAAACAAAAGGACTGATGGGATTCGAACCACCTTCTAGAACTATTAATTCCATCACAAGGCAGCGCCAATACGATCGTGACTACTGTGCTCCCGCATTTAGTCAAGTAAATTTATTACTTAGAGTAGTGATGGGGTAAAATGCGAATTAGTATACATACGTGGCAGACGATTTGATTTCTCAACTGCAGATTTAAGAAAAATAACTACCAAGTACAAAACAAAATATACAAAAGGCTCTGATGGTTTGCCTCCGACTAAAACGACATGTGCTAAATTGCTTTATTTATAGTGATTATGACAACTTACGTGATGTACGAAAAAAAAAACAAAAAAAACGACAGAATAATTAATATTGATAAAGAAAAATATGAAATTAACAGCTTGCATGTATATTCGTGTTATGATTTCATATGTAAGGAGATATTCGTTGTGCGGCTTTCGAAAAATCAATACAAATCTACTGTATACACTCACAATTCTTATAATATGTAAAGAAAACAAAAATTAATATAATTATAGCCTCCATTTTTATCACTTTAACCGAAATTAATAACGAAACACATTATGTTGCTAAAAAATACCCCCAAAAAAACAAGCCAAAACTGCTCCGATAGGATTCGCACTCTCAGTGTAAATCTGTAGGGGTCGCGAAGCAGCGAATATACGATCACGGCTATGGTACAATGATCAAATTTGTAAGTTTTGTTTTCTTTTTTGTGGTATATAAGGTGTACCTGATGTAAATTGGTGCAACTCTATAATAAAGCAAACGATGCCTATATTTCATAAAATCAGATTTAAGCATATTTTCCATAAAAGTAAAAGTCTTTATATGTTACCAAAGGGAAAATGTATATGCATGTTAAAAAGGAAGTTTTGTGTTGCAAGTTTTTGATTCTTAGCAATTGTAATTTTGTTTGTTTTCGTGTTTTTCTCCTTTACACCAGCATTGAAAGCACTTGTATCTGCAAAAGTTTCCATTTTTTTTGGTTAAGATCAGAGTCAAATCTTCATTTTCCCCATCCAGCTTTTTGAAGGAACGGATGCCGGCTGTCTAACTCTACGGTCATATTTCTACCCGACGTCTCTGACGTTTGGAGAAGGCCAAATCCGTTAAAACCCCTAAATGTTCATTTTTTATTACAAAATCCACGGTGGAACCAAAGAATGAATAGTCATCAACCATGTATATAACTAAAGGTAAAATATTCAATTTCTTGAATGGAGCCTGTGCGAATCTGCATTGATCTCTTGAAAAAAAGAAAACAAAACTAAATATGCAAAAATAGACATCTTTTTAATAGACTCCGAGCAGATAAAATATCTTGAACATTTCAAGATTAAGATAATCCCCTGTAAAAGAAAATAAAACAAATGATTCCACTGCGAAAATCGGAATGAATTTTGCATACATTGCTATTAACGTCCGTAATTTTAACAGCAAAGCCGATTTTCGAGAAAATGCTACATCTTTGAATAAAAAACACTGAATTTATTAATTATTACGGTCATTCAGGATATGAAATAAAAATACAGCTCTCATAGAATCCACCGTTATCGGGCGATATAAAAAGCTAAATAAAATAATTCCAATAAATCGGATTTTATTTGAATAAGAATACAATTTTTTCAATTTTTTAAACGTTTTGTGACGTTTACAGTTATGTAACCGGAAGTGTACATACCCTGTCAGGAAAAGATAGCTCGATGCAAGAACGATAACTCTAGTTATCGCAAATCCCTCTTTGCGGAAAATGGAGTTATCGTTCGTAATTTGAATAATCGTCCTTGACAATGGGTATATCGCATTTCCGGTTGCAAAAGTTTTCCTGGCTGTTTTTAATAAATTGATTGAATAAATAATAAATGCGAAAAAATATGAAATTAATTGAAGTAGATTCCAAGGCAACACTTGAAGACTTCCTAACTTAAAAAAAAAAGACTGAACTTGTACAGATTTTACGGAAATGTAATGAAAAAATCAGTGGTAACAAGAATGAGTTTGCTCTCTGACAAAGATGTAGGGACGTATCTTTTAAAAAGCCGGTTAGATGACAATGAAAAAATGAGCTGCTATAGAAAGTTCAATAGAGGCTTTAACTTTTATAAAGAAAATTATATACACGACATTCCCTTTTTTTAAACTTCTATACAAAAAAGTTATTTACTTATTTAACATATTTTTCTCTGGATTTGTAATATTTTTGTACAAATAACTCCAAATATGTATTTTCATAATACCAATGAACATGTTACATAATTAACTTTCTGAAATGTTTTGGATGATTGTCACCAGAATTTTCTGCAAAACGGAAATACTGCGCGATTTTCTTTGTACACTGAAAGCGGGAATATTTTCTTTAAAAAAGGTTTTCTCTCCTTTCATAAAAAAGCGTATTTGATTTTTTTCATTACACTCGAGCGGTCGAAGACAAGGCAAGATAAATTTGAAAGCATTTTAGAAATAATAGAATCTGTTGTTTCTTCACCATTTGTAAAAGCAGAAGCGGATTCGGTAGAATATTTTGTACTGTGTTTGAAACGGTATGTGCGTCTTCATTAGCAATGTGCGCTTATCAGATAGGTGAACACCTGCATCTAACATTTGCCGACCATCTCGACTTGTACAGTCAACAATCAAATCCCAATTTTCGGTTTCCGTCAGAGCAGATCCCACTTTTTTCTGAATGAATAATGTCCCTCGTCTGGAATATTTTGAATAGGATATAAAACGATCACGAATGCGGCTTTTTTTTGTTTTTAATATATCACGAACAAGCAATCGGTCTATCGTTTAAAAAACAATGGTGTATTTGGAGATCGCACCTCTGTCCATTGAAACTTATCTGTCATATTAAAGATGTATTTTTAGACATATGCACTTCTCGACCGCTACCCATGATTTCGGATACCGTCTAAGTACTGACGAAAAATAGGTTATTTTGCAATAAATGCATTTACAGTCTCATAATCTTACAGCCAAAAATGCCGTTCTGAAGCTAAGCTTAACAATGTAGACAAACAAACAAAAGGACTGATGGGATTCGAACCACCTTCTAGAACTATCCGTTCCATCACAATGCAGCGCCAATACGATCATGACTACTGTGCTCCCGCATTTAGTCAAGTAAATTCATCACTTAGAGTAGTGATGGGGTAAAATGCGAATTAGTATACATACGAAGCAGACGATTTGTTTTCTCAACTTCAGATTTAAGAAAAATAACTACCAAGCACAAAACAAAATATACAAAAGGCTCTGATGGTTTTCCTCCGATTAAAACGACATGTGCTAAGGGACCGACCATGTAACTTGAAGGGGGGGGGGGGGGGGGGGGGCGGGGGGCGGGTTATGGTTTTATGTTTCGTACAGAATTTTTTTTTCGGACAACACAAGAGTTATAATATTTATATTTTATGTCACGCAACGCGCGAAATTTTTTTTCCAGAATTTAACATTAGGTTATATGACAAAAACTCTGACTCGAATCAGATTATTTTTTTTTCCTCCTCCACCAAATCAGAATATTTTTTTCAGCAACATTGGGAATCAGAATATTTTTTTAGAAAAAAACCATAATCCCTCCTTCAAGTTAAATGGTCGTTCCCTAAATTGCTTTATTTTTAGTGATTATGACAGCTTACGTGATGTACGAAAAAAAAACGACAGAATAGTTAATATTGATAAAAAAAAATATGAAATTAACAGCTTGCATGTATATTCGTGTTATGATTTCATATGCAAGGAAATATTCGTTGTGCGGCCTTCGAAAAATCAATACAAATCTACTATATACACTCACAATTCTTATAATATGTAAAGAAAACAAAAATTAATATAATTATAGCCTCCATTTTTATCACTTTAACCGAAATTAATAACGAAACACATTATGTTGCTAAAAAAAAAAAAAAAAAAAAAAAAAAAAAAAAAGCCTAAACTGCTCTGAAGCAGCGACTATACGATCACGGCTATGGTACAATGATCAAATTTGTAAGTTTTGTTTTCTTTTTTTGTGGTATATAAGGTGTACCTGATGTAAATTGGTGCAACTCTATAATAAAGCAAACGATGCCTATATTTCATAAAATCAGATTTAAGCATATTTTCCATAAAAGGAAAAGTCTTTATATGTTACCAAAGGGAAAATGTATATGCATGTTAAAAAGGAAGTTTTGTTTTGCAATTTTTGATTTTTAACAATTGTAATTTTGTTTGTTTTCGTGTTTTTCTCCTTTACACCAGCATTGAGAGCACTTGTATCTGCAAAAGTTTCCATTTTTTTTCTTAAGATCAGAGTCAAATCTTCATTTTCCCCATCCAGCTTTTGGAAGGAGCGGATGCCGGCTGTTTAACTCTACGGTCGTATTTCTACCCGACGTCTCTGACGTTTGGAGAAGGCCAAATCCGGTCAAAACCCTAAATGTTCATTTTTTATTACAAAATCCACAGTGGAACCAAAGAATGAATAGTCATCAACCATGTATATAACTAAAGGTAAAATATTCAATTTCTTGAATGGAGCCTGTGCGAATCTGCATTGATCTCTTGAAAAAAAGAAAACAAAACTAAATATGCAAAAATAGACATCTTTTTAATAGACTCCGAGCAGATAACATATCTTGAACATTTCAAGATTAAGATAATCCCCTGTAAAAGAAAATAAAACAAATGATTCCACTGCGAAAATAGGAATGAATTTTGCATACATTGCTATTAACGTTCGTAATTTTAACAGCAAAGCCGATTTTCGAGAAAATGCTACATCTTTGAATATAAAACACTGAATTTATTAATTATTACGGTCATTCAGGATATGAAATAAAAATACAGCTCTCATAGAATCCACCGATATCGGGCGATATAAAAAGCTAAATAAAATAATTCCAATAAATCGGATTTTATTTGAATAAGAATACATTTTTTTCAATTTTTTAAACGTTTTGTGACGTTTACAGTTATGTAACCGGAAGTGTACATACCCTGTCAGGAAAAGATAACTCGATGCAAGAACGATAACTCTAGTTATCGCAAATCCCTCTTTGCGGAAAATGGAGTTATCGCTCGTAATTTGAATAATCGTCCTTGACAATGGGTATATAGCATTTCCGATTGCAAAAGTTTTCCTGTCTGTTTTTAATAAATTGATTGAATAAATAATAAATGCGAAAAAATATGAAATTAATTGAAGTAGATTCCAAGGCAACACTTGAAGACTTCCTAACTTAAAAAAAAAAGACTGAACTTGTACAGATTTTACGGAAATGTAATGAAAAAACCAGTGGTAACAAGAATGATTTTGCGCTCTAACAAAGATGTAGGGACGTATCTTTTAAAAAGCCGGTCAGATGACAATGGAAAAATGAGCTGCTATAGAAAGTTCAATAGAGGCTTTAACTTTTATAAAGAAAATTATATACACGACATTCCCTTTTTTTAAACTTCTATAGAAAAAAGTTATTTACTTATTTAACATATTTTTCTCTGGATTTGTAACATTTTTGTACAAATAACTCCAAATCTGTATTTTCATAATACCAATGAACATGTTACATAATTAACTTTCTGAAATATTTTGGATGATTGTCACCAGATATTTCTGCAAAACAGAAATACTGCGCGATTTTCTTTGTACACTGAAAGCGGGAATATTTTCTTTAAAAAAGGTTTTCTCTCCTTTCATAAAAAAGCGTATTTGATTGTTTTCATTACACTCGAGCGGTCGAAGACAAGGCAAGATACATTTGAAAGCATTTTAGAAATAATAGAATCTGTTGTTTCTTCACCATTTGTAAAAGCAGAAGCGGATTCGGTAGAATATTTTGTACTGTGTTTGAAACGGTATGTGCGTCTTCATTAGCAATGTGCGCTTATCAGATAGGTGAACACCTGCATCTAACATTTGCCGACCATCTCGACTTGCAGTCAACAATCAAATCCCAATTTTCGGTTTCCGTCAGAGCAGGTCCCACTTTTTTCTGAATGAATAATGTCCCTCCTCTGCAATATTTTGAATGGGAAATAAAATGATCACGAATGCGGTTTTTTTCTGTTCTTAATATATCATGAACAAGCAATCGGTCTATTGTTTAAAAACAATGGTGTATTTGGAGATCGCACCTCTGTCCATTGAAACTTATCTGTCATATTAAAGATGTATTTTTAGACATATGCACTTCTCGACCGCTACCCATGATTTCGGATACCGTCTAAGTACTGACGAAAAATAGGTTATTTTGCAATAAATGCATTTACAGTCTCATAATCTTACAGCCAAAAATGCCGTTCTGAAGCTAAGCTTAACAATGTAGACAAACAAACAAAAGGACTGATGGGATTCGAACCACCTTCTAGAACTATCCATTCCATCACAATGCAGCGCCAATACGATCATGACTACTGTGTTCCCGCATTTAGTCAAGTAAATTTATTACTTAGAGTAGTGATGGGGTAAAATGCGAATTAGTATACATACGTAGCAGACGATTTGATATCTCAACTTCAGATTTAAGAAAAATAACTACCAAGCACAAAGCAAAATATACAAAAAGGATCTGATGGTTTTCCTCCGATTAAAACGACATGTGCTAAGGGACCGACCATGTAACTTGAAGGGGGGCGGGTTATGGTTTTATGTTTCGTTCAGAATTTTTTTTTCCGACTTCACAAGAGTTATAATATTTATATTTTATGTCGCGCAAAGTGCGAAATTTTTTTTCCAGAAATTAACATTAGGTTATATGACAAAAACTCTGAATCAGATTATTTTTTTTTTTCCTCCACCAAAATCAGAATATTTTTTTCAGCAACATTGGGAATCAGAATATTTTTTTAGAAAAAAACCATAACCCCCCCCCCCCCCCCCCCCTCCTTCAAGTTAAATGGTCGTTCCCTAAATTGCATTATATTTAGTGATTATGACAGCTTACGTGATGTACGAAAAAGAACGACAGAATGGTTAATATTGATAAAAAAAAATATGAAATTAACAGCTTGCATGTATATTCGTGTTATGATTTCATATGCGGCTTTCGAAAAATCAATACAAATCTACTATATACACTCACAATTCTTATAATATGTAAAGAAAACAAATTAATATAATTAATATAATTATAGCCTCCATTTTTATCACTTTAACCGAAATTAATAACGAAACACATTATGTTGCTAAAAAAATTAAAAAAAAAAACAAAAAAAACAAGCCAAAACTGCTCCGATAGGATTCGTACTCTCAGTGTAAATCTACAGGGGTCGCGAAGCAGCGACTATACGATCACGGCTATGGTACAATGATCAAATTTGTAAGTTTTGTTTTCTTTTTTTGTGATATATAAGGTGTACCTGATGTAAATTGGTGCAACTCTATAATAAAGCAAACGATGCCTATATTTCATAAAATCAGATTTAAGCATATTTTCCATAAAAGGAAAAGTCTTTATATGTTACCAAAGGGAAAATGTATATGCATGTTAAAAAGGAAGTTTTGTGTTGCAAGTTTTTGATTCTTAGCAATTGTAATTTTGTTTGTTTTCATGTTTTTCTCCTTTACACCAGCATTGAAAGCACTTGTATCTGCAAAAGTTTCCATTTTTTTTCTTAAGATCAGAGTCAAATCTTCATTTTCCCCATCCAGCTTTTGGAAGGAGCGGATGCCGGCTGTTTAACTCTACGGTCGTATTTCTACCCGACGTCTCTGACGTTTGGAGAAGGCCAAATCCGGTCAAAACCCTAAATGTTCATTTTTTATTACAAAATCCACAGTGGAACCAAAGAATGAATAGTCATGAACCATGTATATAACTAAAGGTAAAATATTCAATTTCTTGAATGGAGCCTGTGCGAATCTGCATTGATCTCTTGAAAAAAAGAAAACAAAACTAAATATGCAAAAATAGACATCTTTTTAATAGACTCCGAGCAGATAACATATCTTGAACATTTCAAGATTAAGATAATCCCCTGTAAAAGAAAATAAAACAACTGATTCCACTGCGAAAATAGGAATGAATTTTGCATACATTGCTATTAACGTTCGTAATTTTAACAGCAAAGCCGATTTTCGAGAAAATGCTACATCTTTGAATATAAAACACTGAATTTATTAATTATTACGGTCATTCAGGATATGAAATAAAAATACAGCTCTCATAGAATCCACCGATATCGGGCGATATAAAAAGCTAAATAAAATAATTCCAATAAATCGGATTTTATTTGAATAAGAATACATTTTTTTCAATTTTTTAAACGTTTTGTGACGTTTACAGTTATGTAACCGGAAGTGTACATACCCTGTCAGGAAAAGATAACTCGATGCAAGAACGATAACTCTAGTTATCGCAAATCCCTCTTTGCGGAAAATGGAGTTATCGCTCGTAATTTGAATAATCGTCCTTGACAATGGGTATATAGCATTTCCGATTGCAAAAGTTTTCCTGTCTGTTTTTAATAAATTGATTGAATAAATAATAAATGCGAAAAAATATGAAATTAATTGAAGTAGATTCCAAGGCAACACTTGAAGACTTCCTAACTTAAAAAAAAAAGACTGAACTTGTACAGATTTTACGGAAATGTAATGAAAAAATCAGTGGTAACAAGAATGAGTTTGCGCTCTGACAAAGATGTAGGGACGTATCTTTTAAAAAGCCGGTCAGATGACAATGAAAAAATGAGCTGCTATAGAAAGTTCAATAGAGGCTTTAACTTTTATAAAGAAAATTATATACACGACATTCCCTTTTTTTAAACTTCTATAGAAAAAAGTTATTTACTTATTTAACATATTTTTCTCTGGATTTGTAACATTTTTGTACAAATAACTCCAAATCTGTATTTTCATAATACCAATGAACATGTTACATAATTAACTTTCTGAAATATTTTGGATGATTGTCACCAGATATTTCTGCAAAACAGAAATACTGCGCGATTTTCTTTGTACACTGAAAGCGGGAATATTTTCTTTAAGAAAGGTTTTCTCTCCTTTCATAAAAAAGCGTATTTGATTTTTTTCATTACACTCGAGCGGTCGAAGACAAGGCAAGATACATTTGAAAGCATTTTAGAAATAATAGAATCTGTTGTTTCTTCACCATTTGTAAAAGCAGAAGCGGATTCGGTAGAATATTTTGTACTGTGTTTGAAACGGTATGTGCGTCTTCATTAGCAATGTGCGCTTATCAGATAGGTGAACACCTGCATCTAACATTTGCCGACCATCTCGACTTGCAGTCAACAATCAAATCCCAATTTTCGGTTTCCGTCAGAGCAGGTCCCACTTTTTTCTGAATGAATAATGTCCCTCCTCTGCAATATTTTGAATGGGAAATAAAATGATCACGAATGCGGTGTTTTTCTGTTCTTAATATATCATGAACAAGCAATCGGTCTATCGTTTAAAAACAATGGTGTATTTGGAGATCGCACCTCTGTCCATTGAAACTTATCTGTCATATTAAAGATGTATTTTTAGACATATGCACTTCTCGACCGCTACCCATGATTTCGGATACCGTCTAAGTACTGACGAAAAATAGGTTATTTTGCAATAAATGCATTTACAGTCTCATAATCTTACAGCCAAAAATGCCGTTCTGAAGCTAAGCTTAACAATGTAGACAAACAAACAAAAGGACTGATGGGATTCGAACCACCTTCTAGAACTATCCATTCCATCACAATGCAGCGCCAATACGATCATGACTACTGTGTTCCCGCATTTAGTCAAGTAAATTTATTACTTAGAGTAGTGATGGGGTAAAATGCGAATTAGTATACATACGTAGCAGACGATTTGATATCTCAACTTCAGATTTAAGAAAAATAACTACCAAGCACAAAACAAAATATACAAAAAAGATCTGATGGTTTTCCTCCGATTAAAACGACATGTGCTAAGGGACCGACCATGTAACTTGAAGGGGGGCGGGTTATGGTTTTATGTTTCGTTCAGAATTTTTTTTTCCGACTTCACAAGAGTTATAATATTTATATTTTATGTCGCGCAAAGTGCGAAATTTTTTTTCCAGAAATTAACATTAGGTTATATGACAAAAACTCTGAATCAGATTATTTTTTTTTTTCCTCCTCCAAAATCAGAATATTTTTTTCAGCAACATTGGGAATCAGAATATTTTTTTAGAAAAAAACCATAACCCCCCCCCCCCTCCTTCAAGTTAAATGGTCGTTCCCTAAATTGCATTATTTTTAGTGATTATGACAGCTTACGTGATGTACGAAAAAGAACGACAGAATGGTTAATATTGATAAAAAAAAATATGAAATTAACAGCTTGCATGTATATTCGTGTTATGATTTCATATGCAAGGAACTATTCGTTGTGCGGCTTTCGAAAAATCAATACAAATCTACTATATACACTCACAATTCTTATAATATGTAAAGAAAACAAAAATTAATATAATTATAGCCTCCATTTTTATCACTTTAACCGAAATTAATAACGAAACACATTATGTTGCTAAAAAAAATAAAAAAAAAAAAAAAAAAAAAAGCCTAAACTGCTCCGGTAGGATTCACACTCTCAGGTGTAAATCTGCAGGGGTCGCGAAGCAGCGACTATACGATCACGGCTATGGTACAATGATCAAATTTGTAAGTTTTGTTTTCTTTTTTTGTGGTATATAAGGTGTACCTGATGTAAATTGGTGCAACTCTATAATAAAGCAAACGATGCCTATATTTCATAAAATCAGATTTAAGCATATTTTCCATAAAAGGAAAAGTCTTTATATGTTACCAAAGGGAAAATGTATATGCATGTTAAAAAAGAAGTTTTGTTTTGCAATTTTTGATTTTTAACAATTGTAATTTTGTTTGTTTTCGTGTTTTTCTCCTTTACACCAGCATTGAGAGCACTTGTATCTGCAAAAGTTTCCATTTTTTTTCTTAAGATCAGAGTCAAATCTTCATTTTCCCCATCCAGCTTTTGGAAGGAGCGGATGCCGGCTGTTTAACTCTACGGTCGTATTTCTACCCGACGTCTCTGACGTTTGGAGAAGGCCAAATCCGGTCAAAACCCTAAATGTTCATTTTTTATTACAAAATCCACAGTGGAACCAAAGAATGAATAGTCATCAACCATGTATATAACTAAAGGTAAAATATTCAATTTCTTGAATGGAGCCTGTGCGAATCTGCATTGATCTCTTGAAAAAAAGAAAACAAAACTAAATATGCAAAAATAGACATCTTTTTAATAGACTCCGAGCAGATAACATATCTTGAACATTTCAAGATTAAGATAATCCCCTGTAAAAGAAAATAAAACAAATGATTTCACTGCGAAAATAGGAATGAATTTTGCATACATTGCTATTAACGTTCGTAATTTTAACAGCAAAGCCGATTTTCGAGAAAATGCTACATCTTTGAATATAAAACACTGAATTTATTAATTATTACGGTCATTCAGGATATGAAATAAAAATACAGCTCTCATAGAATCCACCGATATCGGGCGATATAAAAAGCTAAATAAAATAATTCCAATAAATCGGATTTTATTTGAATAAGAATACATTTTTTTCAATTTTTTAAACGTTTTGTGACGTTTACAGTTATGTAACCGGAAGTGTACATACCCTGTCAGGAAAAGATAACTCGATGCAAGAACGATAACTCTAGTTATCGCAAATCCCTCTTTGCGGAAAATGGAGTTATCGCTCGTAATTTGAATAATCGTCCTTGACAATGGGTATATAGCATTTCCGATTGCAAAAGTTTTCCTGTCTGTTTTTAATAAATTGATTGAATAAATAATAAATGCGAAAAAATATGAAATTAATTGAAGTAGATTCCAAGGCAACACTTGAAGACTTCCTAACTTAAAAAAAAAAGACTGAACTTGTACAGATTTTACGGAAATGTAATGAAAAAATCAGTGGTAACAAGAATGAGTTTGCGCTCTGACAAAGATGTAGGGACGTATCTTTTAAAAAGCCGGTCAGATGACAATGAAAAAATGAGCTGCTATAGAAAGTTCAATAGAGGCTTTAACTTTTATAAAGAAAATTATATACACGACATTCCCTTTTTTTAAACTTCTATAGAAAAAAGTTATTTACTTATTTAACATATTTTTCTCTGGATTTGTAACATTTTTGTACAAATAACTCCAAATCTGTATTTTCATAATACCAATGAACATGTTACATAATTAACTTTCTGAAATATTTTGGATGATTGTCACCAGATATTTCTGCAAAACAGAAATACTGCGCGATTTTCTTTGTACACTGAAAGCGGGAATATTTTCTTTAAAAAAGGTTTTCTCTCCTTTCATAAAAAAGCGTATTTGATTTTTTTCATTACACTCGAGCGGTCGAAGACAAGGCAAGATACATTTGAAAGCATTTTAGAAATAATAGAATCTGTTGTTTCTTCACCATTTGTAAAAGCAGAAGCGGATTCGGTAGAATATTTTGTACTGTGTTTGAAACGGTATGTGCGTCTTCATTAGCAATGTGCGCTTATCAGATAGGTGAACACCTGCATCTAACATTTGCCGACCATCTCGACTTGCAGTCAACAATCAAATCCCAATTTTCGGTTTCCGTCAGAGCAGGTCCCACTTTTTTCTGAATGAATAATGTCCCTCCTCTGCAATATTTTGAATGGGAAATAAAATGATCACGAATGCGGTTTTTTTCTGTTCTTAATATATCATGAACAAGCAATCGGTCTATCGTTTAAAAACAATGGTGTATTTGGAGATCGCACCTCTGTCCATTGAAACTTATCTGTCATATTAAAGATGTATTTTTAGACATATGCACTTCTCGACCGCTACCCATGATTTCGGATACCGTCTAAGTACTGACGAAAAATAGGTTATTTTGCAATAAATGCATTTACAGTCTCATAATCGTACAGCCAAAAATGCCGTTCTGAAGCTAAGCTTAACAATGTAGACAAACAAACAAAAGGACTGATGGGATTCGAACCACCTTCTAGAACTATCCATTCCATCACAATGCAGCGCCAATACGATCATGACTACTGTGTTCCCGCATTTAGTCAAGTACATTTATTACTTAGAGTAGTGATGGGGTAAAATGCGAATTAGTATACATACGTAGCAGACGATTTGATATCTCAACTTCAGATTTAAGAAAAATAACTACCAAGCACAAAGCAAAATATACAAAAAAGATCTGATGGTTTTCCTCCGATTAAAACGACATGTGCTAAGGGACCGACCATGTAACTTGAAGGGGGGCGGGTTATGGTTTTATGTTTCGTTCAGAATTTTTTTTTCCGACTTCACAAGAGTTATAATATTTATATTTTATGTCGCGCAAAGTGCGAAATTTTTTTTCCAGAAATTAACATTAGGTTATATGACAAAAACTCTGAATCAGATTATTTTTTTTTTCCTCCTCCAAAATCAGAATATTTTTTTCAGCAACATTGGGAATCAGAATATTTTTTTAGAAAAAAACCATAACCCCCCCCCCTCCTTCAAGTTAAATGGTCGTTCCCTAAATTGCATTATTTTTAGTGATTATGACAGCTTACGTGATGTACGAAAAAGAACGACAGAATGGTTAATATTGATAAAAAAAAATATGAAATTAACAGCTTGCATGTATATTCGTGTTATGATTTCATATGCAAGGAACTATTCGTTGTGCGGCTTTCGAAAAATCAATACAAATCTACTATATACACTCACAATTCTTATAATATGTAAAGAAAACAAAAATTAATATAATTATAGCCTCCATTTTTATCACTTTAACCGAAATTAATAACGAAACACATTATGTTGCTAAAAAAAAAAAAAAAAAAAAAAGAAAAAAAAAGCCTAAACTGCTCTGGTAGGATTCACACTCTCAGGTGTAAATCTGCAGGGGTCGCGAAGCAGCGACTATACGATCACGGCTATGGTACAATGATCAAATTTGTAAGTTTTGTTTTCTTTTTTTGTGGTATATAAGGTGTACCTGATGTAAATTGGTGCAACTCTATAATAAAGCAAACGATGCCTATATTTCATAAAATCAGATTTAAGCATATTTTCCATAAAAGGAAAAGTCTTTATATGTTACCAAAGGGAAAATGTATATGCATGTTAAAAAGGAAGTTTTGTTTTGCAATTTTTGATTTTTAACAATTGTAATTTTGTTTGTTTTCGTGTTTTTCTCCTTTACACCAGCATTGAGAGCACTTGTATCTGCAAAAGTTTCCATTTTTTTTCTTAAGATCAGAGTCAAATCTTCATTTTCCCCATCCAGCTTTTGGAAGGAGCGGATGCCGGCTGTTTAACTCTACGGTCGTATTTCTACCCGACGTCTCTGACGTTTGGAGAAGGCCAAATCCGGTCAAAACCCTAAATGTTCATTTTTTATTACAAAATCCACAGTGGAACCAAAGAATGAATAGTCATCAACCATGTATATAACTAAAGGTAAAATATTCAATTTCTTGAATGGAGCCTGTGCGAATCTGCATTGATCTCTTGAAAAAAAGAAAACAAAACTAAATATGCAAAAATAGACATCTTTTTAATAGACTCCGAGCAGATAACATATCTTGAACATTTCAAGATTAAGATAATCCCCTGTAAAAGAAAATAAAACAAATGATTTCACTGCGAAAATAGGAATGAATTTTGCATACATTGCTATTAACGTTCGTAATTTTAACAGCAAAGCCGATTTTCGAGAAAATGCTACATCTTTGAATATAAAACACTGAATTTATTAATTATTACGGTCATTCAGGATATGAAATAAAAATACAGCTCTCATAGAATCCACCGATATCGGGCGATATAAAAAGCTAAATAAAATAATTCCAATAAATCGGATTTTATTTGAATAAGAATACATTTTTTTCAATTTTTTAAACGTTTTGTGACGTTTACAGTTATGTAACCGGAAGTGTACATACCCTGTCAGGAAAAGATAACTCGATGCAAGAACGATAACTCTAGTTATCGCAAATCCCTCTTTGCGGAAAATGGAGTTATCGCTCGTAATTTGAATAATCGTCCTTGACAATGGGTATATAGCATTTCCGATTGCAAAAGTTTTCCTGTCTGTTTTTAATAAATTGATTGAATAAATAATAAATGCGAAAAAATATGAAATTAATTGAAGTAGATTCCAAGGCAACACTTGAAGACTTCCTAACTTAAAAAAAAAAGACTGAACTTGTACAGATTTTACGGAAATGTAATGAAAAAATCAGTGGTAACAAGAATGAGTTTGCGCTCTGACAAAGATGTAGGGACGTATCTTTTAAAAAGCCGGTCAGATGACAATGGAAAAATGAGCTGCTATAGAAAGTTCAATAGAGGCTTTAACTTTTATAAAGAAAATTATATACACGACATTCCCTTTTTTTAAACTTCTATAGAAAAAAGTTATTTACTTATTTAACATATTTTTCTCTGGATTTGTAACATTTTTGTACAAATAACTCCAAATCTGTATTTTCATAATACCAATGAACATGTTACATAATTAACTTTCTGAAATATTTTGGATGATTGTCACCAGATATTTCTGCAAAACAGAAATACTGCGCGATTTTCTTTGTACACTGAAAGCGGGAATATTTTCTTTAAAAAAGGTTTTCTCTCCTTTCATAAAAAAGCGTATTTGATTTTTTTCATTACACTCGAGCGGTCGAAGACAAGGCAAGATACATTTGAAAGCATTTTAGAAATAATAGAATCTGTTGTTTCTTCACCATTTGTAAAAGCAGAAGCGGATTCGGTAGAATATTTTGTACTGTGTTTGAAACGGTATGTGCGTCTTCATTAGCAATGTGCGCTTATCAGATAGGTGAACACCTGCATCTAACATTTGCCGACCATCTCGACTTGCAGTCAACAATCAAATCCCAATTTTCGGTTTCCGTCAGAGCAGGTCCCACTTTTTTCTGAATGAATAATGTCCCTCCTCTGCAATATTTTGAATGGGAAATAAAATGATCACGAATGCGGTTTTTTTCTGTTCTTAATATATCATGAACAAGCAATCGGTCTATCGTTTAAAAACAATGGTGTATTTGGAGATCGCACCTCTGTCCATTGAAATTATCTGTCATATTAAAGATGTATTTTTAGACATATGCACTTCTCGACCGCTACCCATGATTTCGGATACCGTCTAAGTACTGACGAAAAATAGGTTATTTTGCAATAAATGCATTTACAGTCTCATAATCTTACAGCCAAAAATGCCGTTCTGAAGCTAAGCTTAACAATGTAGACAAACAAACAAAAGGACTGATGGGATTCGAACCACCTTCTAGAACTATCCATTCCATCACAATGCAGCGCCAATACGATCATGACTACTGTGTTCCCGCATTTAGTCAAGTAAATTTATTACTTAGAGTAGTGATGGGGTAAAATGCGAATTAGTATACATACGTAGCAGACGATTTGATATCTCAACTTCAGATTTAAGAAAAATAACTACCAAGCACAAAGCAAAATATACAAAAAGGATCTGATGGTTTTCCTCCGATTAAAACGACATGTGCTAAGGGACCGACCATGTAACTTGAAGGGGGGCGGGTTATGGTTTTATGTTTCGTTCAGAATTTTTTTTCCCGACTTCACAAGAGTTATAATATTTATATTTTATGTCGCGCAAAGTGCGAAATTTTTTTTCCAGAAATTAACATTAGGTTATATGACAAAAACTCTGAATCAGATTATTTTTTTTTTTCCTCCACCAAAATCAGAATATTTTTTTCAGCAACATTGGGAATCAGAATATTTTTTTAGAAAAAAACCATAACCCCCCCCCCCCCCCCTCCTTCAAGTTAAATGGTCGTTCCCTAAATTGCATTATATTTAGTGATTATGACAGCTTACGTGATGTACGAAAAAGAACGACAGAATGGTTAATATTGATAAAAAAAAATATGAAATTAACAGCTTGCATGTATATTCGTGTTATGATTTCATATGCAAGGAATTATTCGTTGTGCGGCTTTCGAAAAATCAATACAAATCTACTATATACACTCACAATTTTTATAATATGTAAAGAAAACAAAAATTAATATAATTATAGCCTCCATTTTTATCACTTTAACCGAAATTAATAACGAAACACATTATGTGGCTAAAAAAATTTAAAAAAAAAAAGAAAAAAAAAAGCCTAAACTGCTCCGGTAGGATTCACACTCTCAGGTGTAAATCTGCAGGGGTCGCGAAGCAGCGACTATACGATCACGGCTATGGTACAATGATCAAATTTGTAAGTTTTGTTTTCTTTTTTTGTGGTATATAAGGTGTACCTGATGTAAATTGGTGCAACTCTATAATAAAGCAAACGATGCCTATATTTCATAAAATCAGATTTAAGCATATTTTCCATAAAAGGAAAAGTCTTTATATGTTACCAAAGGGAAAATGTATATGCATGTTAAAAAGGAAGTTTTGTGTTGCAAGTTTTTGATTCTTAGCAATTGTAATTTTGTTTGTTTTCATGTTTTTCTCCTTTACACCAGCATTGAAAGCACTTGTATCTGCAAAAGTTTCCATTTTTTTTCTTAAGATCAGAGTCAAATCTTCATTTTCCCCATCCAGCTTTTGGAAGGAGCGGATGCCGGCTGTTTAACTCTACGGTCATATTTCTACCCGACGTCTCTGACGTTTGGAGAAGGCCAAATCCGGTCAAAACCCTAAATGTTCATTTTTTATTACAAAATCCACAGTGGAACCAAAGAATGAATAGTCATCAACCATGTATATAACTAAAGGTAAAATATTCAATTTCTTGAATGGAGCCTGTGCGAATCTGCATTGATCTCTTGAAAAAAAGAAAACAAAACTAAATATGCAAAAATAGACATCTTTTTAATAGACTCCGAGCAGATAACATATCTTGAACATTTCAAGATTAAGATAATCCCCTGTAAAAGAAAATAAAACAACTGATTCCACTGCGAAAATAGGAATGAATTTTGCATACATTGCTATTAACGTTCGTAATTTTAACAGCAAAGCCGATTTTCGAGAAAATGCTACATCTTTGAATATAAAACACTGAATTTATTAATTATTACGGTCATTCAGGATATGAAATAAAAATACAGCTCTCATAGAATCCACCGATATCGGGCGATATAAAAAGCTAAATAAAATAATTCCAATAAATCGGATTTTATTTGAATAAGAATACATTTTTTTCAATTTTTTAAACGTTTTGTGACGTTTACAGTTATGTAACCGGAAGTGTACATACCCTGTCAGGAAAAGATAACTCGATGCAAGAACGATAACTCTAGTTATCGCAAATCCCTCTTTGCGGAAAATGGAGTTATCGCTCGTAATTTGAATAATCGTCCTTGACAATGGGTATATAGCATTTCCGATTGCAAAAGTTTTCCTGTCTGTTTTTAATAAATTGATTGAATAAATAATAAATGCGAAAAAATATGAAATTAATTGAAGTAGATTCCAAGGCAACACTTGAAGACTTCCTAACTTAAAAAAAAAAGACTGAACTTGTACAGATTTTACGGAAATGTAATGAAAAAATCAGTGGTAACAAGAATGAGTTTGCGCTCTGACAAAGATGTAGGGACGTATCTTTTAAAAAGCCGGTCAGATGACAATGAAAAAATGAGCTGCTATAGAAAGTTCAATAGAGGCTTTAACTTTTATAAAGAAAATTATATACACGACATTCCCTTTTTTTAAACTTCTATAGAAAAAAGTTATTTACTTATTTAACATATTTTTCTCTGGATTTGTAACATTTTTGTACAAATAACTCCAAATCTGTATTTTCATAATACCAATGAACATGTTACATAATTAACTTTCTGAAATATTTTGGATGATTGTCACCAGATATTTCTGCAAAACAGAAATACTGCGCGATTTTCTTTGTACACTGAAAGCGGGAATATTTTCTTTAAAAAAGGTTTTCTCTCCTTTCATAAAAAAGCGTATTTGATTTTTTTCATTACACTCGAGCGGTCGAAGACAAGGCAAGATACATTTGAAAGCATTTTAGAAATAATAGAATCTGTTGTTTCTTCACCATTTGTAAAAGCAGAAGCGGATTCGGTAGAATATTTTGTACTGTGTTTGAAACGGTATGTGCGTCTTCATTAGCAATGTGCGCTTATCAGATAGGTGAACACCTGCATCTAACATTTGCCGACCATCTCGACTTGCAGTCAACAATCAAATCCCAATTTTCGGTTTCCGTCAGAGCAGGTCCCACTTTTTTCTGAATGAATAATGTCCCTCCTCTGCAATATTTTGAATGGGAAATAAAATGATCACGAATGCGGTTTTTTTCTGTTCTTAATATATCATGAACAAGCAATCGGTCTATCGTTTAAAAACAATGGTGTATTTGGAGATCGCACCTCTGTCCATTGAAACTTATCTGTCATATTAAAGATGTATTTTTAGACATATGCACTTCTCGACCGCTACCCATGATTTCGGATACCGTCTAAGTACTGACGAAAAATAGGTTATTTTGCAATAAATGCATTTACAGTCTCATAATCTTACAGCCAAAAATGCCGTTCTGAAGCTAAGCTTAACAATGTAGACAAACAAACAAAAGGACTGATGGGATTCGAACCACCTTCTAGAACTATCCATTCCATCACAATGCAGCGCCAATACGATCATGACTACTGTGTTCCCGCATTTAGTCAAGTAAATTTATTACTAAGAGTAGTGATGGGGTAAAATGCGAATTAGTATACATACGTAGCAGACGATTTGATATCTCAACTTCAGATTTAAGAAAAATAACTACCAAGCACAAAGCAAAATATACAAAAAAGATCTGATGGTTTTCCTCCGATTAAAACGACATGTGCTAAGGGACCGACCATGTAACTTGAAGGGGGGCGGGTTATGGTTTTATGTTTCGTTCAGAATTTTTTTTTCCGACTTCACAAGAGTTATAATATTTATATTTTATGTCGCGCAAAGTGCGAAATTTTTTTTCCAGAAATTAACATTAGGTTATATGACAAAAACTCTGAATCAGATTATTTTTTTTTTTCCTCCACCAAAATCAGAATATTTTTTTCAGCAACATTGGGAATCAGAATATTTTTTTAGAAAAAAACCATAACCCCCCCCCCCCCCCCCCTCCTTCAAGTTAAATGGTCGTTCCCTAAATTGCATTATATTTAGTGATTATGACAGCTTACGTGATGTACGAAAAAGAACGACAGAATGGTTAATATTGATAAAAAAAAATATGAAATTAACAGCTTGCATGTATATTCGTGTTATGATTTCATATGCAAGGAATTATTCGTTGTGCGGCTTTCGAAAAATCAATACAAATCTACTATATACACTCACAATTTTTATAATATGTAAAGAAAACAAAAATTAATATAATTATAGCCTCCATTTTTATCACTTTAACCGAAATTAATAACGAAACACATTATGTGGCTAAAAAAATTTAAAAAAAAAAAGAAAAAAAAAAGCCTAAACTGCTCCGGTAGGATTCACACTCTCAGGTGTAAATCTGCAGGGGTCGCGAAGCAGCGACTATACGATCACGGCTATGGTACAATGATCAAATTTGTAAGTTTTGTTTTCTTTTTTTGTGGTATATAAGGTGTACCTGATGTAAATTGGTGCAACTCTATAATAAAGCAAACGATGCCTATATTTCATAAAATCAGATTTAAGCATATTTTCCATAAAAGGAAAAGTCTTTATATGTTACCAAAGGGAAAATGTATATGCATGTTAAAAAGGAAGTTTTGTGTTGCAAGTTTTTGATTCTTAGCAATTGTAATTTTGTTTGTTTTCATGTTTTTCTCCTTTACACCAGCATTGAAAGCACTTGTATCTGCAAAAGTTTCCATTTTTTTTCTTAAGATCAGAGTCAAATCTTCATTTTCCCCATCCAGCTTTTGGAAGGAGCGGATGCCGGCTGTTTAACTCTACGGTCATATTTCTACCCGACGTCTCTGACGTTTGGAGAAGGCCAAATCCGGTCAAAACCCTAAATGTTCATTTTTTATTACAAAATCCACAGTGGAACCAAAGAATGAATAGTCATCAACCATGTATATAACTAAAGGTAAAATATTCAATTTCTTGAATGGAGCCTGTGCGAATCTGCATTGATCTCTTGAAAAAAAGAAAACAAAACTAAATATGCAAAAATAGACATCTTTTTAATAGACTCCGAGCAGATAACATATCTTGAACATTTCAAGATTAAGATAATCCCCTGTAAAAGAAAATAAAACAACTGATTCCACTGCGAAAATAGGAATGAATTTTGCATACATTGCTATTAACGTTCGTAATTTTAACAGCAAAGCCGATTTTCGAGAAAATGCTACATCTTTGAATATAAAACACTGAATTTATTAATTATTACGGTCATTCAGGATATGAAATAAAAATACAGCTCTCATAGAATCCACCGATATCGGGCGATATAAAAAGCTAAATAAAATAATTCCAATAAATCGGATTTTATTTGAATAAGAATACATTTTTTTCAATTTTTTAAACGTTTTGTGACGTTTACAGTTATGTAACCGGAAGTGTACATACCCTGTCAGGAAAAGATAACTCGATGCAAGAACGATAACTCTAGTTATCGCAAATCCCTCTTTGCGGAAAATGGAGTTATCGCTCGTAATTTGAATAATCGTCCTTGACAATGGGTATATAGCATTTCCGATTGCAAAAGTTTTCCTGTCTGTTTTTAATAAATTGATTGAATAAATAATAAATGCGAAAAAATATGAAATTAATTGAAGTAGATTCCAAGGCAACACTTGAAGACTTCCTAACTTAAAAAAAAAAGACTGAACTTGTACAGATTTTACGGAAATGTAATGAAAAAATCAGTGGTAACAAGAATGAGTTTGCGCTCTGACAAAGATGTAGGGACGTATCTTTTAAAAAGCCGGTCAGATGACAATGAAAAAATGAGCTGCTATAGAAAGTTCAATAGAGGCTTTAACTTTTATAAAGAAAATTATATACACGACATTCCCTTTTTTTAAACTTCTATAGAAAAAAGTTATTTACTTATTTAACATATTTTTCTCTGGATTTGTAACATTTTTGTACAAATAACTCCAAATCTGTATTTTCATAATACCAATGAACATGTTACATAATTAACTTTCTGAAATATTTTGGATGATTGTCACCAGATATTTCTGCAAAACAGAAATACTGCGCGATTTTCTTTGTACACTGAAAGCGGGAATATTTTCTTTAAAAAAGGTTTTCTCTCCTTTCATAAAAAAGCGTATTTGATTTTTTTCATTACACTCGAGCGGTCGAAGACAAGGCAAGATACATTTGAAAGCATTTTAGAAATAATAGAATCTGTTGTTTCTTCACCATTTGTAAAAGCAGAAGCGGATTCGGTAGAATATTTTGTACTGTGTTTGAAACGGTATGTGCGTCTTCATTAGCAATGTGCGCTTATCAGATAGGTGAACACCTGCATCTAACATTTGCCGACCATCTCGACTTGCAGTCAACAATCAAATCCCAATTTTCGGTTTCCGTCAGAGCAGGTCCCACTTTTTTCTGAATGAATAATGTCCCTCCTCTGCAATATTTTGAATGGGAAATAAAATGATCACGAATGCGGTTTTTTTCTGTTCTTAATATATCATGAACAAGCAATCGGTCTATCGTTTAAAAACAATGGTGTATTTGGAGATCGCACCTCTGTCCATTGAAACTTATCTGTCATATTAAAGATGTATTTTTAGACATATGCACTTCTCGACCGCTACCCATGATTTCGGATACCGTCTAAGTACTGACGAAAAATAGGTTATTTTGCAATAAATGCATTTACAGTCTCATAATCTTACAGCCAAAAATGCCGTTCTGAAGCTAAGCTTAACAATGTAGACAAACAAACAAAAGGACTGATGGGATTCGAACCACCTTCTAGAACTATCCATTCCATCACAATGCAGCGCCAATACGATCATGACTACTGTGTTCCCGCATTTAGTCAAGTAAATTTATTACTAAGAGTAGTGATGGGGTAAAATGCGAATTAGTATACATACGTAGCAGACGATTTGATATCTCAACTTCAGATTTAAGAAAAATAACTACCAAGCACAAAGCAAAATATACAAAAAAGATCTGATGGTTTTCCTCCGATTAAAACGACATGTGCTAAGGGACCGACCATGTAACTTGAAGGGGGGCGGGTTATGGTTTTATGTTTCGTTCAGAATTTTTTTTTCCGACTTCACAAGAGTTATAATATTTATATTTTATGTCGCGCAAAGTGCGAAATTTTTTTTCCAGAAATTAACATTAGGTTATATGACAAAAACTCTGAATCAGATTATTTTTTTTTTTCCTCCACCAAAATCAGAATATTTTTTTCAGCAACATTGGGAATCAGAATATTTTTTTAGAAAAAAACCATAACCCCCCCCCCCTCCTTCAAGTTAAATGGTCGTTCCCTAAATTGCATTATTTTTAGTGATTATGACAGCTTACGTGATGTACGAAAAAGAACGACAGAATGGTTAATATTGATAAAAAAAAATATGAAATTAACAGCTTGCATGTATATTCGTGTTATGATTTCATATGCAAGGAACTATTCGTTGTGCGGCTTTCGAAAAATCAATACAAATCTACTATATACACTCACAATTCTTATAATATGTAAAGAAAACAAAAATTAATATAATTATAGCCTCCATTTTTATCACTTTAACCGAAATTAATAACGAAACACATTATGTTGCTAAAAAAAAAACAAAAAAAACAAGCCAAAACTGCTCCGATAGGATTCGTACTCTCAGTGTAAATCTACAGGGGTCGCGAAGCAGCGACTATACGATCACGGCTATGGTACAATGATCAAATTTGTAAGTTTTGTTTTCTTTTTTTGTGATATATAAGGTGTACCTGATGTAAATTGGTGCAACTCTATAATAAAGCAAACGATGCCTATATTTCATAAAATCAGATTTAAGCATATTTTCCATAAAAGGAAAAGTCTTTATATGTTACCAAAGGGAAAATGTATATGCATGTTAAAAAGGAAGTTTTTTGTTGCAAGTTTTTGATTCTTAGCAATTGTAATTTTGTTTGTTTTCATGTTTTTCTCCTTTACACCAGCATTGAAAGCACTTGTATCTGCAAAAGTTTCCATTTTTTTTCTTAAGATCAGAGTCAAATCTTCATTTTCCCCATCCAGCTTTTTGAAGGAGCGGATGCCGGCTGTCTAACTCTACGGTCATATTTCTACCCGACGTCTCTGACGTTTGGAGAAGGCCAAATCCGGTAAAAATCCTAAATGTTCATTTTTTATTACAAAATCCACAGTGGAACCAAAGAATGAATAGTCATCAACCATGTATATAGCTAAAGGTAAAATATTCAATTTCTTGAATGGAGCCTGTGCGAATCTGCATTGATCTCTTGAAAAAAAGAAAACAAAACGAAATATCATGCAAAAATAGACATCTTTTTAATAGACTCCGAGCAGATAAAATATCTTGAACATTTCAAGATTAAGATAATCCCCTGGAAAAGAAAATAAAACAAATGATTCCACTGCGAAAATCGGAATGAATTTTGCATACATCGATATTAACGTCCGTAATTTTAACAGCAAAGCCGATTTTCGATTGATTGATTGATTGTTGTTTAACATCCAGCGAGCAATTTTTCAGCTATATTCAGGACGAGAACATTTAAACGCCACGGGACTCGAAACAAGGAAAGATGATGGGTAGGGACGGATAATTTTGCCAGTGCAGCAGGTCTCTTATGGACCGTTCATCATGAGCATATTGCTCATAATGAGCTGTTACACTGGGTTCTTTAACGTGCGGAGAGGGTTAGAAAATGCTACATCTTTGAATATAAAACACTGAATTTATTAATTATTACGGTCATTCAGGATATGAAATAAAAATACAGCTCTCATATAATCCACCGATATCGGGCGATATAAAAAGCTAAATAAAATAATTCCAACAAATCGGATTTTATTTGAATAAGAATACAGTTTTTTCAATTTTTTAAACGTTTTGTGACGTTTACAGTTATGTAACCGGAAGTGTACTGTGTCAGGAAAAGATAACTCGATGCAAGAACGATAACTCTAGTTATCGGAAATCGGGAATAAGGGAGGGTAAATCATTTGAAATTACACGTTGGGTCCAGTGGGAAAATAACTTGTGTAAACATTGGATCAACTTAAAATATTGTGCTGAGATTTATGTAGTCCGTCTTGGAGATCACTTTCTGTGTATAACCACTGTAAACCACTGGCGCACCATGAAGGGCATAATAGACATCTTTCTGATGTGACATAACTTTCCACCTATATTTCCTGTTAGACTGTGTTGTTATTGTTTAAAGAATTTAAACTTTCGTTTTATGGAGATTTTATGATTTAATATTGCTTGGTTTTAATGCTGGAGAAGTGAGCCTTGCAGATGTAGTTGATCAAAGTAAATGAGATGAAGAACAGAGCTAAAACACTCTTCCTTGACGTTTGATTTTTTACTTCATGAACACTAGAGTAACACGATGGGTGTCACTAGTGAAGCAGAGACTGCTCACCCTTCCGGAGCACCCGAGTTCACCCCTGGTTTTAGTGGGGTTCGTGTTGCCAGATTTTTTAGTTTTGTAGGTCGTTGTTTGTCCTTTTGTGCTTTTTCTTTTGGCCATTGTGTTGTCTGTCCCTCTTCGATTTATGAATTCTGATTATCGTTTTGGTATTTTCAAACTCTTTCCCTATATTTTCCCTATTAATTCGTTTTGTTATATTTCTTTATTGGCTAAAGGTCTGTGGTGTACTGCTACAATTCAATTTGTTGCCACTACATATCAACAATAACTATTTTATTCTTTAATTTTTAGACATCTGTTCTGCTATCAATGGTACAGCTTTGAAAACATCTGCATATACACCAGGTGGTTAGGTTCTGTGAAAGAAAAGAAAATAATATTTTGACAGTTTGCGTTCTCTTTATTCAATAAATTTGTGTCAATTCGAATCCATTAGATCAGGTTTATTTGTTATCAAAAGACAGTTTCAAGGATATTTCTTAGTTGTAAAGCTGAAGTCATCACTTTGAAAGCTTTATGGTCGCCGTCATGACTTGGTTAACCGACACTCAATGTCTATGTCAAAGATGACCACAGTAATGTTTCTTTGTCGTGACCATAATCGCGTCATTCCGTCCTCCTTCGTGACTTCTCACCGGATTTATAACACAAGTACCATGGATGCTACTGGTAGAGCAAAAACAGCGTATCTTTCTGGGTAACCTGAGTTCAATCCGGGTTTTTAGTTGGGCATTATATTGGGGAAAAAATAGCGAAAAAAAATAAAAAATACAGCTACAAAAAAAGAAAAAGAAACTTACAAAAACAAAAACGTTGCTTTCATTAGTGGCAATTGAGTGTTTATTGTTTAATCCCAAATGAGCAACTTTTCAGCTATATCAATGGGTTGATAACTATCTCCGCTTTGTACTAGACCAACAAGCTTCCAGAAATAACATATACATGTATACCATTGTTGAGCAATTAAATTTTCATTTTCCATATCACCATATACCACACTCAAGCGGAGTACGCAAAACATTACATTACTGATTCAGTTAGTAGTGGCAAGTAGCATAATAATTTTATTCAGTAATATGTATTTGAAACATTAGCGAATAAATATTAAAACAATGTAAATAAGTGTTCATCATTACGGAATACAATTAAAAACAAAGTTGTAGTTTTTTTGTAGGCGATTGAAACATTTGTATTAATAATGATAGTTAAAACATAAATCCATTGTGGTACACATGGCTTATGATAAAACAATAATACTTACGAGCACAGTCGCTACCCCACGACACTATTCCTTGTATATAATATACATCATCAATTTTACACATAAGTGGTCCACCACTATCACCCTTTCAAAAGAGAATATTTGTTAAATTATTGCATTTAATTTTGACATAAGTTATTTGTAATTATTTACGTATACTGGTGTCCAACACGATTTCTATATCAGATGATGTTTGTTTCGTTTAACAGTAACACGCACGACCGGGGGTGTCACTAGTGGAGCAGGAACTGCTATTTCTTCCAGAGTATCTGAGTTGATCTCGTGTTTTTAGTGGGGTTCGGATTGCTCGATCTTTAGTCTTTTGTGTAGTGTTTTGCAGATCATTGTTTGTCCTATTTTTCTTTTTGTCATTGTATTTTGTCTGTACTTTGATTTACGACTTCTGATTACCCCTTTGATATCTTAGATTTACGACTTCTGATTACCCCTTTGATATCTTAGATTTACGACTTCTAATTACCCCTTTGATATCTTCAAACGTTTCTTATCCAATTTACGGTGTTAATTGTATTCATACAGCATAAGCAATTGATTAGTTGTTTGTTGTTTAACGTCAATTATGCAGTTTTTCAGTCATATTGATGACGTGAGCAAGTTTGCAAACAATAGTACAATGAGTGATTGAGAAGAGTCGTCTTTTAATTTTTTGGGAGATGACACGTGACCAACTTCATTTTTGTGCCCATATATAAATTGATGTAGTAGAGTGTCTGAAACAGACATGAAACTAATTGTGAGTTGACCTGAACGGGTTATTTAACTTCTTTGCTCACTATTTCCTACCGGCTCTCTTGCCATTGTGCTGATTAAAACTACATACATGTAAATATCAAAAGCTTCCACGCTTTTTGAGAATTAAGTTAATTTCGTTTGCAGAGTAAAGATATACCAAATATTAATGATAAAATATTCTGTTTAACGGATAGCGACAGCAATGGAATACCCATAATGTTTAATATAAACGAACGATATCTTTGAATGTAGTCGGTTGAAATACACTACATCGGTATATCGTCAATGATAGTACTGAATATAATGAGACTTTTCTATCTTGAACTGTCTATATCATCGCCATGGGGTTTGTCATTATTTTAATAACAGATTCACAGAGAGCTTACGAACGGAACTAAAAGTAATGTACCTGGCATGCGTCATTTTCTCCTTCTTCCCACCCGGCACAAATCATGTATGGCGTTATTAGTCCAACCAAGCCTTCAGTCTTATTGCATGTGTCCCTATCCACTATTGGCATAATTGTTTGTTTCAGCACAGTATCACTTCCAGTTCCTGAGTAAAATAATTTGTAATGTGATGACAGACATGAAATAAAACGTTGCTGTTTCATGTACTCTCACTTCCATTCATAACTTTCCTTCTTGTATCTAAGCTAAGAATGTTGAGTAATTTCCAAACATTATATATTCAATTTGATAACACCAAAAGAGTACGGACGGTGTGGTAGATTTTCCTTGTTCTTCGGTGTATGCGGAAATTAGAAGTGTAAATATGCACGTAATACAAATAGTGGTCAGGGATAGCTATGCCAGAACAATATTTGTACATGCATTATCTAAAATTTATATTTAATTTCCAGTTTTCGACATCTTCTTAGTATACAAAATAGAAATCATGAGTAACCAGGCACAAAAACCTGTGTCGCTCACCCGATTATCATTCTTATTAACTGGTGAATATTTTTGTGGTTTCTAAGAAAAATATGTTTTTATTCATTTTTACTTTTTTAAAACTAGGTACTGTGATGATAGCCATCTTGTATGCCCAATTCTATTTTTTTTTAAATCCAACGTTTTAAGGGCTCATTCATGTACAGTTTGGGTTCAATAATGTTTTAGTTCCTATGAAAAAAGATTTATTCCAACATGACGTCCTTCGTTCGCTTTGTAAACAAACGAGCGATTGATCGATTAGGTATAATCTCATTACCACATGCGCCGTTGCATATGACTGACTTTCCCGTCGTAAATGTACATGTTGATGAATTATCGTTTGCTCGAATTTGGCAGCATAAATTGTGTGCGACATTGTCCGCAAACGTAAATATAAATTACCGTCTTCCAATCAAAGAATACTACCGTATTTGTACTCTTAGACATATCAGAATAGAAATAAATCATGGAAGCCAGAAAGTGTTTTGAGTTTTAACATGGGTTGGCGGATATTGGTAAGTTTTATCCCTCTAATATCCGCCAACACATGTTAAAACTCAATACACATTGTGGTTTCCATGATTTATTTCTTAAATCATTTTTCTTTAGTCTCGCTATCGATCCTTTTGTTAACAACTAAGTCCTGTGTTGGCGGTCATCTTGGATTACAGACCCACATTAACACAAACAGCTTTGTAAGGGACTATCCATTCTATTGCAATTATAATGTAACGCTTATTTTCATTGGCTATCGAGAGCCGTCAAATCTGCAGTTGACAGGTCTGAAGGAATGCTATATTCCTACGCCGAATGCACTTTTTTGTAGACAATATGGCTGACCCAAATATTTCCGACTATGAATTTGACGCTGACGGCCTATTTAGGAGACAACTGTATTGTATTTGAAAATTTCACGGCATCAATTGGAGATTTGATGGTTGCAAATCGAGTTTACTATCCATTCTAATGCAATACTGAACATAAAAATGTATTCTTGCATATCACTGGGCCTAACAATCACAGAAATTAAAATTCCGGGAAATATTGTTGAACGACTTTGGCATGTAAACGACGTGACGTCATATGAAGACTTCCAGTTTAAAATGTAGAGATCAGACGTTATTTGGCTTCGTTGTACGCTTCAATTTAGATATAATTTAACTCAAATAATATTTCAAGGTAGGCATTTTAATTAATTTTCTGCATTGTTGTACATATGACATGTAGGATTTCACGTTTTCAAGATGGCGGATCCTTAAACAACTACATTACTATTTTTTTAGCGCAAGGAATTTGACAAGTGCATATATTTCGTCATTTATTTGCGTTTTCAAACTAGTGTGTACACATTGGGAGAATTTCATAAGAATAGGAATAACAGTATTGTATTTGAAGAGTTGTCGGTGTCAATTGTAGATTTGCTTCGGGTCGCCAGTAAAACGGCATTTGCGACAGTCAAATCCACAATTGACACCTCCAACTCTTCAAATACAGTACTGTTATTCCTTAAATGACCATTCACGCTCATTGGCTTCAATGTTTGTAGTTCATAAGGAAAACATGTAAAGTTGAATGACTGATCAATTTGATTACATATGAAACGTCAAATACGCTAGTTACAAGAAAAGGACTATATCTAATCACAATTTCTATGTGGGTAAATGAGTAAATGTCCGTCATTACAATTAATAAAGATATGTACTCACCTCGTGTTTCACCCCATCCTACAACTGCACAGAAGTCATCAAGATTTGGTTCTCTAGTTGGCAGACATATTGGTGACACGTATGTATTAATCTCCAATGGTTTATCAAACTTCACTAAAGTCATGTCTTTGTCCAGAATATTGCTAGATGGATTCGGAAACTTGATAACCTTGCTGATATTACGTACTTGATTATTTGCTTCTATTCCTTCTTTTTTGTGACGTCCGGCTACTGCTTGCCATTTAGCAGGATCATCATAGCTGAAAATTAGTCATTGAATTATTAGCAAATCAGTTGCTAAAACATTTGCAGAGATATTGTTAAATTTGATGGTACACATTTTTAATTCTGGAATATAATTTCGCGTCAAGCTATTATTCCCCATGGGTTTGGCATGGTGAGTAGCAAAAATGGCTGCAATTCTCCTATAATCTGTCATTGATTCTGGGTAGAGAGCAATTTGAATCTACCCAACCTTTCACCGTACATATTGTTGTCCTGGGAGAGCATTATTTCTACTCGGGAAAATTATCATGATCCCAAACCAGCCAGTCTTTAAAGCTGCGTGCTTAACAGAGAAGCAACCAATACCAATTTTATATTCTTTGAGGCTCGAACCCACGATCTACACCACTCGGGGCAAGCACGCTGGCTATTACACTACGGATGCGCTTCAACATAGCAAAATATAAAATACGAACACCTAAAAAAAAAAAACTCCAAACATTTATAGTATCTCTTACAAATAAATATTTATAGATAAATTAATCTACTATTGTCACACACAACATAGCAAACGCCTGACATGCACGCACATTAATCCACTGATGTTCACTCATACACACACATCCACTGAAAATATGTTCAACTTTCAGTAAGAAACAATGGGAGGCTGTGAGCGCAAACCACGGTGAAAGAAGAACTGCTCCACAATAATGAAAGAAAATGCCGTTCCTATCAATACGTAACTGTATTGTCCATGGCCAAGAATGAGGAGGATTAACTGGACATCCTCCTACTATTCTGTGAAATGGATCAGGACAATAAGGTCTTTGAAGTAATGGCTTGATCGATTGAACACCGCACTTAGCATCAGTTGAACCTGGAAAAGAAGACAGATGTAATGGCTTCTGAATAAACAAAAAGACCATGCATTATCTTGTTGTGCCTGTCTCAAGCAATGACGTTGATTTCCAATGTCAAATGTCGTGGTCTCCTATTTTGGTAAGTGCGTGAAGGTGGGACTTGGTGATTGTTCGTTTGTTGATATTGGTGGAATTGTTGACCATCACTGTTTAAACTTTCTTTTCATAATTATCTTATGTAACAATAACGATCGTTAAATCTTTCCCCCTTAACACTACAATTATATCGTGGTGATCAATGCACAATTGTGATATTGGTGGATATCAGAGTACCTAGAAAACCAGCGACCTCCCGCAGATATATGACAAACTTTACGTATAGGACGACCCACACACACAATTTAGTGGTGATATTGTTGATAAAGTTATTCCTTAGATTTAATTTTGAACAATTCATGTATTGACAAACAATGCGATTAGGTCTGCATAAGGAGATGTTAGCAAGAAATATTATTATTATTATTATTATGCTACAATTTTATATCAAATAGTCAGATAGAAAAAAAAGAGAAAATGAAGAGAAAAACTTGATTTGTTATTGTCTTCCGATAGCTATATATGTGAACGATCATCCATTTAAAATAATTGCATATCTGTTTTGAGGAACTAGCATAATACATATGGCAACTTTTGCGTCACGAGGAATATATTATGTATAAAGTTAAAGATTAGCACTCTGTAGATGCGCACACAGTACCAGTAGGACACTCACACGTGGAAAACATTTTCATGACCCATCACAGAGGTACGTTTTGAGAAACTTAAAAAAATCATTCTAAAATAGTACATTGTGTATACTATTATCTTTTCAACAAAGAGGCAATTTTACTTGAGAAATAAAGAAAAACTTGTCTGTAGTTGTCGAAAACATGTAGGCAATACTTACAACCCAATTCATCACTGCCGTCTTTACAATCTTTCTTTTTATTGCATACTAATGTTTTGGAGATACATTTTTTACTTGTTTTACATTGAAACTGGTTGGCTCTGCACGCACCTGTTGAAAAACAATTAAAATCATTACACAATTTCTACGATCATCATAACGCTCCGAATGTTATAAAGCTGTTATGTTACCACACTCCGTTCCATTAGGGGCGTTTACTGGGGCTGTGTGTGATGAAACGAATACTCGACGCATCCTTATTGTGGTCAGTTAATGTGTGTTTACTGATTGAAGTACTCCACACTCCTGGCATATATAATCTTGCTAAGTGGTCGTTAATGGCCTTTTGCGAGGCAACATGTTCCGCTTTTCATAATTTCCTCCTTTGACGTTGAGCCCATAAGGCGTTTCATGTTTACCTACATGTTTGTTTATTGAATCTACATGTGAGATATCTGGATTTCCAACGTCTTTTTTTTTGTTATGTTCAACGAGTTGAGGCGATTAATCGCTTTTATATATATATATATATATATATAGGTGAAATTAGTGATCGTCACTGTTTAAACTTAGTTTTAGATGTAACGAAGTTATATGAAATCTATTTTAGTCATGCTTTTTGGCTATGGGAACAACACACTGTACTCTCATTTTCCCCCTCGAGGGACCCAAGGTTATATAATTAGGACCTGGTTTGACCGCTAGTGTATAACTCCTCTGAAAGGGTCCCCAGAGGTTGTGCAGGACGAATCAAATGTACAATTCGCCATCTGGACAGGTCGTAAATGAGTAAGTGCATATTATCTTTGTACAAAGAGAAAATGTTTACTTTTGAGAGGAAGACAAACAATGACAAATAAATGTATATAGTTTTATAAGACATGTATGTATAACTTACATCCTTCTTCATCACTGCCGTCTTTACAATTTTTCTTATTATTGCATACTAATCGTTTGGAGATACATTTTTTACTTGTTTTACATTGAAACTGGTTGGCTCTGCACCCACCTGTTGAAATAAATATACCACTACCAATAAATATACAATTCTCAGAATCACTGGATGTTATTAAAACAGTCTTCACCTACTACAATCCGTATTATAGGGGTGGTTTGCTTGGTCTGTGCGGAATGAATCCAATAATCAACTCGTTCGGAGGACAGCTCGTAAATGCATGTTTGCTATTTGAAGAATTCCACACTCCTTGTATATTAACGAAAAATGTTTAGTAGTTCATACAGCGTTCCATATTTACTCTCTTAGCTATATGTTTATTGATTCTATACGTGAATATAGCTGAAATACTGCTCAATGGTCATTAAACAACAAGCCAAAACTATGAAGTATATGTTTTAGACGTCAGCGCGATAACCGAGCGAAATAAAGTAAAATATAAAACAACATTTATCTACATTAATCACACCTTTTTGTTTATTGGATCAACACGTTGTAATCTTATTTTTACTCCCCACCCCAAAGGGAGCCTTAATGGATATTTGCTCCAAAATCTGTGAGAATGGTTAATACCAACAAGACGGTGAATCTAGTATTAAGCCTCTAGTACTCAATATATATATATTTGTAAACAGTTATGTCAAAAGTGCATCAGGTAAATCTCAGACTGACTAATACGAACTTTCAGTGTTACACAACAAAATATATGTAGATGAACCTGCGTATACAGTTTTCAATGAGAAATGTTAATTAGATGATTTACAAAGTAAGATATATACAATCGTTGATTCCTAAGATTCTCTATGTAATTTAATGTACATTTAACGAATTTTAAGACTCTATGTAAATTAATGTACATTTAACGATTTCTAAGATTCTCTATGTCATTTAATGTACATTTAGCGATTTCTAAGACTGTAATTTAATGTACATTTAGCGATTCCTAAGATTCTCTATGTAATTTAATGTACAGTTAACGATTTCTAAGACTATGTAAATTAATATACATTTAACGATTTCTAAGATTCTCTATGTAATTTAACGATTTCTAAGACTGTAATTTAATGTACATTTAACGATTTCTAAGATTCTCTATGTAATTTAATGTACATTTAACGATTTCTAAGACTCTAATTTAATGTACATTTAACGATTTCTAAGACTCTGTAATTTAATGTACATTTAACGATTTCTAAGACTGTAATTTAATGTACATTTAACAATTTCTAAGACTATGTAATTTAATGTCCATTTAACTTACAGTTAGCTTCATCACTTCCGTCTCTACAGTTTCTCTTGTTATCACGTCTTTTTCTCTTAGGGATGCACCTAAGATTACTCACACACTGAAAGTGTCGTTTAGTACAAGCTGTAAAAACAAGAAAATGAACACAATGTTATTTCAATTTCTGTCGGTTGGTTATTATTAAAGAAAATTAAATGAGAACAACATCTACTAATTAGATTTTTTTATACTAAATTGAGCAGGTTTTCAGTGGGCTTAAGGGTTGCTCAATCTTTAGTTTTCTGTGAAATGTTTTGTAGATCGTTGTTTGTCCTTTTGGCAATTATGTTGTCTGTCCTTCGATTTACGACTTCTGATTACCACTTTAGTATCTTAAAACCTTTCTAGATACAAATATAGCAATTATTAGATTGCATTACATTTATATGGTAGATACTCCAGCCAAAAAAACTAATTTAACCAACAGACTATACCTTCCTAGCTAGTAGTCAGTTAACTACGAGCATTCATTGATCTGTACATGTTTACTTTGTCATTCCTTTTTGTGATAGTATGTGGTCTTTTGGGAGTGAAAGGGAATCTGGGCAGGTTTTTCTTTATCGTTTGTTTATATACGTATTGACGTTGGCTTAAATATTTTTCAATATGTACAATCAAAATATATTAAGAAAAAGGAGATAAAAGCAAAGTTTATTAAATAATTGATTTATTCTACACATGTATAAAGCAGAAAATATCTTTTGAAACTCAAGTTTGCTGTAATAGCTAAAACAAATATTACTATGGACTAAGAAAGCCAAATTTAAAAAGAAAACTAATTTAGCAAATGTATCGTTTTTAATGTAAGTTGAAGATATTCTGATTGAAATACAATTTCTAAATGTTGCGTTCTGCAATCTTAAGGGGTTCGTTTGAATCAGATCGTTTTTATTGCAAGGACCAAGAAATATTCCGTATTTAATTATGGAGATAAAAAGCAGATTAAATTCAAAGATGAAATTACACAAATTAGCTCCATTGAGTTTATAGAATATATACAGACAAATGACAATTCAAAATATTTTACCAGATAAAACAAAATTTGATAATATATATCGACAGAATTTAGTCAACAAGCAAAGCAAAGAATGAACATTCAACAGATACTTGATTATGAATCTAAAAGAGACTATTGACAACTGGAATGACAGTCTTGGATAATTAACAACGTTTCAAGGACAAACAACGATCTATTAAGCATTGCACAGAAAACTAAAGATCGAGGAACATAAACACTACTAAAAATCGGGGGTGAACTCCGGTGCTCCAGAAGGGTCAGCAGTTCTTGCTCTACATGTGACACCCGCCGTGTTACTCTTGTTACACACCCGGTAATAAGTCATGAATGAGGAAAGGACCGGATAGCGATTACGACAAACGGAACATAACAAACGATCTTTAAAATAAGGAAATAAATAAAAATAATGTATGACGTGGGATGTAAGCCACAAGTTAAATTGATAAGAACAAGTTGGTATCACATGTATGGAACAGAAATAACGATTAATTTATGTAATATATTTTGGATGACATGTATCACATTGACTGAAGTAATGGGAAAATAGTGTAAATCAAATGAAAAACAATAGTGACAATTAATGTGTTTTGTATCGTTTGTCCCGGAATAAAGCGTTTTTACCACCTTGTAATAAAACGCTTGGATGGCTAGATTTCTTTAATTATATAATTAGAAAGTTGTAGATGATGTGAATAGCTTCATTATATTTAATTGTTTAACGCCACTTTCAACAATATTTCAGTTATATCGTGGCGATCAGTTTTATTGGGGGAGGAAACTGGAGAAAACCACCGACCTGCTGGAAGTCAGTGACAAAATTTATTCTATTTAACTCACCATTGTTGTGGTGATAGTCACTGATTGCATAGGTAGTTGTAAATCCATACTACCACGGCGGCCCCGAGAAATTTGGTATCACACGTTATACACAGATGCATACAACACGAGAAATAAAATAGGGCCACTATTGATAGGGAACACTACTCACCTCTGAAGGAACAACTTGATGTCAATAAAATCTTTGAGACAAATACCCGAGACGGATTGACGTATTTTTACCCTTTCATCTCTCGTGAATGAATGATAGATTTATAGCAGGTAGAACTAACTTGTATATGACGTCGTTTTAAATTTCCCAGAATTAGAACTAACTAGAAATGTTTTCTTACCTTTAACACATTTGTTATTGACTCTTAAATAAGCTGATCTCCCTTTACATAGGTCCTTATATATTCTGTTGGAAGCACGTACTATACATTGCTTTTTATTATTACACTTTTTTCTGACAAAAGATAGAGCATTATTTTTCTTTTCACACATGGTTGTGTTATCATCGCCTTTACATTTTCGAGTATTTGATCTTCCGTAGAATGCACCCGTCATTCGTATAACTTTGTTTTTCCGAGTACACTGAACTAGGTGTGTATCACCCTGACATATTATTTTCCGACGTCCTATAAAATCAATCACAAAAATAATAATTAACAGCAACACATGAATGTATGTACAGTCAAACCTGTATATAAAGGCCACTCAAGAAAACCTGAAATTGTAGCCTTTATGAACAGTTACCCTTTATATACAGGTTAACACCATAGGTACTATTCATTAATGGAAAAAATGAGACTGCCCTTTATAGACTGATTTGTTATATAGAGGTGCCCTTTAAGGCAGGCGTGACTATTTGTAAAATGACAAGATGAATCATTATATGATGCTTTGGTAATGTTTTCTTTTTACGTTCTATAATTTGACTATACTTATCTGTTAACAGTAGACCGACCATTGCCCTTGAAGGTTTTGTTGACTAAGAAAGATGTACCCACGTCTATTAATCGGCACTGACATGGGTTATTAGATATATTTATTATTGAAATTAACAGTTCAAAAATGATGTAATTATTATTAAAACTATGACTCTCTTCCCTCGGGCATAGGTAACCTTACCAGATTTTTGTTATTCTTTTAGGTCCTGTGGTTTTTTACTCCCACAGACTTTTAAATTACTAGTATTTGACTCTCGAATATTTTGTGCCTGCGTACCTGATGAAGGTTATTCCAATAACGCGTCGTTCGCACCAAATTAGATATCTACGTTTTTCTTCTAAATAATACACACCCCTTGTAGCTATTATGCTTTTCTGTAATAATGATTCATTATGACTTATTGGGTTTGTGTTCCTCAATCTTTAGTTTTCTGTGTAGTGCTTTGTAGATGTGTTCTATAATCCATTGTATTGTCTGTCCTCTTTTCGATTTACTACTTCTGAATACCACTTTCGTATCTTCAAACTTTTCTTATCTAACAATTGACAGCTTAAATCATTTAATCTCGTTAACATCGAACTACGAATACTTGGAATCTGATGATTTCAATCAGAATTGAATGAAAATATGCCATTAAAATACAAACAAATGCATCTTGATCATGATTTATCTGCATCAGTTTGTCATTTGGCTTCTCTTACCTTGAGTGCGTTCGTACAAATTGAAAAATATGAACGTCATCAATAGTGGAACCAAACTGTACCGTCCCATCTCATGTACACTGTAATATAGTCACGACCGTTAATGTTTTGTGTAAAGAAATATCCACCGAATAGATACCAATGCAAGAGGATATGCAACTAATACAAAAATAGATCTGTCACACAAAATCCGGGTTGAGAACGAAATTCCCCCCGGAAAGATAAACATATCCTGCTTCTTGTTATTTTTGGGAGGTCAAGCTATCAAAATAATAAAAATGATAAAATTATGTAATGCGGTATTTATCCAAACAAAAGTTGATTTACTTAAAATTTTCAAGGCTAATGTTTTATTAAGAACGATGCTCACACAATATTTTCTACAAATGATTTAAGAACCACTTTGACAAGTTCAAATGTCGGAATACTGCATTAATAGTTCGAGTTTTGACAAGAAAGTATAAAATACATAATAGTTTTTTCCCGAAATTATAATGATAATTTTCATCAACTGACGTTTGCGTGCAAGAATATATGTGACACTAAAAATATACTGCAGACCCATTAAATAGACAGTTGGGGAACATGGCATATCCACAACATTATTAGCGTTCAAAGTACTTGTATTTTTCAGCAAATTAAATATGATCTGTTTATTAAATTCCTTGGTAACAGTTATTTGAAAGAGTAATATTTACCTTTTGCTTTGACAAAACCAGTTAAATTCTTGTTTCGATCTTTATATCATAGACCGTAATGTATTAATGATCCGATGACAAAACGAGTCTAGCCTTTCTTACTAACACGTAATATTAACACCGTCACTGTTTTCATTCCAGGAAATAAACAATCTAATTAAAATTAAATCTTTGATATTTAGGGCTTGGGATGTTTAACGTCACTTTCAACAATATTTCAGTTATATCGTGGCGGTCTGTTTTATTGGTGGAGGAAACCAGAGTACCCAGAGAAAACCACAAACCTGCCGGAAGTCACTGACAAACTTTATCACACAATGTTGTATCGAGTGCACCTCGCCATCAGTAATTGATTGATTGATTGATGTTTAACGTCCAGCGAGCAATTTTTCAGCTATATTCAGGACGAGAACATTTAAAAAATTTAAGCGCCACGGGACTCGAAACAAGGAAAGGTGATGGGTAGGGACGGATAATTTTGCCAGTGCAACAGGTCTCTTATGGACCACTCATCATGAGCATAATGCTTATAATGAGTTGTTACACTGGGTTCTTTAACGTGCGGAGAGGGTGGCAATCTCTCAACACGGGACCTCGGTTTTATTTACGTCTCATCCGCAGGAGGGGTTGGTTGTGAATTTTTACATCCCGCACAACCGACGAACGCCCCTTCAAGCCGAAGAAGCTCTCGGTCCCATTTCTATACCCCGGGGTTCCCGCGGGGTTGACCCCCTTTTAGAGGACTAGTGCCTCTAGGGCGGAGAAACCTGGTGCCTATTCTACACCCGGCACACCCTCCATGAGGGGGGTTGTACAAATAAAAGAAACATTAAAAAGATAAAAAAACATACATCTAGAACATATGTTTATATAACTATATTTTTGTATATAAATCAATTTCTTTTAAAAATTGCAAAATTGTGTCGCCTGCGACATTTGTAAATAAATTAGATAAGCTGTTGGCATTGTAGAATGTCTGCAGAACATCGGCAACATCCACACAATCAATCAAGACATGTTTTAATGAAAAATTAGAATTACACGGAATACATTCCGGTCGTTCCTCGTTATTTAACAAATAGCCATGAGTAAGTCTACTATGACATATACGACATCTGGTCAAGACTACCTGTTCCTTCCGATTTTGACCGTAAGAACAAGGAATCTTGCCAACTAGGGAATGCATTTCGTGTAATTTGTTATGAATTTGCTGGTCCCAGCTATCTTGCCAACATTTTAAAATATATTTCACTATAAAAGGTTTAATATCTGTATAAGGAATAGAACAATTGGATACAGGATCATCCAATGCGTTCTTGGCTTCCCGGTCAACGACTGTGTTCCCATGAATACCTATATGACTAGGGATCCATATGAAAATTGCATGTTTACCAATAGCAACAAGGCTTTTATAAATTTCAACAATTTTTAAAATAAAAGGGTTTTGAGTTTTACAACTCTCAATTGCCAACAGACAAGAAAGAGAATCGGAACAGATCATGAATTTATTCTTTTCAGAAGAGGCAACGAACATCAAGGCAAGAAGTATTGCATTAGCTTCTGCACTGAAGATCGAACTGGCAGACGGTATTCGAGCAGAGTAGACCTGCTGTCCAAAAACAGCTGCCGACGCAACTCTATCACCATCCTTTGAACCATCAGTATATATTGCAGAGTATTCAGATGTTACCGATCTAATTTCAGCAAAATGTTGCTGAATTAGTAAAGGATTTGTTTCTGATTTTTTGTGTTGTGTAAGTTCAAAGATAAAAGTAGGTTTTGTATTTAACCATGGAGGGTTTTCAGGAATTACAATAGGTGCTATGTCATCCAAATTTATATCAGAATTTTCAAAATGTGTAATTACTCGGAGTCCAAAAGGTTGAATTGTATTGGGTTGTTTATCATAAATATTTTCATATAGAGGATTAAAACACAGTCATGTGCAGGATTTGAAGGATAAGCCTTCAATTTGGTTGCATACTGCATACCAAGTTTGAAACGTCTGTTTTCAAGGGAAGGCTCGTTTGCTTCAACATACAAACTCTCAACTGGAGACGTTCTGAACGCTCCAAGTGAGAGTCGTAATCCTTGATGATGGACTGTATCTAGCAACTTGATATACGATGGACGGGCTGAACCGTAAACGATACATCCGTAATCCAATTTGGATCGAATCAACGATCTATATAAATTTAATAAAACCGTGGTATCCGCACCCCAGTCGGTACTGGACACAAATTTTAAAATATTAAGAGCTCTAAGGCTCTTATTTTTTAGCATTTTAATATGGGGTAGAAAGGTAAGTTTACTATCAAAAAGAAGACCTACAAATTTAGTTTCTGAAACTATTTTAATCGGGGAATTATATAATTTTAACTCCGGGTCTGGATGGAGTCCTCTTTTATTATAAAAGTGCATTCCTAGAGTTTTTGAGCTGGAGAATTTAAATCCATTCTCCATTGCCCATTTTTCTATCTTATTTAGACATAGCTGTAATTGTCTTTCAATGTTGTTCATATTCTTGCCCCGATAACATATCAGGAAGTCATCTACATAGAGAGAACCCTCAATGTTATCGTTTACAATTTTAGCAAGACTCTTTATTTTAATACTGAATAATGTAACAGAGAGGATGCTTCCCTGGGGAACTCTCATCTCTTGTTCCTGAATGTCAGAATAGGTTGAATTAACTCTGACATTAAATTCTCTGTCAGATAGAAAATTTGAAATGAAATTAGGTAGCTTACCTTTCAACCCCATATCAAAGAGGTCTTTTAAAATGCCATTTTCCATGTTGTGTCGTATGCTTTTTCTAAATCGAAAAAGATAGGCACAGCATGTTCCTTTTTGGCAAAGGCGTTTCGAATAAAAGTTTGAAAACGAACAAGATGATTTAATGTGCTTCTACCTTGACGGAATCCACACTGTATATTGGACAAGAGTCCATTGGATTCAAGAAACCATATAAGGCGAGCATTGATCATCCTTTCCATGGTTTTACACACGCAACTAGTTAGTGCAATAGGCCGATAATTCGACGGTTCGGAATGGTCTTTACCAGGTTTTGGAATAGGAATGACATTAGCTAATTTCCTAATTGATGGCAAGTCGCCTGTTTCCCAAATGTCATTCATGAGATCTAAAAGAACTTGGAGTGCCGATTCCGGAAGATGTTTGAGAAGCTGGTAATGGATATCGTCGGGGCCACATGCAATGTCATGCGCCTTATCTAACGATTTTCTCAATTCATCTAACGAAAACGGGCGATTGTATTCCTCCAAATTCTTTGATTTAAAATTCAATTTAGTTTTTTCCTTTTGCTTTTTAAATTTTTGAAATTCGGGATTGTAATTTTGGGTAGAAGAGTTTTGTGAAAATATTTGGCCTAATTTATTTGAAATGTCTTGTTCAGATGTTAATGTGTCATGTCCATCTTTTAAATGATGGACGTTTGTTTTATTATTTTTGCCTTTAATATTTTGTACCATATTCCAAACCTTATTCATCGGTGTATGGCAATTTAATTTAGAAACAAAATAACGCCAGGAAGCGCGCCGATTTGCTTGAATGTTCTTCGAGCTTTCGCCCTGAAGATGCGAAAATTGCCGAGGTTGTCCGATGTTGGATGTTTTTCGAACCTAGTTCGGCCTTTTTGCGATTTTTGATGGCATCTTTGCACTCATCATTAAACCATGGTTTTCCTGGGTGTTTTGGATTTGTCGAGGTCTTTGGTATAGTCTCATCAGCTATTGATATTACTGTTTCGTTAAGCTTCAAAATTGGATCGGTGGAATTTCTGATCATTTCCGTTTGAAGATTTTCCCTGCACATCTGTTCGTACCGGGGCCAGTCAGCTTTGTCAAATTTATACCGTGTAGGTCTTTCACCTACAGTAGAATGTAAGCTTTCTAGGATAATGGGAAAATGATCACTTCCACAGAGATCATCATGGACTTTCCATGAGAAATCTAGAAGAAGAGATGGATCAGTAACAGTAAGATCAATAGCTGAATAAGACCCATTCCCAGGATGTAAATATGTATCAGTACCGTCGTTAAAGATACATAATCCTTCCTGGGAGAGAAAGTCTTTAAGTTTTTTTCCTTTGTCGGTGGTTGTTTTGCTTCCCCACAAGGGGTTATGTCCATTGAAGTCGCCCATGATGATGAACGGGGGTAGGTAATTGATAAGCTAAATTTTTGAGTTGGGCTAAACCGAGTGCTGAATTTGGTGGTATGTAAACCGAACATAAGGTTATTGTTTTATCTAAAGTGATGCGTACAGCAACAGCCTGTAGATCTGTGTTGAGATTAACATAACTATGTAAAACGTTATTTCGAACGAGGATTGTTGAGCCGCCTGCAGCTCGTTCGTCCTCATCTACATAAGTGCTGTACACGGAATAATTTTTAAGATTTATATTATCACTTTTTTTTAAATGTGTCTCTTGAAGGCAAAATGCAACTGGTAGAAATGCTTGAACCAGTAAAGTAATTTCAATAAAATTAACCTTTAGACCTCGACAATTCCACTGGATGATCGGCGCCATCATGGGGGTCGGATCGGGGAAAAGCTTTTCTTCCGTTGGGATCCTTTCCGCCGACCGCCCTTTGGAGATCTGCTGGGACATCTCCGCGTTTCCGATGGCGACTCATCCATGGCAGATGGTGAATCATCCGGAGGAAGATTCCATACAGATTCCTCCTCCGAATCATCAAGTTGTCCATATCTATTGTGGACATGGACAGGGTCCTTAATCAATTTACCATGTCCCTGTGGAGGACCTTTGGAGAGTTTACTTTTTGAAGCTTTGTTGTTTACATTATTTGTTGTTGTTGAAGAAATTGAAGTTTTAACTGAAGTGGTAGCTGTCTGAGAAGAACTTGACGTTTTGTGATGTTTTTACATTTGTTTCTTTTGGTTTACCAGTAAGTCGAGTTGATTTTTCGGTGTTCTCAATCCAGGTAAACATTGTTTGAGTTTCAACTGAATTGAAAACACGCTTAGCGACACTGGCATACGAATTTTGTGTAGGTGAATCATTCGTTGCAGAGACGAATCTGCGCGCCTCAGGGTATGAAATATTTGTTTCTGATTTTATCTTTTGGATTTCTTTTTCTCTAATGAAATGTTGACAATCTTTGGATGATGCCATGTGAGGTTGACCACAATTGGAGCACTTCGGATTGTTCTTACAATCGAAGCCCTCGTGATCTTCCTCTCCACACTTAAAACATTTAAGTTTCCCTTTACATTGGCCCTTACCATGTCCGAATTTCTGACACTTAAAGCATCGTATTGGATTCGGGACATATGGACTGACTTTAACATTGTAAAGGCCCATGCGTATCGATGATAAGATATTGGGAAAATTAAATGTTATAAGGAAGGTGTTAAGTTTCACTAGTTGACCATTTCTTTTCGTTATAAATCGTTTGACATGAATAACACCCTGAGGTGCTAGTTCCTTGTAGATTTCTTCATCAGATAGATTATCCAAATCTTCGTCTCTGTAACGAATGATTCCTCGACTGGTGTTAAGTGTTCTTTGGGGAGTGGAAGATATATTGATATTGTGAATTTGCTTTAGTGAAAGCAGATTTAATGATTGTTGCTTACGTTGGCACTCAATCATCAAACCACCAGATTTCAATTTGATAACATTTTTCACTTCTCCTGCACAGCTCTTGATGCATTTTTCTATAACAAAGGGTGATATTTTTGTCAATGGTACACCATCTTCACTACTTTTTAATACGATAAATCGTGACCAATTGTCAGAAACTTCAATCTCTTCTTCATATCTCACGTCATTTTTCCTTTTTTTTGGGATTTATTGGAATTTGTTTATTTAAAGGATCTGAAGCAGCCATGTTGCCATGTATAATAGTTCACTATCCTTGTTCCCACCCACCACGGAGTGCCAACAAGGGCGATACTTGAATTCCGAGGATCTCTGTCGGAAAGTATCAGGAATTCCAAGGATGGTATACTCGAACAGTAGAATTTCTATTATGAACGCAAGCTTCGTACTGGGGCCGGTTCCCCAAATGAAACAACCGTTCGAAATATCAACTACTTGATTGACCCATTAGCCACCGCCTTCTTTAACGATCCATTCTCTTAGCTATTTAGAAACCATCATCCATCAAGTTAGAATAATTAAAACGTATAAACAGTGTTTAGAGGATCGGTTAAAGGGCTTGACGTGACCAGCCGATTGATCAAATCGGGTCCATTCGACCTCCCGTCTAGGTGAAGTAAGGGCCAAAGAGGTATGTTTCAACCACCAGGATCCCGTCCTCCACCATTGCGGGTCGCAACACACGGCAAACGTGTCGCCTCATTTAGTCTGACTTCTACGACAAGCAAGAGGGTGCTGTGGGCCTATTCGTAGTACCCCGGACCCACACAGGGCTCGCCATGAGTGGGATTCGAACACATCTTTATTGGTGATAGACACTGATTGCACAGGTAGTTGTAAATCCAACTACCGTGCTATCACGACGATCCGTAAAAAAAATATTTGGTGATCCACTTACATTTAGCAAACTCCCAAATGGGATCATGCCATGTTACCTTCCACCCAAATCATATGACCGACAATAAAATATATTGACCAATCGAACAACAGCTGTTAGCACGTGCTCGGTGTAATGATAAAGGACCAGTAACACGATTTTACTTTTGCAAAAAAAAAATGTTATTTACTTCAAATGATGTCGAATTTGCAAATTTAAACCATTTGAAAATCGCCACGATTGTTTGACTATCGATCGGATGTGACTTTATATCGTCCATATTTATTGTGGCCACATTTGCAGTGATATTTTCCCCGATATCTTTATAGCGGTTGTATCTTGTTGGTCGACAATTATCGAAAAAAAAAATCGTAACAAGTTCGTAATCGAAGATCAGTAATTATATATTTTAATTTGTATCCGGAGATCTCCGCCTGACTTTGATTCCAGAGACAAGTGCTGTCGAGCGTACATGTTGGTTTCTCTAACAATTATGTCAATTAAGCAATCTGTATTTGTAGTACTCAATTGCGAAAAATAATCTACGGGTTCAGCTTCTTTAGTCAGTGGGTGTTTTGTTCCCATATGTTGACTGAAGACAATAACTTCATGCGGAAATATAAATTCATTAGGATTTGATACTGTCCACAAACTGGACATTTTGATGAACAGTATGATCGTCCGACTCTTCCGAACTATCTCCGCCTTTTTCAATATCTGAATCTTGATTGATATTATCGATTTTGTCGCCACTGTTTATTTTTCTGGAGACCCCTTTATGAAAATTTGTTTGTCCAACAGTGTTAACAATTCCAATGCGTCAACCTAAATTTATATTTATATGCAATAGGCCAAGCAAATGTGTTTTTTTTAATAACGTCAAAACGTTGTGACTGCTTACGTTAGTTCTCTGACAAATGGAGGAAATCAGTGTAGTAGCATCATAAATTGACAATTTATAAAAGAATAGCTGAAATTGAGTGAAATCCAAACAATGGACCCCGGAGAAATGACTTAATACTGAATAAATTTCACCTTTATATGGCTTAAATTAAAGCTGAGTATTGCATGGTTTATTAATGGTATTGTGTCTTAGTTCATTGTAATTCAAAATTTAAAAAAATACACAGGTTAGAAGTAAAAAAGCAGGAAACATTTTTTTTACAAGAAAAAAAACCACTCCAGAAATATTATGAAATTATTACTGAACAGTTGCTTTGTTCAACTATCTCAAATTATCATCGCACACGAGCAATCAGGATATTTATTGGAATCTGGAAGACTACAAACACATTGTTTGCATATATCAACATTTTGAGACTTATATTTTAATGCATATCCAAAAACTAACATTTAACCCGTTTTTAAATTAATATATGTACAACTGCAAGTAATCTTAAAATTATATTTTCAGAAAAATCCTGCCCGTCTCCATAAGATTAACAGTTTAAAATATCCCTTCTACAGCCCAACATCCCTGACTAATGCTTACATGGAAGTTAAAAACAACAATATGTCAGTCCGCAAAGCAGCCAGACAATTTGCTGTACCAAGACAAACTCACAGGAATAGGGCTATTGGAAAAATAGATGCTGACTATTTTTAATTTGGTCTGAAAATACACAACCTGAAGTGAGTGCTAATGACAAAGAAACATATTTATATGGATATTAATGAAATAAATGCGGGCGTTATATAAATTTAAAAGGAATGTGGTAATTATTTTTCACAAAGAAGACCGACTGAAGTCTATAAAAAGTGAAAAAGAAAAAGAAAAATAATAAGAAAAAGCGGAATACCATGGGATTTCTGGAAGGGCTATTAGAAATGCCTGTACCAAGTCAGGGTCATTACGGTTTTCACAGTTTTCCGGTTGTTGACTGATTTTGTCTGTTTATATAATTATGAGTTTTGACTTTCCCTTTGTAAGATTGTTCGGAGTTCGGTAATTTTGTTATTACCTTTATTTGCAAAAAAGTGCAAGATTATACTGAAAATGTCAGGAAAAATAAACCAAAAACTACAAAACATCAGTCAGAAAAATCAAAACTAACACCATCAAATATTGTGAAGCCAAAGCAAAAACGTCAAAACGACTGAAGGAGAAGGCAAGCACTAGTATACAATCATCTCCACAACTTGGCCCATGTCACTTTTATGTCAGTGAGGATTCAGAATTGACAGACACTGATGATGAAACAACTTCAGGGACAGCAAAATGCTGTGTCTGTACAGTTCACACCAGATCCAATTCCCTCTTTGCTGAAAATGGAGTTATCGTTCGTAATTTGAATTATCGTCCTTGACAATGGGTATATAACATTTCCGGTTGCAAAAGTTTTCCTGGCTGTTTTTAATAAATTGATTGAATAAATAATAAGTGCGAAAAAATATGAAATTAATTGACGTAGATTCCAAGGCAACACTTGAAGACTTCCTAACTTAAAAAAAAAGACTGAACTTGTAGTTTTTACGGAAATGTAATGAACAAATCAGTGGTAACAAGAATGAGTTTGCGCTCTGACAAAGATGTAGAGACGTATCTTTTAAAAAGCCGGTCAGATGACAATGAAAAAATGAGCTGCTATAGAAAGTTCAATAGAGGCTTTAACTTTTATAAAGAAAATTATATACAAGACATTCCCTTTTTTTAAACTTCTATAGAAAAAAGTTATTTACTTATTTAACATATTTTTCTCTGGATTTGTAACATTTTTGTACAAATAACTCCAAATCTGTATTTTCATAATACCAATGAACATGTTACATAATTAATTTTCTGAAATGTTTTGGATGATTGTCACCAGATTTTTCTGCAAAACGGAAATACTGCTCGATTTTCTTTGTACACTGAAAGCGGGAATATTTTCTTTAAAAAAGGTTTTCTCTCCTTTCATTAAAAACCGTATTTGATTTTTTTCATTACACTCTAGCGGTCGAAGACAAGGCAAGATAAATTTGAAAGCATTTTAGAAATAATAGAATCTGTTGTTTCTTCACCATTTGTAAAAGCAGATGCGGATTCAGTAGAATATTTTGTGCTGTGTTTGAAACGGTATGTGCGTCTTCATTAGCAATGTGCGCTTATCAGATAGGTGAACACCTGCATCTAACATTTGCCGACCATCTCCACTTGTACAGTCAACAATCAAATTCCAATTTTCGGTTTCCGTCAGAGCAGATCCCACTTTTTTCTGAATGAATAATGTCCCTCGTCTGGAATATTTTGAATAGGAAATAAAACGATCACGAACGCGGCTTTTTTCTGTTTTTAATATATCAAGAACAAGCAATCGGTCTATCGTTTAAAAACAATGGTGTATTTGGAGATCGCACCTCTGTCCATTGAAACTTATCTGTCATATTAAAGATGTATTTTTAGACATATGCACTTCTCGACCGCTACCCATGATTTCGGATACCGTCTAAGTATTGACGACAAATAGGTTATTTTGCAATAAATGCATTTACAGTCTCATAATCTTACAGCCAAAAATGCCGTTCTGAAGCTAAGCTTAACAATGTAGACAAACAAACAAAAGGACTGACGGGTTTCGAACCACCTTCTAGAACTATCCGTTCCATCACAAGGCAGCGCCAATACGATCATGACTACTGTGCTCCCGCATTTAGTCAAGTAAATTTATTACTTAGAGTAGTGATGGGGTGAAATGCGAATTAGTATACATACGTAGCAGACGATTTGATTTCACAACTGCAGATTGAAGAAAAATAACTACCAAGCACAAAGCAAAATATACAATGCCACCGATTAAAACGACATGTGCTAATGGAACGACCATGTAACTTGAAGGGGGGGGGGGGGGGGGTTATGGTTTTTTGCTTCGTTCAGAATTTTTTTTTGGACAACACAAGAGTTAGAATATTTTTTTTTCTTTGTCGGGCAAAGCGAATTTTTTTCTCTCCAAAATTTAACATTAGGTTATATGACAAATACTCTGAATCAGATTATTTTTTTTTCCTCCACCAAAATAAGAATATTTTTTTCAGCAACATTGGGAATCAGAATATTTTTTTAGAAAAAAACCATAACCTCCCCCTTCAAGTTAAATGGTCGTTCCCTAAATTGCTTTATTCTTAGTGATTATGACAGCTTACGTGATGTACGAAAAAAAGAAAAGAAAAAAAAAGACCGAATAGTTAATATTGATAAAAGAAAAATATGAAATTAACAGCTTGCATGTATATTCGTGTTATGATTTCATAGGTAAGGAAATATTCGTCGTGCGGCTTTCGAAAAATCAATACAAATCTACTGTATGCACTCACAATTCTTATAATATGCAAAGAAAACAAAAATTAATATAATTATAGCCTCCATTTTTATCACTTTAACCGAAATTAATAACGAAACACATTATGTTGCTAAAAAAAATTAAAAAACCAAAAAAAAAACCCCCCAAAAAACAAGCCAAAACTGCTCCGATAGGATTCGCACTCTCAGTGTAAATCTGCAGGGGTCGCGAAGCAGCGACTATACGATCACGGCTATGGTACAATGATCAAATTTGTAAGTTTTGTTTTCTTGTTTGTGGTATATAAGGTGTACCTGATGTAAATTGGTGCAACTCTATAATAAAGCAAACGATGCCTATATTTCATAAAATCAGATTTAAGCATATTTTCCATAAAAGGAAAAGTCTTTATATGTTACCAACGGCAAAATGTATATGCATGTTAAAAAGGAAGTTTTGTGTTGGAAGTTTTTGATCTTTAACAATTGTAATTTTGTTTGTTTTCGTGTTTTTCTCCTTTACACCAGCATTGAAAGCACTTGTATCTGCAAAAGTTTCCATTTTTTTTTTTAAGATCAGAGTCAAATCTTCATTTTCCCCATCCAGCTTTTGGAAGGAGCGGATGCCGGCTGTTTAACTCTACGGTCGTATTTCTACCCGACGTCTCTGACGTTTGGAGAAGGCCAAATCCGGTGAAAACCCTAAATGTTCCTTTTTTATTACAAAATCCGCAGTGGAACCAAAGAATGAATAGTCATAAACCATGTATATAACTAAAGGTACAATATTCAATTTCTTGAATGGAGTCTGTGGGAATCTGCATTGATCTCTTGAAAAAAAGAAAACAAAACTAAATATCATGCAAAAATAGACATCTTTTTAATAGACTCCGAGCAGATAAAATATCTTGAAAATTTCAAGATTAAGATAATCCCCTGTAAAAGAAAATAAAACAAATGATTCCACTGCGAAAATCGGAATGAATTTTGTATACATCTCTATTAACGTCCGTAATTTTAACAGCAAAGCCGATTTTCGAGAAAATGCTACATCTTTGAATATAAAACACTGAATTTATTAATTATTACGGTCATTCAGGATATGAAATAAAAATACAGCTCTCATAGAATCCACCGATATTGGGCGATATAAAAAGCTGAATAAAATAATTCCAATAAATCGGATTTTATTTGAATAAGAATACATAGTTTTTTCTATTTTTTAAACGTTTTGTGACGTTTACAGTTATGTAACCGGAAGTGTACTGTGTCAGGAAAAGATAACTCGATGCAAGAACGATAACTTTAGTTATCGCAAATCGGGATTAAAGGAGGCTAAATCATTTGAAATTGCACGTTAGGTCCAGTGGGAAAATAACTTGTGTAAACATTGGATCAACTTAAAATATTGTGCTGAGATTTATGTAGTCCGTCTTGGAGATCACTTTCTGTGTATGATCACTGTAAACCACTGGCGCATCATGAAGGGCATAATACACATCTTTCTGATGTGATATAACATTCCCCCTATATGTCCTGTTAGACTGTGTTGTTATTGTTTAAAGAATTTAAACTTTCGTTTTATGGAGATTTTATGATTTAATATTGCTTGGTTTTAATGCTGGAGAAGTGAGCCTTGCAGATGTAGTTGATCAAAGTAAATGAGATGAAGAACAGAGCTAAAACACTCTTCCTTGACGTTTGATTTTTTACTTCATGAACACTAGAGTAACACGACGGGTGTCACTAGTGAAGCAGAGACTGCTCACCCTTCCGGAGCACCCGAGTTCACCCCTGGTTTTAGTGGGGTTCGTGTTGCCATATTTAGTTTTGTAGGTTGTTGTTTGTCCTTTTGTGCTTTTTCTTTTGGCCATTGTGTTGTCTGTCCCTCTTCGATTTATGAATTCTGATTACCGTTTTGGTATTTTCAAACTCTTAGTATATTTTCCCTATTAATTCGTTTTGTTATATTTCTTTATTGGCTAAAGGACTGTGGTGTACTGCTACAATTCAATTTGCTGCCACTACATATCAACAATAACTATTTTATTCTTTAATTTTTAGACATCTGTTCTGTTATCCATGGTACAGCTTTGAAAACATCTGCATATACACCAGGTTGTTTAGGGTCTGTGAAGGAAAAGAAAATAATATTTTGAGTTTGCGTTCTCTTTATTCAATAAATTTGTGTCAATTCGAATCCATTAGATCAGGTTTATTTGTTATCAAAAGACAGTTTCAAGGATATTTCTTAGTTGTAAAGCTGAAGTCATTACTTTGAAAGCTTTATGGTCGCCGTCATGACTTGGTTAACCGACACTCAATGTCTATGTCAAAGATGACCACAGTAATGTTTCTTTGTCGTGACCATAATCGCGTCATTCCGTCCTCCTTCGTGACTTCTCTCACCGGATTTATAACACAACAAGTACCATGGATGCTACTGGTAGAGCAAAAACAGCGTATCTTTCTGGGTAACCTGAGTTCAATCCGGGTTTTTAGTTGGGCATTATATTGGGGAAAAAATAGCAAAAAAAAAAAAAAAAATACAGCAACAAAAAAAGAAAAAGAAACTTACAAAAACAAAAACGTTGCTTTCATTAGTGGCAATTGAGTGTTTATTGTTTAATCCCAAATGAGCAACTTTTCAGCTATATCAATGGGTTGATAACTATCTCCGCTTTGTACTAGACCAACAAGCTTCCAGAAATAACATATACATGTATACCATTGTTGAGCAATTAAATTGTCATTTTCATATCACCATATACCACACTCAAGCGGAGTACGCAAAACATTACATTACTGATTCAGTTAGTAGTGGCAAGTAGCATAATAATTTTATTCAGTAATATGTATTTGAAACATTAGCGAATAAATATTAAAACAATGTAAATAAGTGTTCATCATTACGGAATACAATTAAAAACAAAGTTGTAGTTTTTTTGTAGGCGATTGAAACATTTGTATTAATAATGATAGTTAAAACATAAATCCATTGTGGTACAAATGGCTTATGATAAAACAATAATACTTACGAGCACAGCCGTCACCCCACGACACTATTCCTTGTGCATAATATACATTATCAATTTTACACATAAGTGGTCCACCACTATCACCCTTTCAAAAGAGAATATTTGTTAAATTATTGCATTTAATTTTGACATAAGTTTTTGTAATTATTTACGTATACTGGTGTCCAACACGATTTCTATATCAGATGATGTTTGTTTCGTTTAACAGTAACACGCACGACCGGGGGTGTCACTAGTGGAGCAGGAACTGCTATTTCTTCCAGAGTATCTGAGTTGATCTCCTGTTTTTAGTGGGGTTCGGATTGCTCGATCTTTAGTCTTTTGTGTAGTGTTTTGCAGATCATTGTTTGTCCTATTTTTCTTTTTGTCATTGTATTTTGTCTGTACTTTGATTTACGACTTCTGATTATCCCTTTGATATCTTAGATTTACGACTTCTGATTACCCCTTTGATATCTTAGATTTACGACTTCTAATTACCCCTTTGATATCTTAGATTTACGACTTCTGATTACCCCTTTGATATCTTAGATTTACGACTTCTAATTACCCCTTTGATATCTTCAAACGTTTCTTATCCAATTGACGGTGTTAATTGTATTCATAACAGCATAAGCAATTGATTAGTTGTTTGTTGTTTAACGTCAATTATGCAGTTTTTCAGTCATATTGATGACGTGAGCAAGTTTGCAAACAATAGTACAATGAGTGATTGAGAAGAGTCGTCTTTTAATTTTTTGGGAGATGACACGTCACCAACTTCATTTTTGTGCCCATATATAAATTTATGTAGTAGAGTGTCTGAAACAGACATGAAACTAATTGTGAGTTGACCTGAACGGGTTATTTAACTTCTTTGCTCACTATTTCCTATCGGCTCTCTTGCTATTGTGCTGATTAAAACTACATACATGTAAATATCAAAAGCTTCCACGCTTTTTGAGAATTAAGTTAATTTCGTTTGCAGAGTAAAGATATACCAAATATTAATGATAAAATATTCTGTTTAACGGATAGTGACAGCAATGGAATACCCATAATGTTTAATATAAACGAACGATATCATTGAATGTAGTCGGTTGAAATACACTACATCGGTATATCGTCAATGATAGTACTGAATATAATGAGACTTTTCTATCTTGAACTGTCTATATCATCGCCATGGGGTTTGTCATTATTTTAATAACAGATTCACAGAGAGCTTACGAACGGAACTAAAAGTAATGTACCTGGCATGCGTCATTTTTTCCTTCTTCCCACCCGGCACAAATCATGTATGGCGTTATTAGTCCAACCAAGCCTTCAGTCTTATTGCATGTGTCCCTATCCACTATTGGCATAATTGTTTGTTTCAGCACAGTATCACTTCCAGTTCCTGTGTAAAATAATTTGTAATGTGATGACAGACATGAAATAAAACGTTGCTGTTTCATGTACTCTCACTTCCATTCATAACTTTCCTTCTTGTATCTAAGCTAAGAATGTTGAGTAATTTCCAAACATTATATATTCAATTTGATAACACCAAAAGAGTACGGACGGTGTGGTAGATTTTCCTTGTTCTTCGGTGTATGCGGAAATTAGAAGTGTAAATATGCACGTAATACAAATAGTGGTCAGGGATAGCTATGCCAGAACAATATTTGTACATGCATTATCTAAAATTTATATTTAATTTCCAGTTTTCGACATCTTCTTAGTATACAAAATAGAAATCATGAGTAACCAGTCACAAAAACCTGTGTCGGTCAACCCGATTATCATTCTTATTAACTGGTGAATATTTTTGTGGTTTCTAAGAAAAATATGTTTTTATTCATTTTTACTTTTTTAAAACTAGGTACTGTGATGATAGCCATCTTGGATGCCCAATTCTATTTTTGTTTTAAATCCAACGTTTTAAGGGCTCATTCATGTACAGTTTGGGTTCAATAATTTTTTAATTCCTATGAAAAAACATTTATTCTAACATGACGTCCTTCGTTCGCTTTGTAAGCAAACGGGCGATTGATCGATTGCATATGACTGACTTTCCCGTCGTAAATGTACATGTTGATGAATTATCGTCTGCTCGAATTTGGCAGCATAAATTGTGTGCGACATTGTCCGCAAACGTAAATATAAATTACCGTCTTCCAATCAAAGAATACTACCGTATTTGTACTCTTAGACATATCAGAATAGAAATAAATCATAGAAGCCAGAAAGTGTTTTGAGTTTTAACATGGGTTGGCGGATATTGGTAAGTTTTATCCCTCTAATATCCGCCAACACATGTTAAAACTCAATACACATTGTGGCTTCCATGATTTATTTCTTAAATCATTTTTCTTTAGTCTCGCTATCGATCCTTTTGTTAACAACTAAGTCCTGTGTTGGCGGTCATCTTGGATTACAGACCCACATTAACACAAACAGCTTTGTAAGGGACTATCCATTCTAATGCAATTATAATGTAACGCTTAATTTCATTGGCTATCGAGAGCCGTCAAATCTGCAGTTGACAGGTCTGAAGGAATGCTATATTCCTACGCCGAATGCACTTTTTTGTAGACAATATGGCTGACCCAGATATTTCCGACTATGAATTTGACGCTGACGGCCTATTTAGGAGACAACTGTATTGTATTTGAAAATTTCACGGCATCAATTGGAGATTTGATGGTTGCAAATCGAGTTTACTATCCATTCTAATGCAATACTGAACATAAAAATGTATTCTTGCATATCACTGGGCCTAACAATCACAGAAATTAAAATTCCGGGAAATGTTGTTGAACGACTTTGGCATGTAAACGACGTGACGTCATATGAAGACTTCCAGTTTAAAATGTAGAGATCAGACGTTATTTGGCTTCGTTGTACGCTTCAATTTAGATAGAATTTAACTCAAATAAGATTTCAAGGTAGGCATTTTAATTAATTTTCTGCATTGTTGTACATATGACATGTAGGATTTCACGTTTTCAAGATGGCGGATCCTTAAACAACTACATTACTATTTTTTTAGCGCAAGGAATTTGACAAGTGCATATATTTCGTCATTTATTTGCGTTTTCAAACTAGTGTGTACACATTGGGAGAATTTCATAAGAATAGGAATAACAGTATTGTATTTGAAGAGTTGTCGGTGTCAATTGTAGATTTGCTTCGGGTCGCCAGTAAAACGGCATTTGCGACAGTCAAATCCACAATTGACACCTCCAACTCTTCAAATACAGTACTGTTATTCCTTAAATGACCATTCATGCTCATTGGCTTCAATGTTTGTAGGTCATAAGGAAAACATGTAATGTTGAATGACTGATCAATTTGATTACATATGAAACGTCAAATACGCTAGTTACAAGAAAAGGACTATATCTAATCACAATTTCTATGTGGGTAAATGAGTAAATGTCCGTCATTACAATTAATAAAGATATGTACTCACCTCGTGTTTCACCCCATCCTACAACTGCACAGAAGTCATCAAGATTTGGTTCTCTAGTTGGCAGACATATTGATGACACGTATGTATTAATCTCCAATGGTTTATCAAACTTCACTAAAGTCATGTCTTTGTCCAGAATGTTGCTAGATGGATTCGGAAACTTGATAACCTTGCTGATATTACGTACTTGATTATTTGCTTCTATTCCTTCTTTTTTGTGACGTCCGGCTACTGCTTGCCATTTAGCAGGATCATCATAGCTGAAAATTAGTCATTGAGTTATTAGCAAATCAGTTGCTAAAACATTTGCAGAGATATTGTTAAATTTGATGGTACAAATTTTTAATTCTGGAATATAATTTCGTGTCAAGCTATTAATCCCCATGGGTTTGGCATGGTGAGTAGCAAAAATGGCCGCACTTCTCCTATAATCTGTCACTGATTCTGGGTAGAGAGCAATTTGAATCTACCCAACCTTTCACCGTACATATTGTTGTCCTGGGAGAGCATTATTTCTACTCGGGAAAATTATCATGATCCCAAACCAGCCAGTCTTTAAAGCTGCGTGCTTAACGGAGAAGTAACCAATACCAATTTTATATTCTTTGAGGCTCGAACCCACGATATACACCACTCGGGGCAAGCACGCTGGCTATTACACTACGGATGCGCTTCAAAACAAAATATAAAATACGGACACCTAAAAAAAAATCCAAACATTTATAGTATCTCTTACAAATAAATATTTATAGATAAATTAATCTACTATTGTCACACACAACATAGCAAACGCCTGACATGCACGCACATTAATCCACTGATGTTAACTCATACACACACATCCACTGAAAATATGTTCAACTTACAGAAAGAAACAATGGGAGGCTGTGAGCGCAAACCACGGTGAAAGAAGAACTGCTCCACAATAATGAAAGAAAATGCCGTTCCTATCAATACGTAACTGTATTGTCCATGGCCAAGAATGAGGAGGATTAACTGGACATCCTCCTACTATTCTGTGAAATGGATCAGGACAATCAGGTCTTTGAAGTAATGGCTTGATCGATTGAACACCGCACTTAGCATCAGTTGAACCTGGAAAAGAAGACAGATGTAATGGCTTCTGAATAAACAAAAAGACCATGCATTATCTTGTTGTGCCTGTCTCAAGCAATGACGTTGATTTCCAATGTCAAATGTCGTGGTCTCTTATTTTGGTAAGTGAGTGAAGGTGGGACTTGGTGATTGTTCGTTTGTTGATATTGGTGGAATTGTTGACCATCACTGTTTAAACTTTCTTTTCATAATTATCTTATGTAACAATAACGATCGTTAAATCTTTCCCCCTTAACACTACAATTATATCGTGGTGATCAATTCACAATTGTGATATTGGTGGATATCAGAGTACCTAGAAAACCAGCGACCTCCCGCAGGTATATGACAAACTTTACGTATAGGACGACCCACACACACAATTTAGTGGTGATATTGTTGATAAAGTTATTCCTTAGATTTAAATTTGAACAATGTATGTATTGACAACCAATACGATTAGGTCTGCATAAGGAGATGTTAGCAAGAAGTATTATTATTATTATTATTATTATTGTGCTGCAATCTTATATCAAATAGTCAGATAGAAAAAAAAAGAGAAAATGATGAGAAAAACTTGATTTGCTATTGTCTTCCGATAGTTATATATGTGAGCGATCATACATTTAAAATAATTGCATATCTGTTTTGAGGAACTAGTATAATACATATGGCAACTTTTGCGTCACGAGGAATATATTATGTATAAAGGTAAAGATTAGCACTCTTTAGCTGCGCACACAGTACCAGTAGGACACTCACACGTGGAAAACATTTTCATGACCCATCACAGAGGTACGTTTCCAGCACCTTAAAAACTGTATTCTAAAATAGTACATTGTGTATATATAAACTATTATCTTTTCAACAAAGAGGCAATTTTACTTGAGAAATAAAGAAAAACTTGTCTGTAGTTGTCGAAAACATGTAGGTAATACTTACAACCCAATTCATCACTGCCGTCTTTACAATCTTTCTTTTTATTGCATACTAATCGTTTGGAGATACATTTTTTACTTGTTTTACATTGAAACTGGTTGGCTCTGCACCCACCTGTTGAAATAAATATACCACTACCAATAAATATACAATTCTCAGAATCACTGGATGTTATTAAAACAGTCTTCACCTACTACAATCCGTATTATAGGGGTGGTTTGCTTGGTCTGTGCGGAATTAATCCAATAATCAACTCGTTCTGAGGACAGCTCGTAAATGCATGTTTGCTATTTGAAGAATTCCACACTCCTTGTATATTAACGAAAAATGTTTAGTAGTTGTCGTTGATAGCCTTTCTCTAAGCAAACTTGTTGTTTTTTGTAATCTCTCCCTTTGACCTACTAAATGAGTTCATAAAGCGTTCCATATTTACCCTCTTAGCTATATGTTTATTGATTCTATACGTGAATATAGCTGAAATACTGCTCAATGGTCATTAAACAACAAGCCAAAACTATGAAGTATATGTTTTAGACGTAAGCGCGATAACCGAACAAAATAAAGTAAAATATAAAACAACATTTATCTACATTAATCACACCTTTTTGTTTATTGGATCAACACGTTGTAATCTTATTTTTACTCCCCACCCCAAAGGGAGCCTTAATGGATATTTGATCCAAAATCTGTGAGAATGGTTAATACCAACAAGACGGTGAATGTATAGGAGAATGTCCAAGTAACTCTCCATTCCTTAAAAATAATGGAGCCGAGGTCCCGAAGTGGCCGATGCCCATTGTTTTTAAGGAATGGAGAGATACGAGGACATTCTCCCACTTAAAATCTACCCATTGTACTTTATTAATTTGATTAATTATTAATCTTGTCACAAAAAAAGTCTGTGTATAGTATCTAAAGGACAAAGTATTAAATTGTTTGCCCCTTGTGGGACCTTAAAAGTACAAAGAGAACAATAACTCTCCATTCCTTAAAAGTAATGGAAAGTTTTGACAATAGATTTACATCACAGGTGGATTTTAACTAGTATTAAGCCTCTAGTACTCAATATATATATATATTTGTAAACAGTGATGTCAAAAGTGCATCAGGTAAATCTCAGACTGACTAATACGAACTTTCAGTGTTACACAACAAAATATATGTAGATGAACCTGCGTATACAGTTTTCAATGAGAAATGTTAATTAGATGATTTACAAAGTAAGATACATACAATCGTTGATTCCTAAGATTCTCTATGTAATTTAATGTACATTTAACAATTTCTAAGACTCTATGTAAATTAATGTACATTTAACGATTTCTAAGATTCTCTATGTCATTTAATGTACATTTAGCGATTTCTAAGACTGTAATTTAATGCACATTTAGTGATTCCTAAGATTCTCTATGTAATTTAATGTACATTTAACGATTTCTAAGACTCTCTATGTAAATTAATATACATTTAACGATTTCGAAGATTCTCTATGTAATTTCACGATTTCTAAGACTGTAATTTAATGTACATTTACCGATTCCTAAGACTCTCTGTAATTTAATGTACATTTAACGATTTCTAAGACCGCGTAATTTAATGTACATTTAACAATTTCTAAGACTCTAATTTAATGTCCATTTAACTTACAGTTAGCTTCATCACTTCCGTCTCTACAGTTTCTCTTGTTATCACATCTTTTTCTCTTAGGGATGCACCTAAGATTACTCACACACTGAAAGTGTCGTTTAGTACAAGTTGTAAAAACAAGAAAATGAACACAATGTTATTTCAATTTCTGTCGGTTGGTTATTATTAAAAAACATTAAATGAGAACAAAATCTACTAATTAGATTTTTTTATACTAAATTGAGCAGGTTTTCAGTGGGCTTAAGGGTTGCTCAATCTTTAGTTTTCTGTGAAATGTTTTGTAGATCGTTGTTTGTTCTTTTGGCAATTATGTTGTCTGTCCTTCGATTTACGACTTCTGATTACCACTTTAGTATCTTAAAACCTTTCTAGATACAAATATAGCAATTATTAGATTGCATTACATTTATATGGTAGATACTCCAGCCAAAATAACAAATTTAACCAACAAACTATACCTTCCTAGCTAGTAGTCAGTTAACTACGAGCATTCATTGATCTGTACATGTTTACTTTGTCATTCCTTTTTGTGATAGTATGTGGTCTTTTGGGAGTGAAAGGGAATCTGGGCAGGTTTTTTTTATCGTTTTTTTATATACGTATTGACGTTGGCTTAAATATTTTTCAATATGTACAATCAAAATATATTAAGAAAAAGGAGATAAAAGCAAAGTTTATTAAATAATTGATTTATTCTACACATGTATAAGGCGGAAAATATCTTTTGAAAATCAAGTTTGCTGTAATAGCTAAATAAAAATAACACTATCGACTAAGAAAGCCAAATTTAAAAAGAAAACTAATATAGCAAATGTATCGTTTTCAATGTAAGTTGAAGATATTCTGATTGAAATACAATTTCTAAATGTTGCGTTCTGCAATCTTAACGCCACTTTCAACAATATTTTAGTTATATCGTGGCGATCAGTTTTATTGGGGGAGGAAACTGGAGAAAACCACCGACCTGCTGGAAGTCAGTAACAAAATGTATTCTATTTAACTCACCATTGTTGTGGTGATAGTCACTGATTGCATAGGTAGGTGTAAATCCAACTACCATACTACCACGGCGGCCCCGAGAAATTTGGTATCACACGTTATACACAGATGCATACAACACGAGAAATAAAATAGGGCCACTATTGATAGGGAAACACTACTCAACTCTGAAGCAACAACTTGATGTCAATAAAATCTTTGAGACAAATACCCGAGACGGATTGACGTATTTTTACCCTTTTATCCCTCGTGAGTGAATGATAGCTTTATAGCAGGTAGAACTAACTTGTATATGACGTCGTTTTAAATTTCCCAGAATTAGAACTAACTAGAAAATTTTTCTTACCTTTAACACATTTGTAATTGACTCTTAAATAAGCTGATCTCCCTTTACATAGGTCCTTATATATTCTGTTGGAAGCACGTACTATACATTGCTTTTTATTATTACACTTTTTTCTGACTAAAGATAGAGCATTATTTTTCTTTCCACACATGGTTGTGTTATCGTCGCCTTTACATTTTCGAGTATTTGATCTTCCGTAGAATGCACCCGTCATTCGTATAACTTTGTTTTTCCGAGTACACTGAATTAGGTGTGTATCACCCTGACATATTATTTTCCGACGTCCTATAAAATCAATCACAAAAATAATAATTAACAGCAACACATGAATGTATGTACAGTCAAACCTGTATATAAAGGCCACTCAAGAAAACCTGAAATTGTAGCCTTTATGAGCAGTTGCCCTTTATATACAGGTTAACATCATAGGTACTATTCATTAATGGGAAAAATGAGACTGCCCTTTATAAACTGATATGTTATATAGAGGTGCCCTTTAAGGCAGGAGTGACTGTATTTGTAAAATGACAAGATGAATCATTATATGATGCTTTGGTAATGTTTTCTTTTTACGTTCTATAATTTGACTATACTTATCTGTTAACAGTAGACCGACCATTGCCCTTGAAGGTTTTGTTGACTAAGAAAGATGTACCCACGCCTATAAATCGGCACTGACATGGGTTATTAGATATATTTATTATTGAAATTAACAGTTCAAAAATGATGTAATTATTATTAAAACTATGACTCTCTTCCCTCGGGCATAGGTAACCTTACCAGATTTTTGTTATTCTTTTAGGTCCTGTGGTTTTTTACTCCCACAGACTTTTAAATTACTAGTATTTGACTCTCGAATATTTTGTGCCTGCGTACCTGATGAAGGTTATTCCAATAACGCGTCGTTCGCACCAAATTAGATATCTACGTTTTTCTTCTAAATAATACACACCCCTTGTAGCTATTATGCTTTTCTGTAATAATAATTCACTATGACTTATTGGGTTTGTGTTGCTCAATCTTTAGTTTTCTGTGTAGTGCTTTGTAGATGTGTTCTTTAATCCATTGTATTGTCTGTCCTCTTTTCGATTTACTACTTCTGAATACCACTTTCGTATCTTCGAACTTTTCTTATCTAACAATTGACAGCTTAAATCATTTAATCTCATTAACATCGAACTACGAATACATGGAATCTGATGATTTCAATCAGAATTGAATGAAAATATGCCATTAAAATACAAACAAATGCATCTTGATCATGATTTATCTGCATCAGTTTGTCATTTGGCTTCTCTTACCTTGAGTGCGTTCGTACAAATTGAAAAATATGAACGTCATCAATAGTGGAACCAAACTGTACCGTCCCATCTCATGTACCCTGTAATAGAGTCACGACCGTTAATGTTTTGTGTAAAGAAATATCCACCGAATAGATACCAATACAAGAGGATATGCAACTAATACAAAAATAGATCTGTCACACAAAATCTGGGATGAGAACGAAATTCCCCCGGAAAGATGAACATATCCTGTTTCTTGTTATTTTTGGGAGGTCAAGCTATCAAAATAATAAAAATGATAAAATTATGTAATGCGGTATTTATCCAAACAAAAGTTGATTTACTTAAAATTTTCAAGGCTAATGTTTTATTAAGAACGATGCTCACACAATATTTTCTACAAATGTGATTTAAGAACCACTTTGACAAGTTCATATGTCGGAATACTGCATTAATAGTTCGAGTTTTGACAAGAAAGAATAAAATACATAATAGTTTTTTCCCGAAATTATAATGATAATTTTCATCAACTGACGTTTGCGTGCAAGAATATATGTGACACTAAGAATATACTGCAGACCCATTAAATAGACAGTTGGGGAACATGGCATATCCACAACATTATTAGCGTTCAAAGTACTTGTATTTTTCAGCAAATTAAATATGATCTGTTTATTAAATTCCTTGGTAACAGTTATTTGAAAGAGTAATATTTACCTTTTGCTTTGACAAAACTAGTTAAATTCTTGTTTCGATCTTTATATCATAGACCGTAATGTATTAATGATCCGATGACAATGCGTTATGTAAATTCACTAACCACACACACATTAATCTTGTCAGTGAAGGTCAAACTTCTGACGCAATATTAAATTTTTGACAAACAAAACAAGTCTAGCCTTTTTATTTACTCGTAATATTGAATTGTTGTGATTAATTACTAGATAACACCGTCACTGTTTTCATTCCAGGATATAAACAATCTAATTAAAATTAAATCTTTTATATTTAGGGCTTGTGATGTTTAACGTCACTTTCAACAATATTTCAGTTATATTGTGGCGGTCTGTTTTATTGGTGGAGGAAACCAGAGTACCCAGAGAAAACCACAAACCTGCCGCAAGTCACTGACAAACTTTATCACACAATGTTGTATCGAGTGCACCTCGCCATGAGTGGGATTCGAACTCACAAACTTTATTGGTGATAGGCACTGATTGCACAGGTAGTTGCAAATCCAACTACCGTGTTAACACGACGATCCGTAAAAAAAATATTTGGTGATCCACTTACATTTAGCAAACTCACAAATGGGATCATGCCATGTTACCTTCCACCCAAATCATATGACCGACCGTAAAATATATTGACCAATCGAACAACAGCTGTTAGCACGTGCTCGGTGTAACGTTAAAGGACCAGTAACACGATTTTAATTTTACAAAAAAAAAATATTATTTACTTCAAATGATGTCGAATTTGCAAATTTAAACCATTTGAAAATCGCCACGATTGTTTGATTATCGATCGGATGTGACGTTATATCGTCCATATTTATTGTGGCCACATTTGCAGTGATATTTTCCCGATATCTTTATAACGGTTGTATCTTGTTGGTCGACAATTATCGAAAAAAAAAATCGTAACAAGTTCGTAATCGAAGATCAGTAATTATATATTTTAATTTGTATCCGGAGATCTCCGCCTGACTTTGATTCCAGAGACAAGTGCTGTCGAACGTACATGTTGGTTTCTCTAACAATTATCTCAATTAAACAATCTGTATTTGTAGTACTCAATTGCGAAAAATAATCTAGGTGTTCAGCTTCTTTAGGCAGTGGGTGTTTTGTTCCCATATGTTGACTGAAGACAATAACTTCATGCGGAAAAATAAATTCATTAGGATTTGATACTGTCCACAAACTGGACATTTTGATGGAACAGTATCATCGTCCGACTCTTCCGAACAATCTCCGCCTTTTTCAATATCTGAATCTTGATTGATATTATCGATTTTGTCGCCACTGTTTATTTTTCTGGAGACCCCTTTATGAAAATTTGTTTGTCCAACAGTGTTAACATTCCAATGTGTCGACCTAAATTTATATTTATATGCAACAGGTCAAGCAAATGTGTTTTTTTTTAATAACGTCAAAACGTTGTGACTGCTTACGTTAATTCTCTGACAAATGGAGGAAATCAGTGTAGTAACATCATAAATTGATAATTTATAAAAGAATTGCTGAAATTGAGTGAAATCCAAACAATGGACCCCGGAGAAATGACTTAATACTGAATGAATTTCACCCTTATATGACTTAAATTAAAGCTGAGTATTGCATGGTTTATTAATGGTATTGTGTCTTAGTTTATTGTAATTCAAAATTTAAAAAAATACACAGGTTAGAAGTAAAAGAGCAGCAAACATTTTTTTACAAGAAAAAAAAACCACTCCAGAAATATTATGAAATTATTACTGAACAGTTGCTTTGTCCAACTATCTAACGTTATCATCGCATATGAGCAAACAGGATATTTATTGGAATCTGGAAGACTACAAACACATTGTTTGCATGTATCAAAATTTTGAGACTATTATATTTTAATGCATATCCAAAAACTAACATTTAACCCGTTTTTAAATTAATATATGTACAACTGCAAGTAATCTTAAAATTATATTTTCAGAAAAATCTTGCCCGCCTCCATAAGACTAACAGTTTAAAATATCCCCTCTACAGCCCAACATCCATGACTATTGCTTACATGGAAGTTAAAAACAACAATATGTCAGTCCGCAAAGCAGCCAGACAATTTTCTGTACCAAGACAAACTCAGGAATAGGGCTATTGGAAAAATAGATGCCGACTGTATTTTTAATTTTGATTCTGAAAATGCACAACTTGAAGTGAGTGCTAATGACAAAGAAACATGTTTATATGGATATTAATGAAACAAATGCGGGTGTTATATACAATTAAAAGGAATGTGGTAATTATTTTTCACAAAGAAGACCGACTGAAGTCTATTAAAAGTGAAAAAGAAAAAGAAAAATTATAAGAAAAAGCGGAATACCATGGGTCGTGTCGTTTCTGGATTTCTGGAAGGGCTATTACAGAGGATGAGGTTGCAAAAAAGTGCAAGATTATACTGAAAATGGCAGGAAAAATAAACCAAAAACTACAAAACCTCAGTCAGAAAAATCAAAACTAACACCATCAAATATTGTGAAGCCAAAGCAAAAACGTCAAAACGACTGAAGGAGAAGGCAAGCACTAGTATACAATCATCTCCACAACTTGGCCCATGTCACTTTTATGTCAGTGAGGATTCAGAATTGACAGACACTTATGATGAAACAACTTCAGGGACAGAAAAATGGTGTGTCTGTACAGTTCACACCAGATCCAATTCCCTCTTTGCGGAATATGGAGTTATCGTTCGTAATGTGAATTATCGTCCTTGACAGTGGGTATATAGCATTTCCGATTGCAAAAGTTTTCCTGGCTGTTTTTAATAAATTGATTGAATAAATAATAAGTGCGAAAAAATATGAAATTAATTGACGTAGATTCCAAGACAACACTTGAAGACTTCCTAACTTTAAAAAAAGACTGAACTTGTACAGTTTTTACGGAAATGTAATGAAAAAAATCAGTGGTAACAAGAATGAGTTTGCGATCTGACAAAGATGTAGGGACGTATGTTTTAAAAAGCCGGTCAGATGACAATGAAAAAATGAGCTGCTATAGAAAGTTCAATAGAGGCTTTAACTTTTATAAAGAAAATTATATACACGACATTCCCTTTTTTTAAACTTCTATAAAAAAAAGTTATTTACTTATTTAACATATTTTTCTCTGGATTTGTAACATTTTTGTACAAATAACTCCAAATCTGTATTTTCATAATACCAATGAACATGTTACATAATTAACTTTCTGAAATGTTTTGGATGATTGTCACCAGATTTTCCTGCAAAACGGAAATACTGCGCGATTTTCTTTGTACACTGAAAGCGGGAATATTTTCTTTAAAAAGGTTTTCTCTCCTTTCATAAAAAAGCGTATTTTATTTTTTTCATTACACTCGAGCGGTCGAAGACAAGGCAAGATCAATTTGAAAACATTTTAGAAATAATAGAATCTGTTGTTTCTTCACCATTTGTAAAAGCAGAAGCGGATTCGGTAGAATATTTTGTACTGTGTTTGAAACGGTATGTGCGTCTTCATTAGCAATGTGCGCTTATCAGATAGGTGAACACCTGCATCTAACATTTGCCGACCATCTCGACTTGTACAGTCAACAATCAAATCCCAATTTTCGGTTTCCGTCAGAGCAGATCCCACTTTTTTCTGAATGAATAATGTCCCTCGTCTGGAATATTTTGAATAGGAAATAAAACGATCACGAACGCGGCTTGTTTCTGTTTTTAATATATCAAGAACAAGCAATCGGTCTATCGTTTAAAAAACAATGGTGTATTTGGAGATCGCAACTCTGTCCATTGAAACTTATCTATCATATTAAAGATGTATTTTTAGACATATGCACTTCTCGACCGCTACCCATGATTTCGGATACCGTCTAAGTACTGACGACAAATAGGTTATTTTGCAATAAATGCATTTACAGTCTCATAATCTTACAGCCAAAAATGTCGTTCTGAAGCTAAGCTTAACAATGTAGACAAACAAACAAAAGGACTGATGGGATTCGAACCACCTTCTAGAACTATCAATTCCATCACAAGGCAGCGCCAATACGATCATGACTACTGTGCTCCCGAATTTAGTCAAGTAAATTTATTACTTAGAGTAGTGATGGGGTAAAATGCGAATTAGTATACAAACGTAGCAGATGATTTGATTTCTGAACTGCAGATTTATACAAAATATAGAAAAGGCTCTGATGGTTTGCCTCCGATTAAAACGACATGTGCTAAATTGCTTTATTTTAGTGATTATGACAGCTTACGTGATGTACGAAAAAAAAGCAAAAAAAAAAACGACAGAGTAGTTAATATTGATAAAGAAAAATATGTAATTAACAGCTTGCATGTATATTCGTGTTATGATTTCATATGTAAGGAAATATTCGTTGTGCGGCTTTCGAAAAATCAATACAAATCTACTGTATACACTCACAATTCTTATAATATGTAAAGAAAACAAAAATTAATATCATTATAGCCTCCATTTTTATCACTTTAAACGAAATTAATAACGAAACACATTATGTTGCTAAAAAAAAAAAAAAAAAAAAAAAAAAAAAAAAAAAAAAAAAAAAAACCAAGCCTAAACTGCTCCGATAGGATTCGCACTCTGAGTGTAAATCTGCAGGGGTCGCGAAGCAGCGACTCTACGATCACGGCTATGGTACAATGTTCAAATGTGTAAGTTTTGTTTTCTTTTTTGTGGTATATAAGGTGTACCTGATGTACATTGGTGCAACTCTATAATAAAGCAAACGATGCCTATATTTCATAAAATCAGATTTAAGCATATTTTCCATAAAAGGAAAAGTCTTTATATGTTACCAAAGGGAAAATGTATATGCATGTTAAAAAGGAAGTTTTGTGTTGCAAGTTTTTGATTCTTAACAATTGTAATTTTGTTTGTTTTCGTGTTTTTCTCCTTTACACCAGCATTGAAAGCACTTGTATCTGCAAATGTTTCCATTTTTTTCTTAATATCAGAGTCAAATCTTCATTTTCCCCATCCAGCTTTTGGAAGGAGCGGATGCCGGCTGTTTAACTCTACGGTCATATTTCTACCCGACGTCTCTGACGTTTGGAGAAGGCCAAATCCGGTAAAAACCCTAAACGTTCATTTTTTATTACAAAATCCACAGTGGAACCAAAGAATGAATAGTCATGAAGTATGTATATAACTAAAGGTAAAATATTCAATTTCTTGAATGGCGCCTGTGGGAATCTGCATTGATCTCTTGAAAAAAAGAAAAGAAAACTAAATATCATGCAAAAATAGACATCTTTTTAATAGACCCCGAGCAGATAAAATATCTTGAACATTTCAAGATTAAGATAATCCCCTGTAAAAAAAAATAAAACAAATGATTCCACTGCGAAAATCGGAATGAATTTTGTATACATCGCTATTAACGTCCGTAATTTTAACAGCAAAGCCGATTTTCGAGAAAATGCTACATCTTTGAATATAAAACACTGAATTTATAATTATTACGGTCATTCAGGATATGAAATAAAAATACAGCTCTCATAGAATCCACCGATATCGGGCGATATAAAATAATTCCAATAAATCGGATTTTATTTGAATAAGAATACATAGTTTTTTCAATTTTTTTAAACGTTTTGTGACATTTACAGTTATGTAACCGGAAGTGTACATACCCTCTTTCAGGAAAAGATAACTCGATGCAAGAACGATAACTCTAGTTATCGCAAATCGGAATTCCCTCTTTGCGGGAAATGGAGTTATCGTTCGTAATTTGAATTATCGTCCTTGACAGTGGGTGGATAGCATTTCCGGTTGCAAAAGTTTTCCTGGCTGTTTATAATAAATTGATTGAATAAATAATAAATGCGAAAAAATATGAAATCAATTGACGTAGATTCCAGGGCAACACTTGAAGATTTCCTAACTTTAAAAAAAAGACTGAACTTGTATACAGTTTTTACGGAAATGTAATGAAAAAATCAGTGGTAACAAGAATGAGTTTGCGCTCTGACAAAGATGTAGGGACGTATCTTTTAAAAAGCCGGTCAGATGACAATGAAAAAATGAGCTGCTATAGAAAGTTCAATAGAGGCTTTAACTTTTATAAAGAAAATTATATACACGACATTCCCTTTTTTTAAACTTCTATAAAAAAAAGTTATTTACTTATTTAACATATTTTTCTCTGGATTTGTAACATTTTTGTACAAATAACTCCAAATCTGTATTTTCATAATACCAATGAACATGTTACATAATTAACTTTCTGAAATGTTTTGGATGATTATCACCAGATTTTTCTGCAAAACGGAAATACTGCGCGATTTTCTTTGTACACTGAAAGCGGGAATATTTTCTTTTAAAAAGGTTTTCTCTCCTCTCATTAATAAGCGTATTTGATTTTTTTAATTACACTCGAGCGGTCGAAGACAAGGCAAGATACATTTGAAAGCATTTTGGAAATAATAGAATCTGTTGTTTCTCAACCATTTGTGAAAGCAGAAGCGGATTCGGTAGAATATGTTGTACTGTGTTTGAAACGGTATGTGCGTCTTCATTAGCAATGTGCGCTTATCAGATAGGTGAACACCTGCATCTAACATTTGCCGACAATCTCGACTTGTACAGTCAACAATCAAATCCCAATTTTCGGTTTCCGTCAGAGCAGATCCCACTTTTTTCTGAATGAATAATGTCCCTCGTCTGGAATATTTTGAATAGGAAATAAAACGATTACGAACGCGTTTTTTTTTCGGTTTTTAATATATCAAGAACAAGCAATCGGTCTATCGTTTAAAAAACAATGGAGTATTTGGAGATCGCACCTCTGTCCATTGAAACTTATCTGTCATATTAAAGATGTATTTTTAGACATATGCACTTCACGACCGCTACCCATGATTTCGGATACCGTCTAAGTACTGACGACAAATAGGTTATTTTGCAATAAATGCATTTACAGTCTCATAATCTTACAGCCAAAAATGTCGTTCTGAAGCTAAGCTTAACAATGTAGACAAACAAACAAAAGGACTGATGGGATTCGAACCACCTTCTAGAACTATCAATTCCATCACAAGGCAGCGCCAATACGATCATGACTACTGTGCTCCCGCATTTAGTCAAGTAAATTTATTACTTAAGAGTAGTGATGGGGTAAAATGCGAATTAGTATACATACGTAGCAGACGATTTGATTTCTCAACTGCAGATTTAAGAAAAATAACTGCCAAGCATAAAGCAAAATATACAAAAGGCTCTGATGGTTTGCCTCCGATTAAAACGACATGTGCTAAGGGACCGACCATGTAACCTGAAGAAGGGGGGGGGGGGGAGGAATGGTTATTTGTTTCGTTCAGAATTTTTTTTTCGGACAACACAAGAGTTATAATATTTATATTTTTTGTCGCGCAAAGTGCGAATTTTTTTTCCAGAATATAACATTAGGTTATATGACAAAAGCTCTGAATCAGATTATTAAGTCTCCCAAACAACGTTTGGAGACTTATAGTTTTTGCTCCGTTTCTTATTATTATTCTTCTTCTTGTTCTTGTTATTCTCCTTTCTTTCCGTGCACCATGAACTTGTCCATGGCAGGTCTCAGGAACTACAGGATATAATTTCATGAAACTTGGTGGAGTTATAGATATATGTTTCTAGTTGATCCTAAAGGTTTCAGATTTGTAGTAAAGGGGGTCAAAACCATATTTTGGGGGGTTCAAAGGGGCTGGGGGTTACTATAGAATCCTATGGGAAACTTGAAATTTCGTACATTAATGTTGATAACTTCTAACTGGATAATGATAGAGACATAAATTTTGACATAGTGATAGGTCACCATTAGAGGAGCAATTCTGCGTTTTCAAAATTTTCAAGATGTCTGCCATTTTCAAAATGGCTGCCAAAACACGGCATAAAATTCAGGGGTAAAAATTCAACATTGTCCGATATCATCAACATTTGATATGTGAGTAGATAGTGTCAGTGGCCGGTTTGGGAGACTTCATAATCGTTAGATTATAATCATATCTTGTTTTTTTTTCCTCCTCCACCAAAATCAGAATATTTTTTTCAGCAACATTGGGAATCAGAATATTTTTTTAGAAAAAACCCATAACCTTCAAGTTAAATGGTCGTTCCCTAAATTGCTTTATTTTTAGTGATTATGACAGCTTACGTGATGTACGAAAAAAAACAATAGTTAATATTGATAAAAAAAAATATGAAATTAACAGCTTGCATGTATATTCGTGTTATGATTTCATATGCAAGGAAATATTCGTTGTGCGGCTTTCGAAAAATCAATACAAATCTACTGTATACACTCACAATTCTTATAATATGTAAAGAAAACAAAAAATAATATAATTATAGCCTCCATTTTTATCACTTTAACCGAAATTAATAACGAAACACATTATGTTGCTTAAAACAAAAACAAAAAAACAAAAAAAAAACAAGCCAAAACTGCTCCGATAGGATTCGCACTCCCAGTGTAAATCTGCAGGGGTCGCGAAGCAGCGACTATACGATCACGGCTATGGTACAATGATCAAATTTGTAAGTTTTCTTTTCTTTTTTGTGGTATATAAGGTGTACCTGATGTAAATTGGTGCAACTCTATAATAAAGTAAACGATGCCTATATTTCATAAAATCAGATTTAAGCATATTTTCCATAAAAGGAAGTCTTTATATGTTACCAAAGGGAAAATGTATATGCATGTTAAAAAGGAAGTTTTGTTTTGCAAATTTTGATTTTTAACAATTGTAATTTTGTTTGTTTTCGTGTTTTTCTCCCTTACATCAGCATTGAGAGCACTTGTATGTGCAAAAGTTTCCATTTTTTTTTGTTAAGATCAGAGTAAAGTATTCATTTTCCCCATCCAGATTTTGGAAGGAGCGGATGCCGGCTGTCTAATAAATCGGATTTTATTTAAATAAGAATACATAGTTTTTTCCAATTTTTTAAACGTTTTGTGACGTTTACAGTTATATAACCGGAAGTGTACATACCCTCTTGTCAGGAAAAAATAACTCGATGCAAGAACGATAACTAGTTATCGCAAATCGGAATTCCCTCTTTGCGGAAAATGGAGTTATCGTTCGTAATTTGAATTATCGTCCTTGACAGTGGGTATAGCATTTCCGGTTGCAAAAGTTTTCCTGTCTGTTTTTAATAAATTGATTGAATAAATAATAAGTGCGAAAAAATATGAAATTAATTGACGTAGATTCCAAGGCAACACTTGAAGACTTCCTAACTTTAATAAAAAGACTGAACTTGTACAGTTTTTACGAAAATATAATGAAAAAATCAGTGGTAACAAAAATGAGTTTGTGCTCTGACAAAGATGTAGGGACGTATCTTTTAAAAAGCCGGTCAGATGACAATGAAAAAATGAGCTGCTATAGAAAGTTCAATAGAGGCTTTAACTTTTATAAAGAAAATTATATACACGACATTCCCTTTTTTTAAACTTCTATAAAAAAAGTTATTTACTTATTTAACATATTTTTCTCTGGATTTGTAACATTTTTGTACAAATAACTCCAAATCTGTATTTTCATAATACCAATGAACATGTTACATAATTAACTTTCTGAAATGTTTTGGATGATTGTCACCAGATTTTTCTGCAAAACGGAAATACTGCGCGATTTTCTTTGTACACTGAAAGCGGGAATATTTTCTTTTAAAAAGGTTTTCTCTCCTTTCATTAATAAGCGTATTTGATTTTTTTCATTACACTCTAGCGGTCGAAGACAAGGCAAGATACATTTGAAAGCATTTTAGAAATAATAGAATCTGTTGTTTCTTAACCATTTGTAAAAGCAGAAGCGGATTCGGTAGAATATTTTGTACTGTGTTTGAAACGGTATGTGCGTCTTCATTAGCAATGTGCGCTTATCAGATAGGTGAACACCTGCATCTAACATTTGCCGACCATCTCGACTTGTACAGTCCACAATCAAATCCCAATTTTCGGTTTCCGTCAGAGCAGATCCCACTTTTTTCTGAATGAATAATGTCCCTCGTCTGGAATATTTTGAATAGGAAATAAAACGATCACGAACGCGGCTTGTTTCTGTTTTTAATATATCAAGAACAAGCAATCGGTCTATCGTTTAAAAAACAATGGTGTATTTGGAGATCGCACCTCTGTCCATTGAAACTTATCTGTCATATTAAAGATGTATTTTTAGACATATGCACTTCACGACCGCTACCCATGATTTCGGATACCGTCTAAGTACTGACGACAAATAGGTTATTTTGCAATAAATGCATTTACAGTTTCATAATCTTACAGCCAAAAATGTCGTTCTGAAGCCAAGCTTAACAATGTAGACAAACAAACAAAAGGACTGATGGGATTCGAACCACCTTCTAGAACTATTCATTCCATCACAAGGCAGCGCCAATACGATCATGACTACTGTGCTCCCGCATTTAGTCAAGTAAATTTATTACTTAAGAGTAGTGATGGGGTAAAATGCGAATTAGTATACATACGTAGCAGACGATTTGATTTCTCAACTGTAGATTTAAAAACAATAACTACCAAGCACAAAGCAAAATATACAAAAGGCTCTGATGGTTTGCCTCCGATTAAAACGACATGTGCTAAGGGAAATTTTTTTTCGGACAACACAAGAGTTAGAATATTTATTTTTTTTGTCGCACAAAGCGCGAATTTTTTTTCCAGAATTTAACATTAGGTTATATGACAAAAACTCTGAATCAGATTATTTTTTTTCCCTCTACCTAAATCAGAATATTTTTTTCAGCAACATTGGGAATCAGAATGTTTTTTTTAGAAAAAAACCATAATCCCCCCCCCCCCCCCCCACGAAAAAAACAGCTTGCATGTATATTCGTGTTATGATTTCATATGTAAGGTAATATTCGTCGTGCGGCTTTCGAAAAATCAATACAAATCTACTGTATACACTCGCATTTCTTATATGCAAAGAAAACAAAAAATCAATATAATTATAGCCTCCATTTTCATCACTTTAACCGAAATTAATAACGAAACACATTATGTTGCTAAAAAAATTAAAAAACAAAACAAAAAAAAACAAGCCAAAACTGCTCCGATAGGATTCGCACTCTCAGTGTAAATCTACAGGGGTCGCGAAGCAGCGACTATACGATCACGGCTATGGTACAATACTCAAATTTATAAGTTTTGTTTTCTTTTTTGTGGTATATAAGGTGTACCTGATGTAAATTGGTGCAACTCTATAATAAAGCAAACGATGCCTATATTTCATAAAATCAGATTTAAGCATATTTTCCATAAAAGGAAGTCTTTATATGTTACCAAAGGGAAAATGTATATGCATGTTAAAAAGGAAGTTTTGTGTTGCAAGTTTTTGATTTTTAACAATTGTAATTGTGTTTGTTTTCGTGTTTTTCTCCTTTACATCAGCATTGAAAGGACTTGTATCTGCAAAAGTTTCCATTTTTTTTTCTTTCTTAAGATCAGAGTCAAATCTTCATTTCCCCATCCAGCTTTTGGAAGGAGCGGATGCCGGCTGTTTAACTCTACGGTCGTATTTCTACCCGACGTCTCTGACGTTTGGAGAAGGCCAAATCCGGTGAAAACCCTAAATGTTCCTTTTTTATTACAAAATCCGCAGTGGAACCAAAGAATGAATAGTCATGAACCATGTATATAACTAAAGGTAAAATATTCAATTTCTTGAATGGAGCCTGTGGGAATCTGCATTGATCTCTTGAAAAAAAGAAAACAAAACTAAATATCATGCAAAAATAGACATCTTTTTAATAGACTCCGAGCAGATAAAATATCTTGAACATTTCAAGATTAAGATAATCCCCTGTAAAAGAAAATAAAACAAATGTTTCCACTGCGAAAATCGGAATGCATTTTGCATACATCGCTATTAACGTCCGTAATTTTAACAGCAAAGCCGATTTTCGAGAAAATGCTACATCTTTGAAAATATAACACTGAATTTATTAATTATTACGGTCATTCAGGATATGAAATAAAAATACAGATCTCATAGAATCCACCGATATCGGGCGATATAAAATAATTCCAAAAAATCGGATTTTATTCGAATAAGAATACATAGTTTTTTCAATTTTTTAAACGTTTTGTGACGTTTACAGTTATGTAACCGGAGGTGTACATACCCTCTGTCAGGAAAAGATAACTCGATGCAAGAACGATAACTCTAGTTATCGCAAATCGGGAATAAGGGAGGGTAAATCATTTAAAATTACACGTTGGGTCCTGTGGGAAAATAACTTGTGTAAACATTGGATCAACTTAAAATATTGTGCTGAGATTTATGTAGTCCGTCTTGGAGATCACTTTCTGTGTATAATCACTGTAAACCACTGGCGCATCATGAAGGGCATAATATACATCTTTCCCCCTATATGTCCAGTTAGACTGTGTTGTTATTGTTTAAAGAATTTAAACTTTCGTTTTATGAAGATTTTATGATTTAATATTGCTTGGTTTTAATGCTGGAGAAGTGAGCGTTGCAGATGTAGTTGATCAAAGTAAATGAGATGAAAAACAGAGCTAAAACACTCTTCCTTGACGTTTGATTTTTTACTTCATGAACACTAGTGTAACACGATGGGTGTCACTAGTGAAGCAGAGACTGCTTACCCTTCCGGAGCACCCGAGTTCACCCCTGGTTTTTAGTGGGGTTCGTGTTGCTATCATAATGATATATGGCTCATTTTGTTCGTCTTTTCAAGAGCTTTAAAATGATATATAGCATGATATAGCTGCTAAATTTATACAGAATAGTTGGACATATATACTCAATCATTGTACACATTGTCCAGATAATTGAAAGTGTTAGGTAATTCTAAAGCATTTGTGCAAAATGCATGGCATTTACCAGACATCCCTTACAATAGGTTCCACCCCAATAAAACCTACTACATGTATTTCATACAAATGTTCTGACGGAGAAATTGGTGTTAAACAACCATAATCTCTTTTTATCGTAATGACCAACAAATGTTAAAGAGAACTGATTGTTGATGGCCATTTGTTATTAAGTATGGCTCCATCTAAGAATCATGCAAAATAAAGAAAAAGTTATTTACCTTATGTCATCAATTCACTCAATATTTTGTTATGTGACATATTTAGAGTAAAAATAAATGTATATTCAAAGACAAGTGTTTATTTATGTTATTTTTCCTATTATACCCATATTAAAATCAGTATGGTCATATTTTGTTTACCTATAAAGTATTGTAAAAAGGTTAGATATCAGAACACATATCTGCTGTGAACAGGCTATTTGTAAATCAGTAATAAACTATATAGCACAACGCAAAATACTGGATCTCCTCTAAATTATATTAATTTTCTTCATTTGTAGCCTAGTGTCAATTTTTTGTTATTTCAGTTTTAAATTAACCGCTCCAAATCACAATTCCAAGAACGACAACTCTTGTTGAACTTCATAATGAATAACATTTTTTTACTTATTTCAGGTTTTAAGCCAAACCTTTGGAGTAAACATCTTTAATTATCAATTTTTATTTTTAATTGGTTAAAATAGCAATAAATTTTGATGATGAAATTGAGTAAATTAATATTTAATCTGTTTATTTTCATTCTCTGCGAATATTGTTTGTTTAACATTCATCACTTCCGGTTTTGCTCAAATATCACCTCACTGGACTGCTGTACTTTTAAATGATTGAGAAATTTTGTTATGACACATGCAAAATATAATATTTCACTAAGAAATTGTCCTGTAGGTACAAAGCAGAAACTTTCTTCGGTAGTCTAATCTCAACGAGATTAGTTGTGTCGTAGAGTAAGACGTTTTACAACGAATCAGTCTCTTACTGTAACAGTATGCATTTTACATCGTTACAAACTCGTGGTAGACTTTCGGCAGAGTAAAAGTTGCACTCATCCTCAACATACAGAAAATTAAAGACATTTAGAGGACTCTCTTCTTTCCATAGTCAGATAATCTTGGAGGACTATGGTGTTTTACTACCTGTTGAAATGGTATGTTTACAATATTTTTATTCTTATAATCACAAGATAAAGTTTTTTTAAGTAAAATTTAGTTAAATTTACATAATAAAAATAATTTCTGAAAAATATAGCAAATTTACAAGATTAGATTGATTACTGTATAATGTTATGTTAGTACAATTATATACAAAATAAACATAATGCCTACCTTGAAAAATTAAAAGAGTATGGAAAGTAAGAAAAATGTCTGATGTTCAGATTCGCGTTGGATATCCTTGTGTGACATAACGCTGTTAATTTGCAACAGTACTAGTAATACCCATGTTTTACCTCTGTAAGGCTTGAAATACAATACAGTTCTGCTACTTATGAAAATTATACCAAAGTTACACAATTACTGAATTAGAATTATCACTGTACAGGGGCATACAGTACAGTCAGAGACATACCATGATAAATCACTGTGATAGACGTATCACTCATCTTAGTAATACTGATACATCTTTTGTTCTGTTTAATATATCTTTAAAATTTCTTTTGTATTTAGAGTGTTACTTGCTATCACCCAAAATGCACAAGAAAGTAAGTAATTAGATTAAGCAGGACAAAAACAACAACTAAAAAATAAATAAACAAACAAAAAGTAAAGATAAAGAAAGAACGAATGACGACCCTTTACATTTGTAACTAAAACAACAATTTGGTTATAGCTTATAACTCGGCATCATGGATCTCGTCCTACCTTGGTTTGAGATTGTATCAACCAAGAAGGCCTTTTCCCAAGGATAGCGAAATTAAGATAGCCAATTTAAGAATTAAGAATTATTAATTGTTTCATTAAAGGCCAATCTCCTTAAGAATTATTTGGAAAATACTAATAAAGAAAAGCACGCACGCACCTTTCTATTTTCTTTCACATTTAGAGTTGTTATATAATATATTGCTTGGTTTTAATGCTGGAGAAGTGAGCCTTGCAGATGTAGTTGATCAAAGTAAATGAGATGAAGAACGTTTGATTTTTTACTTCATGAACACTAGTGTAACACGACGGGTGTCACTAGTGAAACAGAGACTGCTTACCCTTCCGGAGCACCCGGGATCACCCCCGGTTTTTAGTGGAGATCGTGTTGCCCGATTTTTAGTTTTGTAGATCGTTGTTTGTCCTTTTGTGCTTTTTCTTTTGGCCATTGTGTTGTCTGTCCCTCTTCGATTTATGGATTCTGATTACCGTTTTGGTATTTTCAAACTCTTAGTATATTTCCCCTATTAATTCGTTTTGTTATATTTCTATATTGGCTAAAGGTCTGTGGTGTACTGCTACAATTCAATTTGCTGCCACTACATATCAACAATAACTATTTTATTCTTTAATTTTTAGACATCTGTTCTGTTATCCATGGTACAGCTTTGAAAACATTTGCATATACACCAGGTCGTTTAGGTCCTGTGAAAGAAAAGAAAATAATATATTGACAGATTGCGTTCTCTTTATTCAATATATTTGTGTCAATTCGAATCCATTAGATCAGGTTTATTTGTTATCAAAAGACAGTTTCAAGGATATTTCTCAGTTGTAAAGCTGAAGTCATCACGTTGAAAGCTTTATGGTCGCCGTCATGACTTGGTTAGCCGACACTCAATGTCTATGTCAAAGATGACCACAGTAATGTTTCTTTGTCGTGACCATAATCGCGTCATTCCGTCCTCCTTCGTGACTTCTCACCGGATTTATAACACAACAAGCAGGATGGATGCTACTGGTAGAGCAAAAACTGCTTATCTTTCCGGATAACCTGAGTTCAATCCTGGTTTTTAGTTGGGCATTATATTGGGGAAGAAATAGCAAAAAAAAAAAAAAAAAAAAACAGCAACGAAAAAAGAAAAAGAAACTACAAAAACAAAACGTTGCTTTCATTAGTGGCAATTGAGTGTTTATTGTTTAATCCCAAATGAGCAACTTTTCAGCTATATCAAGGCGTGAACAAGTAACATTCAATGGGTTGATAACTATCTCCGCTTTGTACTAGACCAACAAGCTTAGATGGATTTTATTTGATTTAGTTTTCTTACAAGCTTCCAGAAATAACATATACATGTATACCATTGTTGAGCAATTAAATTGTCATTTTCATATCACCATATACCACACTCAAGCGGAGTACGCAAACCATTACATTACTGATTCAGTTAGTAGTGGCAAGTAGCATAATAATTTTATTCAGTAATATGTATTTGAAACATTAGCGAATAAATATTAAAACAATGTAAATAAGTGTTCATCATTACGGAATACAATTAAAAACAAAGTTGTAGTTTTTTTGTAGGCGATTGAAACATTTGTATTAATAATGATAGTTAAAACATAAATCCATTGTGGTACAAATGGCTTATGATAAAACAATAATACTTACGAGCACAGCCGTCACCCCACGACACTATTCCTTGTGCATAATATACATTATCAATTTTACACATAAGTGGTCCACCACTATCATTCTTTCAAAAGAGAATATTTGTTAAATTATTGCATTTAATTTTGACATAAGTTATTTGTAATTATTTACGTATACTGGTGTCCAACACGATTTAAATATCAGATGATGTTTGTTTCGTTTAACAGTAACACGCACGACCGGGGGTGTCACTAGTGGAGCAGGAACTGCTATTTCTTCCAGAGTATCTGAGTTGATCTCCTGTTTTTAGTGGGGTTCGGATTGCTCGATCTTTAGTCTTTTGTGTAGTGTTTTGCAGATCGTTGTTTGTCCTATTTTTTTTTTGTCATTGTAATTTGTCTGTACTTTGATTTACGACTTCTGATTACCCCTTTGATATCTTAGATTTACGACTTCTAATTACCCCTTTGATATCTTAGATTTACGACTTCTAATTACCCCTTTGATATCTTAGATTTACGACTTCTGCTTACCCCTTTGATATCTTAGATTTACGACTTCTGATTACCCCTTTGATATCTTAGATTTACGACTTCTAATTACCCCTTTGATATCTTCAAACGTTTCTTATCCAATTTACGGTGTTAATTGTATTCATACAGCATAAGCAATTGATTGGTTGTTTGTTGTTTAACGTCAATTATGCAGTTTTTCAGTCATATTGATGACGTGAGCAAGTTTGCAAACAATAGTACAATGAGTGATTGAGAAGAGTCGTCGTTTAATTTTTTGGGAGATGACACGTCACCAACTTCATTTTTGTGCCCATATATAAATTTATGTAGTAGAGTGTCTGAAACAGACATGAAACTAATTGTGAGTTGACCTGAACGGGTTATTTAACTTCTTTGCTCACTATTTCCTATCGGCTCTCTTGCCATTGTGCTGATTAAAACTACATACATGTAAATATCAAAAGTTTTCACGCTTTTTGAGAATTAAGTTAATTTCGTTTGCAGAGTAAAGATATACCAAATATTAATGATAAAATATTCTGTTTAACGGATAGTGACTGCAATGGAATACCCATAATGTTTAATATAAACGAACGATATCATTGAATGTAGTCGGTTGAAATACACTACATAGGTATATCGTCAATGATAGTACTGAATATAATGAGACTTTTCTATCTTGAACTGTCTATATCATCGCCATGGGGTTTGTCATTATTTTAATAACAGATTCACAGAGAGCTTACGAACGGAACTAAAAGTAATGTACCTCGCATGCGTCATTTTTTCCTTCTTCCCACCCGGCACAAATCATGTATGGCGTTATTATTCCAACAACAACACCGTTAGTCTTATTGCATGTGTCCCTATCCACTATTGGCATAATTGATTGTTTCAGCACAGTATCACTTCCAGTTCCTGAGTAAAATAATTTGTAATGTGATGACAATGACAGACATGAAATACAACGTTGCTGTTTCATGTTCTCTCACTTCCATTCATAACTTTCCTTCTTGTATCTAAGCTAAGAATGTTGAGTAATTTCCAAATATTATATATTCAATTTGATAACACCAAAAGAGTACGGACGGTGTGGTAGATTTTCCTTGTTCTTCGGTGTATGCGGAAATTAGAAGTGTAAATATGCACGTAATACAAATAGTGGTCAGGGATAGCTATGCCAGAACAATATTTGTACATGCATTATCTAAAATTTACATTTAATTTCCAGTTTTCGACATCTTCTTAGTATACAAAATAGAAATCATGAGTAACCAGGCACAAAAACCTGTATCGCTCACCCGATTATCATTCTTATTAACTGGTGAATATTTTTGTGGTTTCTAAGAAAAAAATGTTTTTATTAATTTTTACTTTTTTAAAACTAGGTACTGTGATGATAGCCATCTTGGATGCCCAATTCTTTTTTTTTTAAATCCAACGTTTTAAGGGCTCATTCATGTACAGTTTGGGTTCAATAATGTTTTAGTTCCTTTGAAAAAAGATTTATTCTAACATGACGTCCTTCGTTCGCTTTGTAAACAAACGAGCGATTGATCGATTAGGTATAATCTCATTAGCACATGCGCCGTTGCATATGACTGACCTTCCCGTCGTAAATGTACATGTTGATGAATTATCGTCTGCTCGAATTTGGCAGCATAAATTGTGTGCGCCATTGTCCGCAAACGTAAATATAAATTACCGTCTTCCAATCAAAGAATACTACCGTATTTGTACTCTTAGACATATCAGAATAGAAATAAATCATGGAAGCCAGAATGTGTTTTGAGTTTTAACATGGGTTGGCGGATATTGGTAAGTTTTATCCCTCTAATATCCGCCAAGACATGTTAAAACTCAAAACCCATTGTGGCATCCATGATTTATTTTTTAAATCATTTTTCTTTAGTGTCGCTATCGATCCTTTTGTTAACAACTAAGTCCTGTGTTGGCGGTCATCTGGGATTACAGACCCACATTAACACAAACAGCTTTATAAGGGACTATCCATTCTAATGCAATTATAATGTAACGCTTATTTTCATTGGTTATCGAGAGCCGTCAAATCTGCAGTTGACAGGTCTGAAGGAATGCTATATTCCTACGCCGAATGTACTTGTTTGTAGACAATATGGCTGACCCAGATATTTCCGACTATGAATTTGACGCTGACAGCCTATTTAGGAGACAACTGTATTGTATTTGAAAATTTCACGGCATCAATTGGAGATTTGATGGTTGCAAATCGAGTTTACTACCCATTCTAATGCAATACTGAACATAAAAATGTATTCTTGCATATCACTGGGCCTAAAAATCACAGAAATTAAAATTCCGGGAAATATTGTTGAACGACTTTGGCATGTAAACGACGTGACGTCATATGAAGACTTCCAGTTTAAAATGTAGAGATCAGACGTTATTTGGCTTCGTTGTACGCTTCAATTTAGATAGAATTTAACTCAAATAAGTTTTCAAGGTAGGCATTTTAATTATTTTTGTGCATTGTTGTACATATGACATGTAGGATTTCACGTTTTCAAGATGGCGGATCCTTAAACAACTACATTACTATTTTTTTAGCGGAAGGAATTTGACAAGTGCATATATCTCGTCATTTATTTGTGTTTTCAAACTAGTGTGTACACATAAGAATAGGAATAACAGTATTGTATTTGAAGAGTTGTCGGTGTCAATTGTAGATTTGACGGTCGCAAATGTCTGTTTTACTGGCTCCGCTTCGGGTCGCCAGTAAAACGGCATTTGCGAGTCAAATCGACAATTGACACCTCCAACTCTTCAAATACAGTATTGTTATTCCTTAAATGACCATTCACGCTCATTTGCTTCAATGTTTGTAGTTCATAAGGAAAACATGTACTGTTGAATGACTGATCAATTTGATTACATATGAAACGTCAAATACACTAGTTACAAGAAAAGGACTATATTTAATCACAATTTCTATGTGGGTAAATGAGTAAATGTCCGTCATTACAATTAATAAAGATATGTACTCACCTCGTGTTTGACCCCATCCTACAACTACACAGAAGTCATCAAGATTTGGTTCTCTAGTTGGCAGGCATATTGGTGACACGTATGTATTAATCTCCAATGGTTTATCAAACTTCACTAAAGCCATGTCTTTGTCCCAATAGTATCTAGATGGAAACCTGATCATCTTGCTGATATTACGTACTTGATTATTTGCTTCTATTCCTTCTTTTTTGTGACGTCCGGCTATTGCTTGCCATTTAGCAGGATCATCAACGCTGAAAATTAGTCATTGAGTTATTAGCAAATAAGTTGCTAAAACATTTGCACAGATATTGTTAAATTTGATGGTACAATTTTTAATTCTGGAATATAATTTTGCGTCAAGCTATTAATCCCCATGGGTTTGGCATGGTGAGTAGCAAAAATGGCTGCAATTCTCCTATAATCTGTCATTGATTCTGGGTAGAGAGCAATTTGAATCTACCAAACCTTTCACCGTACATATTGTTGTCCTGGGAGAGCATTATTTCTACTCGGGAAAATTATCATGATCCCAAACCAGCCAGTCTTTAAAGCTGCGTACTTAACAGAGAAGCAACCAATACCAATTTTATATTCTTTGAGGCTCGAACCCACGATCTACACCACTCGGGGCAAGCACGCTGGCTATTACACTATGGATGCGCTTCAACATAACAAAATATAAAATACGGACACCTAATAAAAAACAACTCCAAACATTTATAGTATCTCTTACAAATAAATATTTATAGATAAATTAATCTACTATTGTCACACACAACATAGCAGACGCCTGACATGCACGTACACTAATCCACTGATGTTCACTCCTACACACACATCCACTGAAAATATGTTCAACTTACTAAAGGAAACAATGGAAGGCTGTGAGCGCAAACCACGGTGAAAGAAGAGCTGCTCCACATGTATGAACGAAAAGGCCGTCCCCGTTCTTATCAACACGTAACTGTATTGCCCATGGCCAAGAATGAGGAGGAATAACTGGACATCCTCCTACTATTCTGTGAAATGGATCAGGACAGTCAGGTCTTTGAAGTAATGGCTTGATCGATTGAACACCGCACTTAGCATCAGTTGAACCTGGAAAAGAAGACAGATATAATGGTTTCTGAATAAACAAAAAGACCATGCATTATCTTGTTGTGTCTGTCTCAAGCAATGACGTTGATTTCCAATGTCAAATGTCGTGGTCTTTTATTTTGGTAAGTGAGTGAAGGTGGGACTTGGTGATTGTTCGTTTGTTGATATTGATGGAATTGTTGACCATCACTGTTTAAACTTTCTTTTCATAATTATCTTATGTAACAATAACGATCGTTAAATCTTTCCCCCTTAACACTACAATTATATCGTGATGATCAATTCACAATTGTGATACTGGTGGATATCAAGAGTACCTAGAAAACCAGCGACCTCCCGCAGGTATATGACAAACTTTATATATAGGACGACCCACACACACAATTTAGTGGTGATATTGTTGATAAAGTTATTCCTTAGATTTAAATTTGAACAATGACAATGTATGTATTGACAACCAATACGATTAGGTCTGCATAAGGAGATGTTAGCAAGAAGTATTATTATTATTATTATTATTATTGTGCTACAATCTTATATCAAATAGTCAGATAGAAAAAAAAAAGAGAAAATGATGAGAAAAACTTGATTTACTATTGTCTTCCGATAGATATAATATATGTGAACGATCATACATTTAAAATAATTGCATATCTGTTTTGAGGAACTAGTATAATACGTATGGCAACTTTTGCGTCACGAGGAATATATTATGTATAAAGATAAAGATTAGCACCCTTTAGCTGCGCACACAGTACCAGTAGGACACTCACACGTGGAAAACATTTTCATGACCCATCACAGAGGTACGTTTTGAGCACCTTAAAAAATGTATTCTAAAATAGTACATTGTGTATATATAAACTATTATCTTTTCAACAAAGAGGCAATTTTACTTGAGATATAAAGAAAAACTTGTCTAGTTGTCGAAAACATGTAGGTAATACTTACAACCCAATTCATCACTGCCGTCTTTACAATCTTTCTTTTTATTGCATACTAATGTTTTGGAGATACATTTTTTACTTGTTTTACATTGAAACTGGTTGGCTCTGCACGCACCTGTTGAAAAACAATTAAAATCATTACAAAGTTTCTACGATCATCATAACGCTCCGAATGTTATAAAGCTGTTCTGTTACCACACTCCGTTCCACTAGGGGCGTTTACTGGGGCTGTGTGTGATGAAACGAATACTCGACGCATCCTTATTGTGGTCAGTTAATGTGTGTTTACTGATTGAAGTACTCCACACTCCTGGCATATATAATCTTGCTAAGTGGTCGTCGATGGCCTTTTGCGAGGCAACATGTTCCGCTTTTCATAATTTCCTCCTTTGACGTTGAGCCCACAAGGCGTTTCATGTTTACCTACATGTTTGTTTATTGAATCTACATGTGAGATATCTGGATTTCCAACGTCTTTATTTTTGTTATGTTCAACGAGTTGAGGCGATTAATCGCTTTTTTTTTATATAGGTGGAATTAGTGATCGTCACTGTTTAAACTTAGTTTTAGATATAACGAAGTTATATGAAATCTACTTTAGTCATACTTTTTGGCTATGGGAACAACACATTGTACTCTCATTTTCCCCCTCGAGGGACCCAAGGTTATAGAATTAGGACCTGGTTTGACCGCTAGTGTATAACTCCTCTGAAAGGGTCCCCAGAGGTTGTGCAGGACGAATCAAATGTACCATTCGCCATCTGGACAGGTCGTAAATGAGTAAGTGCCTATTATCTTTGTACAAAGAGAAAATGTTTACTTTTGAGACGAAGACAAACAATGACAAATAAATGTATATAGTTTTATAAGACATGTATGTATAACTTACATCTTTCTTCATCACTGCCGTCTTTACAATTTTTCTTATTATTGCATACTAATCGTTTGGAGATACATTTTTTACTTGTTTTACATTGAAACTGGTTGGCTCTGCACCCACCTGTTGAAATAAATATACCACTACCAATAAATATACAATTCTCAGAATCACTGGATGTTATTAAAACAGTCTTCACCTACTACAATCCGTATTATAGGGGTGGTTTGCTTGGTCTGTGCGGAATGAATCCAATAATCAACTCGTTCGGAGGACAGCTCGTAAATGCATGTTTGCTATTTGAAGAATTCCACACTCCTTGTATATTAACGAAAAATGTTTAGTAGTTGTCGTTGATAACCTTTCTCTAAGCAAACATGTTGTTTTTTGTAATCTCTGCCTTTGACCCACTAAATGAGTTCATAAAGCGTTCCATATTTACCCTCTTAGCTATATGTTTATTGATTCTATACGTGAATATAGCTGAAATACTGCTCAATGGTCATTAAACAACAAGCCAAAACTATGAAGTATATGTTTTAGACGTAAGCGCGATAACCGAACAAAATAAAGTAAAATATAAAACAACATTTATCTACATTAATCACACCTTTTTGTTTATTGGATCAACACGTTGTAATCTTATTTTTACTCCCCACCCCAAAGGGAGCCTTAATGGATATTTGATCCAAAATCTGTGAGAATGGTTAATACCAACAAGACGGTGAATGTATAGGAGAATGTCCAAGTAACTCTCCATTCCTTAAAAATAATGGAGCGAGGTCCCGAAGTGGCCGATGCCCATTGTTTTTAAGGAATGGAGAGATACGAGGACATTCTCCAACTTAAAATCCACCCATTGTACTTTATTAATTTGATTAATTATTAATCTTGTCACAAAAAAAGTCTGTGTATAGTATCTAAAGTACAAAGTATTAAATTGTTTGCCCCTTGTGGGACCTTAAAAGTACAAAGAGAACAATAACTCTCCATTCCTTAAAAGTAATGGAAAGTTTTGACAATAGATTTACATCACAGGTGGATTTTAACTAGTATTAAGCCTCTAGTACTCAATATATATATATTTGTAAACAGTGATGTCAAAAGTGCATCAGGTAAATCTCAGACTGACTAATACGAACTTTCAGTGTTACACAACAAAATATATGTAGATGAACCTGCGTATACAGTTTTCAATGAGAAATGTTAATTAGATGATTTACAAAGTAAGATATATACAATCGTTGATTCCTAGGATTCTCTATGTAATTTAATGTACATTTAACAATTTCTAAGACTCTATGTAAATTAATGTACATTTAACGATTTCTAAGATTCTCTATGTCATTTAATGTACATTTAGCGATTTCTAAGACTGTAATTTAATGCACATTTTGCGATTCCTAAGATTCTCTATGTAATTTAATGTACATTTAACGATTTCTAAGACTCTCTATGTAAATTAATATACATTTAACGATTTCGAAGATTCTCTATGTAATTTCACGGTTTCTAAGACTGTAATTTAATGTACATTTACCGATTCCTAAGACTCTCTGTAATTTAATGTACATTAAACGATTTCTAAGACTGCGTAATTTAATGTACATTTAACAATTTCTAAGACTCTAATTTAATGTCCATTTAACTTACAGTTAGCTTCATCACTTCCGTCTCTACAGTTTCTCTTGTTATCACATCTTTTTCTCTTAGGGATGCACCTAAGATTACTCACACACTGAAAGTGTCGTTTAGTACAAGCTGTAAAAACAAGAAAATGAACACAATGTTATTTCAATTTCTGTCGGTTGGTTATTATTAAAAAAAATTAAATGATAACAAAATCTACTAATTAGATTTTTTTATACTAAATTGAGCAGGTTTTCAGTGGGCTTAAGGGTTGCTCAATCTTTAGTTTTCTGTGAAATGTTTTGTAGATCGTTGTTTGTTCTTTTGGCAATTATGTTATCTGTCCTTCGATTTACGACTTCTGATTACCACTTTAGTATCTTAAAACCTTTCTAGATACAAATATAGCAATTATTAGATTGCATTACATTTATATGGTAGATACTCCAACCAAAATAAAAAATTTAACCAACAGACTATACCTTCCTAGCTAGTAGTCGGTTAACTACGAGCATTCATTGATCTGTACATGTTTACTTTGTCATTCCTTTTTGTGATAGTATGTGGTCTTTTGGGAGTGAAAGGGAATCTGGACTGTTTTTTTTTATCGTTTGTTTATATACGTATTGAAGTTGGCTTAAATATTTTTCAATATGTACAATCAAAAATATATTAAGAAAAAGGAGATAAAAGCAAAGTTTATTAAATAATTGATTTATTCTACACATGTATAAGGCAGAAAATATCTTTTGAAAATCAAGTTTGCTGTAATAGCTAAAAAAATAACACTATCGACTAAGAAAGCCAAATTTAAAAAGAAAACTAATATAGCAAATGTATCGTTTTCAATGTAAGTTGAAGATATTCTGATTGAAATACAATTTCTAAATGTTGCGTCCTGCAATCTTAACGCCACTTTCAACAATATTTCAGTTATATCGTGGCGATCAGTTTTATTAGGGGAGGAAACTGGAGAAAACCACCGACCTGCTGGAAGTCTGACAAAATTTATTCTATTTAGCTCACCATTGTTGTGGTGATAGTCACTGATTGCATAGGTAGGTGTAAATGCAACTACCATACTACCACGGCGGCCCCGAGAAATTTGGTATCACACGTTATACACAGATGCATACAACACGAGAAATAAAATAGGGCCACTATTGATAGGGAAACACTACTCAACTCTGAAGCAACAACTTGATGTCAATAAAATCTTTGAGACAAATACCCGAGACGGATTGACGTATTTTTACCCTTTTATCCCTCGTGAGTGAATGATAGCTTTATAGCAGGTAGAACTAACTTGTATATGACGTCGTTTTAAATTTCCCAGAATTAGAACTAACTAGAAAATTTTTCTTACCTTTAACACATTTGTAATTGACTCTTAAATAAGCTGATCTCCCTTTACATAGGTCCTTATATATTCTGTTGGAAGCACGTACTATACATTGCTTTTTATTATTACACTTTTTTCTGACTAAAGATAGAGCATTATTTTTCTTTCCACACATGGTTGTGTTATCGTCGCCTTTACATTTTCGAGTATTTGATCTTCCGTAGAATGCACCCGTCATTCGTATAACTTTGTTTTTCCGAGTACACTGAATTAGGTGTGTATCACCCTGACATATTATTTTCCGACGTCCTATAAAATCAATCACAAAAATAATAATTAACAGCAACACATGAATGTATGTACAGTCAAACCTGTATATAAAGGCCACTCAAGAAAACCTGAAATTGTAGCCTTTATGAGCAGTTGCCCTTTATATACAGGTTAACATCATAGGTACTATTCATTAATGGGAAAAATGAGACTGCCCTTTATAAACTGATATGTTATATAGAGGTGCCCTTTAAGGCAGGAGTGACTGTATTTGTAAAATGACAAGATGAATCATTATATGATGCTTTGGTAATGTTTTCTTTTTACGTTCTATAATTTGACTATACTTATCTGTTAACAGTAGACCGACCATTGCCCTTGAAGGTTTTGTTGACTAAGAAAGATGTACCCACGCCTATAAATCGGCACTGACATGGGTTATTAGATATATTTATTATTGAAATTAACAGTTCAAAAATGATGTAATTATTATTAAAACTATGACTCTCTTCCCTCGGGCATAGGTAACCTTACCAGATTTTTGTTATTCTTTTAGGTCCTGTGGTTTTTTACTCCCACAGACTTTTAAATTACTAGTATTTGACTCTCGAATATTTTGTGCCTGCGTACCTGATGAAGGTTATTCCAATAACGCGTCGTTCGCACCAAATTAGATATCTACGTTTTTCTTCTAAATAATACACACCCCTTGTAGCTATTATGCTTTTCTGTAATAATAATTCATTATGACTTATTGGGTTTGTGTTGCTCAATCTTTAGTTTTCTGTGTAGTGCTTTGTAGATGTGTTCTTTAATCCATTGTATTGTCTGTCCTCTTTTCGATTTACTACTTCTGAATACCACTTTCCTATCTTCGAACTTTTCTTATCTAACGATTGACAGCTTAAATCATTTAATCTCATTAACATCGAACTACGAATACCTGGAATCTGATGATTTCAATCAGAATTGAATGAAAATATGCCATTAAAATACAAACAAATGCATCTTGATCATGATTTATCTGCATCAGTTTGTCATTTGACTTATCTTACCTTGAGTGCGTTCGTACAAATTGAAAAGTATGAACGTCATCAATAGTGGAACCAAACTGTACCGTCCCATCTCATGTACCCTGTAATAGAGTCACGACCGTTAATGTTTTGTGTAAAGAAATATCCACCGAATAGATACCAATGCAAGAGGATATGCAACTAATACAAAAATAGATCCGTCACACAAAATCTGGGTTGAGAACGAAATTCCCCCGGAAAGATGAACATATCCTGCTTCTTGTTATTTTTGGGAGGTCAAGCTATCAAAATAATAAAAATGATGAAATTATGTAATGCGGTATTTATCCAAACAAAAGTTGATTTACTTAAAAATGTTCAAGGCTAATGTTTTATTAAGAACGGTGCTCACACAATATTTTCTACAAATGATTTAAGAACCACTTTGACAAGTTCAAATGTCGGAATACTGCATTAATAGTTCGAGTTTTGACAAGAAAGTATAAAATACATAATAGTTTTTCCCGAAATTATAATGATAATTTTCATCAACTGACGTTTGCGTGCAAGAATATATGTGACACCAAAGATATACTGCAGACCCATTAAATAGACAGTTGGGGAACATGGCATATCCACAACATTATTAGCGTTCAAAGTACTTGTATTTTTCAGAAAATTAAATATGATCTGTTTATTAAATTCCTTGGTAACAGTTATTTGAAAGAGTAATATTTACCTTTTGCTTTGACAAAACAGTTAAATTCTTGTTTCGATCTTTATATCATAGACCGTAACGTATTAATGATCCAATGACAAAACGAGTCTAGCCTTTCTTACTAACACTGTCACTGTTTTCATTCCAGGATATAAACAATCTAATTAAAATTAAATCTTTTATATTTAGGGCTTGGGATGTTTAACGTCACTTTCAACAATATTTCAGTTATATCGTGGCGGTCTATTTTATTGGTGGAGGAAACCAGAGTACCCAGAGAAAACCACAAACCTGCCGCAAGTCACTAACAAACTTTATCACACAATGTTGTATCGAGTCCACCTCGCCATGAGTGGGATTCGAACTCACAAACTTTATTGGTGATAGGCACTGATTGCACAGGTAGTTGTAAATCCAACTACCGTGCCATCACGACGATCCGTAAACAAATATTTGGTGATCCACTTACATTTAGCAAACTTCCAAATGGGATCATGCCCTGTTACCTTCCACCCAAATCATATGACCGACAGTAAAATATATTGACCAATTGAACAACAGCTGTTAGCACGTGCTCGATGTAATGATAAAGGACCAGTAACACGATTTTACTTTTACAAAAACCATTTGAAAATCGCCACGATTGTTTCACTATCGATCGGATGTGACGTTATATCGTCCATATTTATTGTGGCCACATTTGCAGTGATATTTCCCGATATCTTTATAACGGTTGTATCTTGTTGGTCGACAATTATCGAAAAAAAAAATCGTAACAAGTTCGTAATCGAAGATCAGTAATTATATATATTAATTTGTATCCGGAGATCTCGCCTGATTTGATTCCAAAGACAAGTGCTGTCGAGCGTACATGTTGGTTTATCTAACAATTATGTCAATTAAACAATCTGTATTTGTAGTACTCAATTGCGAAAAATAATCTACGGGTTCAGCTTCTTTAGTCAGTGGGTGTTTTGTTCCCATATGTTGACTGAAGACAATAACTTCATGCGGAAAAATAAATTCATTAAGATTTGATACTGTCCACAAACTGGACATTTTGATGAACAGTATCATCGTCCGACTCTTCCGAACTATCTCCGCCTTTTTCAATATCTGAATCTTGATTGATATTATCGATTTTGTCGCCACTGTTTATTTTTCTGGAGACCCCTTTATGAAAATGTGTTTGTCCAACAGTGTTAACATTCGAATGTGTCGGCCTAAATTTATATTTATATGCAACAGGCCAAGCAAATGTGTTTTCTTTAATAACGTCAAAAAGTTGTGACTGCTTACGTTAATTCTCTGACAAATGGAGGAAATCAGTGTAGTAACATCATAAATTGACAATTTATAAAAGAATACCTGAAATTGAGTGAAATCCAAACAATGGACCCCGGAGAAATGACTTAATACTGAATGAATTTCACCTTTATATGGCTTAAATTAAAGCTGAGTATTGCATGGTTTATTAATGGTATTGTGTCTAAGTTTATTGTAATTCAAAATTTAAAAAAATACACAGGTTAGAAGTAAAAAAGCAGCAAACATTGTTTTACAAGAAAAAAAAACCACTCCAGAAATATTATGAAATTATTACTGAACAGTTGCTTTGTTCAACTATCTAAAATTATCATCGCACATGAGCAAACAGGATATTTATTGGAATCTGGAAGACTACAAACACATTGTTTGCATGTATCAAAATTTTGAGACTATTATATTTTAATGCATATCCAAAAACTAACATTTAACCCGTTTTTAAATTAATATATGTACAACTGCAAGTAATCTTAAAATTATATTTTCAGAAAAATCCTGCCCGCCCTCATAAAACTAACAGTTTAAAATATCCCCTCTACAGCCCAACATCCCTGACTAATGCTTACATGGAAGTTAAAAACAACAATATGTCAGTCCGAAAAGCAGCCAGACAATTTTCTGTACCAAGACAAACTAAGGAATAGGGCTATTGGAAAAATAGATGCCGACTGTATTTTTAATTTTGATTCTGAAAATGCACAACTTGAAGTGAGTGCTAATGACAAAGAAACATGTTTATATGGATATTAATGAAACAAATGCGGGTGTTATATAAAATTAAAAGGAATGTGGTAATTTTTTTTCACAAAGAAGACCGACTGAAGTCTATAAAAAGTGAAAAATAAAAACAAAAATAATAAGAAAAAGCGGAATACCATGGGACGTGTCGTTTCTGGATTTCTGGAAGGGCTATTACAGAGGATGAGGTTGCAAAAAAGTGCAAGATTATACTGAAAATGTCAGGAAAAATAAACCAAAAACTACAAAACCTCAGTCAGAAAAATCAAAACTAACACCATCAAATATTGTGAAGCCAAAGCAAAAACGTCAAAACCACTGAAGGAGAAGGCAAGCACTAGTATACAATCATCTCCACAACTTGGCCCATGTCACTTTTATGTCAGTGAGGATTCAGAATTGACAGACACTGATGATGAAACAACTTCAGGGACAGAAAAATGGTGTGTCTGTACAGTTCACACCAGATCCAATTCCCTCTTTGCGGAATATGGAGTTATCGTTCGTAATTTGAATTATCGTCCTTGACAGTGGGTATATAGCATTTCCGATTGCAAAAGTTTTCCTGGCTGTTTTTAATAAATTGATTGAATAAATAATAAGTGCGAAAAAATATGAAATTAATTGACGTAGATTCCAAGGCAACACTTGAAGACTTCCTAACTTTAAAAAAAGACTGAACTTGTACAGTTTTTACGGAAATGTAATGAAAAACTCAGTGGTAACAGGAATGAGTTTGCGATCTGACAAAGATGTAGGGACGTATCTTTTAAAAAGCCGGTCAGATGACAATGAAAAAATGAGCTGCTATAGAAAGTTCAATAGAGGCTTTAACTTTTATAAAGAAAATTATATACACGACATTCCCTTTTTTTAAACTTCTATGAAAAAGTTATTTACTTATTTAACATATTTTTCTCTGGATTTGTAACATTTCTGTACAAATAGCTCCAAATCTGTATTTTCATAATACCAATGAACATGTTACATAATTAACTTTCTGAAATGTTTTGGATGATTGTCACTAGATTTTTCTGCAAAACGGAAATACTGCGCGATTTTCTTTGTACACTGAAAGCGGGAATATTTTCTTTATAAAAGGTTTTCTCTCCTTTCATAAAAAAGCGTATTTGATTTTTTTCATTACACTCGAGCGGTCGAAGACAAGGCAAGATAAATTTGAAAGCATTTTAGAAATAATAGAATCTGTTGTTTCTTCACCATTTGTAAAAGCAGAAGCGGATTCGATAGAATATGTTGTACTGTGTTTGAAACGGTATGTGCGTCTTCATTAGCAATGTGCACGTATCAGATAGGTGAACACCTGCATCTAACATTTGCCGACCATCTCGACTTGTACAGTCAACAATCAAATCCCAATTTTCGGTTTCCGTCAGAGCAGATCCCACTTTTTTCTGAATGAATAATGTCCCTCGTCTGGATTATTTTGAATAGGAAATAAAACGATCACGAACGCGGCTTGTTTCTGTTTTTAATATATCAAGAACAAGCAATCGGTCTATCGTTTAAAAAACAATGGTGTATTTGGAGATCGCACCTCTGTCCATTGAAACTTATCTGTCATATTAAAGATGTATTTTTAGACATATGCACTTCTCGACCGCTACCCATGATTTCGGATACCGTCTAAGTACTGACGACAAATAGGTTATTTTGCAATAAATGCATTTACAGTCTCATAATCTTACAGCCAAAAATGTCGTTCTGAAGCTAAGCTTAACAATGTAGACAAACAAACAAAAGGACTGATGGGATTCGAACCACCTTCTAGAACTATCCATTCCATCACAAGGCAGCGCCAATACGATCATGACTACTGTGCTCCCGAATTTAGTCAAGTAAATTTATTACTTAGAGTAGTGATGGGGTAAAATGCGAATTAGTATACAAACATTGCAGATGATTTGATTTCTCAACTGCAGATTTATACAAAATATAGAAAAGGCTCTGATGGTTTGCCTCCGATTAAAACGACATGTGCTAAATTGCTTTATTTTAGTGATTATGACAGCTTACGTGATGTACTAAAAAAAAACAAAAAAAACTACAGAGTAGTTAATATTGATAAAGAAAAATATGTAATTAACAGCTTGCATGTATATTCAAGTTATGATTTCATATATAAGGTAATATTCTTTGTGCGGCTTTCGAAAAATCAATGCAAATCTACTGTATACACTCACAATTCTTATAATATGTAAAGAAAACAAAAATTAATATAATTATAGCCTCCATTTTTATCACTTTAAACGAAATTAATAACGAAACACATTATGTTGCTAATAAAATAAAAAACAAAACAAAACAAAAAAAAACAACCCAAAAAAACCAACCCAAAACTGCTCCGATAGGATTCGCACTCTGAGTGTAAATCTGCAGGGGTCGCGAAGCAGCGACTATACGATCACGGCTATGGTACAATGATCAAATGTGTAAGTTTTGTTTTCTTTTTTGTGGTATATAAGGTGTAAATTGGTGCAACTCTATAATAAAGCAAACGATGCCTATATTTCATAAAATTAGATTTAAGCATATTTTCCATAAAAGGAAAAGTCTTTATATGTTACCAAAGGGAAAATGTATATGCATGTTAAAAAGGAAGTTTTGTGTTGCACGTTTTTGATTCTTAACAATTGTAATTTTGTTTGTTTTCGTGTTTTTCTCCTTTACACCAGCATTGAAAGCACTTGTATCTGCAAAAGTTTCCATTTTTTTTCTTAAGATCAGAGTAAAATCTTCATTTTCCCCATCCAGCTTTTAGAAGGAGCGGATGCCGGCTGTCTAACTCTACGGACATATTTCTACCCGACGTCTCTGACGGTTGGAGAAGGCCAAATCCGGTAAAAATCCTAAATGTTCATTTTTTATTACAAAATCCACAGTGGAACCAAAGAATGAATAGTCATCAACCATGTATATAACTAAAGGTAAAATATTCAATTTCTTGAATGGAGCCTGTGGGAATCTGCATTGATCTCTTGAAAAAAAGAAAACAAAACTAAATATCATGCAAAAATAGACATCTTTTTAATAGACTCCGAGCAGATATAATATCTTGAACATTTCAAGATTAAGATAATCCCCTGTAAAAGAAAATAAAACAAATGATTCCACTGCGAAAATCGGAATGAATTTTGTATACATCGCTATTAACGTCCGTAATTTTAACAGCAAAGCCGATTTTCGAGAAAATGCTACATCTTTGAATATAAAACACTGAATTTATTAATTATTACGGTCATTCAGGATATGAAATAAAAATACAGCTCTCATAGAATCCACCGATATCGGGCGATATAAAATAATTCCAATAAATCGGATTTTATTTGAATAAGAATACATAGTTTTTTCCAATTTTTTAAACGTTTCGTGACATTTACAGTTATGTAACCGGAAGTGTACATACCCTCTGTCAGGAAAAGATAACTCGATGCAAGAACGATAACTCTAGTTATCGCAAATCGGAATTCCCTCTTTGCGGAAAATGGAGTTATCGTTCGTAATTTGAATTATCGTCCTTGACAGTGGGCATAGCATTTCCGGTTGCCAAAGTTTTCCTGTCTGTTTTTAATAAATTGATTGAATAAATAATAAATGCAAAAAAATAAGAAATTAATTGACGTAGGTTCCAAGGCAACACTTGAAGACTTCCTAACTTTAAAAAAAGACTGAATTTGTACAGATTTTACGGAAATGTAATGAAAAAATCAGTGGTAACAAGAATGAGTTTGCGCTCTGACAAAGATGTAGGGACGTATTTTTTTAAAAGCCGGTCAGATGACAATGAAAAAATGAGCTGCTATAGAAAGTTCAATAGAGGCTTTAACTCTTATAAAGAAAATTATATACACGACATTCCCTTTTTTTTAAACTTCTATAAAAAAAAGTTATTTACTTATTTAACATATTTTTCTCTGGATTTGTAATATTTTTGTACAAATAACTCCAAATATGTATTTTCATAATACCAATGAACATGTTACATAATTAACTTTCTGAAATGTTTTGGATGATTGTCACCAGATTTTTCTGCTAAACGGAAATACTGCGCGATTTTCTTTGTACACTGAAAGCGGGAATATTTTCTTTAAAAAAGGTTTTCTCTCCTTTCATTAAAAAGCGTATTTGATTTTTTTCATTACACTCGAGCGGTCGAAGACAAGGCAAGATAAATTTGAAAGCATTTTAGAAATAATAGAATCTGTTGTTTCTTCACCATTTGTAAAAGCAGAAGCGGATTCGGTAGAATATTTTGTACTGTGTTTGAAACGGTATGTGCGTCTTCATTAGCAATATGCGCTTATCAGATAGGTGAACACCTGCATCTAACATTTGCCGACCATCTCGACTTGTACAGTCAACAATCAAATCTAAATTTTCGGTTTCCGTCAGAGCAGATCCCACTTTTTTCTGAATGAATAATGTCCCTCGTCTTGAATATTTTGAATAGGAAATAAAACGATCACGAACGCGGCTTTTTTCTGTTTTTAATATATCATGAACAAGCAATCGGTCTATCGTTTAAAAAACAATGGTGTACTTGGAGATCGCACCTCTGTCCATTGAAACTTATCTGTCATATTAAAGATGTATTTTTAGACATATGCACTTCTCGACCGCTACCCATGATTTCGGATACCGTCTAAGTACTGACGACAAATAGGTTATTTTGCAATAAATGCATTTACAGTCTCATAATCTTACAGCCAAAAATGTCGTTCTGAAGCCAAGCTTAACAATGTAGACAAACAAATAAAAGGACTGATGGGATTCGAACCACCTTCTAGAACTATCCATTCCATCACAAGGCAGCGCCAATACGATCATGGCTACTGTGCTCCCGCATTTAGTCAAGTAAATTTATTACTTAGAGTAGTGATGGGGTAAAATGCGAATTAGTATACAAACGTAGCAGACGATTTGATTTTTCAACTGCAGATTTATACAAAATATACAAAAGGCTCTGATGGTTTGCCTCCGATTAAAACGACATGTGCTAAATTGCTTTATTTTAGTGATTATGACAGCTTACGTGATGTACGAAAAAAAAAACCTTTCGAAAAATCAATACAAATCTACTGTATACACTCACAATTCTTATACTATGTAAAGAAAACAAAAATTAATATAATTATAGCCTCCATTTTTATCACTTTAAACGAAATTAATAACGAAACACATTATGTTGCTAATAAAATAAAAAACAAAACAAAACAAAAAAAAAAAAACCCAAAAAACAAGCCTAAACTGCTCCGATAGGATTCGCACTCTCAGTGTAAATCTCCAGGGGTCGCGAAGCAGCGACTATACGATCACGGCTATGGTACAATGATCAAATGTGTAAGTTTTTTTTTTTTTTTGTGGTATATAAGGTGTACCTGATGTAAATTGGTGCAACTCTATAATAAAGCAAACGATGCCTATATTTCATAAAATCAGATTTAAGCATATTTTCCATAAAAGGAAAAGTCTTTATATGTTACCAAAGGGAAAATGTATATGCATGTTAAAAAGGAAGTTTTGTGTTGCAAGTTTTTGATTTTTAACAATTGTAATTTCGTGTTTTCGTGTTTTTCTCCTTTACACCAGCATTGAAAGCACTTGTATCTGCAAAAGTTTCCATTTTTTTTCTTAAGATCAGAGTAAAATCTTCATTTTCCCCATCCAGCTTTTAGAAGGAGCGGATGCCGGCTGTCTAACTCTACGGTCATATTTCTACCCGACGTCTCTGACGGTTGGAGAAGGCCAAATCCGGTAAAAATCCTAAATGTTCATTTTTTATTACAAAATCCACAGTGGAACCAAAGAATGAATAGTCATCAACCATGTATATAACTAAAGGTAAAATATTCAATTTCTTGAATGGAGCCTGTGGGAATCTGCATTGATCTCTTGAAAAAAAGAAAACAAAACTAAATATCATGCAAAAATAGACATCTTTTTAATAGACTCCGAGCAGATAAAATATCTTGAACATTTCAAGATTAAGATAATCCCCTGTAAAAGAAAATAAAACAAATGATTCCACTGCGAAAATCGGAATGAATTTTGTATACATCGCTATTAACGTCCGTAATTTTAACAGCAAAGCCGATTTTCGAGAAAATGCTACATCTTTGAATATAAAACACTGAATTTATTAATTATTACGGTCATTCAGGATATGAAATAAAAATACAGCTCTCATAGAATCCACCGATATCGGGCGATATAAAATAATTCCAATAAATCGGATTTTATTTGAATAAGAATACATAGTTTTTTCCAATTTTTTAAACGTTTCGTGACATTTACAGTTATGTAACCGGAAGTGTACATACCCTCTGTCAGGAAAAGATAACTCGATGCAAGAACGATAACTCTAGTTATCGGAAATCGGGAATAAATGAGGGTAAATCATTTGAAATTACACATTGGGTCCATTGGGAAAATAACTTGTGTAAACATTGGATCAACTTAAAACATTGTGCTGAGATTTATGTAGTCCGTCTTGGAGATCACTTTCTGTGTATAATCACTGTAAACCACTGGCGCATCATGAAGGGCATAATACACATCTTTCTGATGTGACATAAATTTCCCCCTATATGTCCTGTTAGACTGTGTTGTTATTGTTTAAAGAATTTAAACTTTCGTTTTATGAAGATTTTATGATTTAATATTGCTTGGTTTTAATGCTGGAGAAGTGAGCGTTGTAGATGTAGTTGATCAAAGTAAATGAGATGAAGAACAGAGCTAAAACACTCTTCCTTGACGTTTGATTTTTTACTTCATGAACACTAGAGTAACACGACGGGTTTCACTAGTGAAGCAGAGACGGTTTACCCTTCCGGAGCACCCGAGTTCATCCTTGGTTTTTAGTGGGTTTCGTGTTGCCCGATTTTTAGTTTTGTAGGTCGTTGTTTGTCCTTTTGTGCTTTTTCTTTTGGCCATTGTGTTGTCTGTCCCTCTTCGATTTATGGATTCTGATTACCGTTTTGGTATTTTCAAACTCTTAGTATATTTCCCCTATTAATTCGTTTTGTTATATTTCTATATTGGCTAAAGGTCTGTGGTGTACTGCTACAATTCAATTTGCTGCCACTACATATCAACAATAACTATTTTATTCTTTAATTTTTAGACATCTGTTCTGTTATCCATGGTACAAATTTGAAAACATCTGCATACACACCAGGTTGTTTAGGTCCTGTGAAAGAAAAGATTATAATATGTTGACTGTTTGCGTTCTCTTTATTCAATATATTTGTGTCAATTCGAATCCATTAGATCAGGTTTATTTGTTATCAAAAGACAGTTTCAAGGATATTTCTTAGTTGTAAAGCTGAAGTCATGACTTTGAAAGCTTTATGGACGCCGTCATGACTTGGTTAACGGACACTGAATGTCTATGTCAAAGATGACCACAGTAATGTTTCTTTGTCGTGACCATAATCGCGTTATTACGTCCTCCTTCGTGACTTCTCACCGGATTTATTACACAACAAGCAGGATGGATGCTACTGGTAGAGCAAAAACTGCTTATCTTTCCGGGTAACCTGAGTTCAATCCTGGTTTTTAGTTGGGCATTATATTGGGGAAAAAATAGCAAATTAAAAAAAAAAAAAAACAGGAACGAAAAAAGAAAAAGAAACTACAAAAACAAAAACGTTGCTTAGTGGCAATTGAGTGTTCATTTTTTAATCCCAAATGAGCAACTTTTCAGCTATATCAAGGCGTGAACAAGTAACATTCAATCGGTTGATAACTATCTCCGCTTTGTACTAGACCAACATGCTTCCAGAAATAACATATACATGTATACCATTGTTGAACAATTAAATTGTCATTTTCATATCACCATATACCACACTCAAGCGGAGTACGCAAACCATTACATTACTGATTCAGTTAGTAGTGGCAAGTAGCATAATAATTTTATTCAGTAATATGTATTTGAAACATTAGCGAATAAATATTAAAACAATGTAAATAAGTGTTCATCATTACGGAATACAATTAAAAACAAAGTTGTAGTTTTTTTGTAGGCGATTGAAACATTTGTATTAATAATGATAGTTAAAACATAAATCCATTGTGGTACACATGGCTTATGATAAAACAATAATACTTACGAGCACAGCCGTCACCCCACGACACTATTCCTTGTGCATAATATACATTATCAATTTTACACATAAGTGGTCCACCACTATCACCCTTTCAAAAGAGAATATTTGTTAAATTATTGCATTTAATTTTGACACAAGTTATTTGTAATTATTTACGTATACTGGTGTCCAACACGATTTCTATATCAGATGATGTTTGTTTCGTTTAACAGTAACACCCACGACCGGGGGTGTCACTAGTGGAGCAGGAACTGCTATTTCTTCCATAGTATCTGAGTTGATCCCCTGTTCTTAGTGGGGTTCGAATTGCTCGATCTTTAGTCTTTTGTGTAGTGTTTTGCAGATCATTGTGTGTCCTATTTTTCTTTTGGTCATTGTATTTTGTCTGTACTTTGATTTACGACTTCCGATTACCCCTTTGATATCTTAGATTTACGACTTCTAATTACCCCTTTGATATCTTAGATTTACGACTTCTAATTACCCCTTTGATATCTTCAAACGTTTCTTATCCAATTTACGGTGTTAATTGTATTCATACAGCATAAGCAATTGATTGGTTGTTTGTTGTTTAACGTCAATTATGCAGTTTTTCAGTCATATTGATGACGTGAGCAAGTTTGCAAACAATAGTACAATGAGTGATTGAGAAGAGTCGTCTTTTAATTTTTTGGGAGATGACACGTGACCAACTTCATTTTTGGGCCCATATATAAATTTATGTAGTCGAGTGTCTGAAACAGACATGAAACTAATTGTGAGTTGACCTGAACGGGTTATTTAACTTCTTTGCTCACTATTTCCTATCGGCTCTCTTGCCATTGTGCTGATTAAAACTACATACATGTAAATATCAAGTTTTCACGCTTTTTGAGAATTAAGTTAATTTCGTTTGCAGAGTAAAGATATACCAAATATTAATGATAAAGTATTCTGTTTAACGGATAGTGACTGCAATGGAATACCCATAATGTTTAATATAAACGAACGATATCATTGAATGTAGTCGGTTGAAATACACTACATAGGTATATCGTCAATGATAGTACTGAATATAATGAGACTTTTCTATCTTGAACTGTCTATATCATCGCTATGGGGTTTGTCATTATTTTAATAACAGATTCACAGAGAGCTTACGAACGGAACTAAAAGTAATGTACCTGGCATGCGTCATTTTTTCCTTCTTCCCACCCGGCACAAATCATGTATGGCGTTATTAGTCCAAAAATAAAACCTTCAGTCTTATTGCATGTGTCCCTATCCACTATTGGCATAATTGTTTGTTTCAGCACAGTATCACTTCCAGTTCCTGAATAAAATAATTTGTAATGTGATGACAATGACAGACATGAAATAAAACGTTGCTGTTTCATGTTCTCTCACTTCCATTTATAACTTTCCTTCTTGAATCTAAGCTAAGAATGTTGAGTAATTTCAAAACATTATATATTCAATTTGATAACACCAAAAGAGTACGGACGGTGTGGTAGATTTTCCTTGTTCTTCGGTGTATGCGGAAATTAGAAGTGTAAATATGCACGTAATACAAATAGTGGTCAGTGATAGCTATGCCAGAACAATATTTGTACATGCATTATCTAAAATTTACATTTAATTTCCAGTTTTCGACATCTTCTTAGTATACAAAATAGAAATCATGAGTAACCAGGCACAAAAACCTGTATCGCTCACCCGATTATCATTCTTATTAACTGGTGAATATTTTTGTGGTTTCTAAGAAAAAAATGTTTTTATTCATTTTTACTTTTTTAAAACTAGGTACTGTGATGATAGCCATCTTGGATGCCCAATTCTTTTGTTTTTAAACCAACGTTTTAAGGGCTCATTCATGTACAGTTTGAGTTCAATAATTTTTTAGTTCCTATGAAAAAAGATTTATTCTAACATGACGTCCTTCGTTCGCTTTGTAAACAAACGAGCGATTGATCGATTAGGTATAATCTCATTAGCACATGCGCCGTTGCATAGGACTGACTTTCTCGTCGTAAATGTACATGTTGATGAATTATCGTCTGCTCGAATTTGGCAGCATAATTTGTGTGCGACATTGTCCGCAAACGTAAATATAAATTATCGTCTTCCAATCAAAGAATACTACCGTATTTGTACTCTTAGACATATCAGAATAGAAATAAATCATGGAAGCCAGAATGTGTTTTGAGTTTTAACATGGGTTGGCGGATATTGGTAAGTTTTATCCCTCTAATATCCGCCAACACATGTTAAAATTCAAAACACATTGTGGCATCCATGATTTATTTCTTAAATCATTTTTCTTTAGTGTCGCTATCGATCCTTTTGTTAACAACTAAGTCCTGTGTTGGCGGTCATCTTGGATTACAGACCCACATTAACACAAACAGCTTTGTAAGGGACTATACATTCTAATGCACTTATAATGTAGCGCTTATTTTCATTGGCTATCGAGAGCCGTCAAATCTGCAGTTGACAGATCTGAAGGAATGCTATATTCCTACGCCGAATGCACTTGTTTGTAGACAATATGGCTGACCCAGATATTTCCGACTATGAATTTGACGCTGACGGCCTATTTAGGAGACAACTGTATTGTATTTGAAAATTTCACGGCATCAATTGGAGATTTGATGGTTGCAAATCGAGTTTACTACCCATTCTAATGCAATACTGAACATAAAAATGTATTCTTGCATATCACTGGGCCTAAACATCACAGAAATTAAAATTCCGGGAAATATTGTTGAACGACTTTGGCATGTAAACGACGTGACGTCATATGAAGACTTCCAGTTTAAAATGTAGAGATCAGACGTTATTTGGCTTCGTTGTACGCTTCAATTTAGATAGAATTTAACTCAAATAAGTTTTCAAGGTAGGCATTTTAATTAATTTTCTGCATTGTTGTACATATGACATGTAGGATTTCACGTTTTCAAGATGGCGGATCCAACAACTACATTACTATTTTTTTAGCGGAAGGAATTTGACAAGTGCATATATTTCGTCATTTATTTGTGTTTTCAAACTAGTGTGTACACATTGGGAGAATTTCATAAGAATAGGAATAACAGTATTGTATTTGAAGAGTTGTCGGTGTCAATTGTAGATTTGACGGTCGCAAATATCTGTTTTACTGGCTCCGCTTCGGGTCGCCAGTAATACGGCATTTGCGAGTCAAATCCACAATTAACACCTCCAACTCTTCAAATAAAGTATTGTTATTCCTTAAATGACCATTCACGCTCATTGGCTTCAATGTTTGTAGTTCATAAGGAAAACATGTAAAGTTGAATGACTGATCAATTTGATTACATATGAAACGTCAAATACGCTAGTTACAAGAAAAGGACTATATTTAATCACAATTTCTATGTGGGTAAATGAGTAAATGTCCGTCATTACAATTAATAAAGATATGTACTCACCTAGTGTTTCACCCCATCCTACAACTGCACAGAAGTCATCAAGATTTGGTTCTCTAGTTGGCAGACATATTGGTGACACGTATGTATTAATCTCCAATGGTTTATCAAACTTCACTAAAGCTATGTCTTTGTCCACAATGAATCTAGATGGAAACTGGATAATCTTGCTGATATTACGTACTTGATTATTTGCTTCTATTCCTTCTTTTTTGTGACGTCCGGCTATTGCTTGCCATTTAGCAGGATCATCATAGCTGAAAATTAGTCATTGAGTTATTAGCAAATCAGTTGCTAAAACATTTGCACAGATATTGTTAAATTTGATGGTACAATTTTTAATTCTGGAATATAATTTCGCGTCAAGCTATTAATCCCCATGGGTTTGGCATGGTGAGTAGCAAAAATGGCTGCAATTCTCCTATAATCTGTCATTGATTCTGGGTAGAGACCAATTTGAATCTACCCAACCTTTCACCGTACATATTGTTGTCCTGGGAGAGCATTATTTCTACTCGGTAAAATTATCATGATCCCAAACCAGCCAGTCTTTAAAGCTGCGTGCTTAACAGAGAAGCAACCAATACCAATTTTATATTCTTTGAGGCTCGAATCCACGATCTACACCACTCGGGGCAACCACGCTGGCTATTACACTACGGATGCGCTTCAACATAACAAAATATAAAATACGAACACCTAAAAAAAACTCCAAACATTTATAGTATCTCTTACAAATAAATATTTATAGATACATTACTCTACTATTGTAACACACAACATAGCAAACGCCTGACATGCACGCACATTAATCCACTGATGTTCACTCATACACACACATCCACTGAAAATATATTCAACTTACTAAAGGAAACAATGGGAGGCTGTGAGCGCAAACCACGGTGAAAGAAGAGCTGCTCCACATTGATGAACGAAAAGGCCGTCCCCGTTCTTATCAACACGTAACTGTATTGTCCATGGCCAAGAATGAGGAGGAATAACTGGACATCCTCCTACTATTCTGTGAAATGGATCAGGACAGTCAGGTCTTTGAAGTAATGGCTTGATCGATTGAACACCGCACTTAGCATCAGTTGAACCTGAAAAAGAAGACAGATATAATGGTTTCTGAATAAACAAAAAGACCATGCATTATCTTGTTGTGCCTGTCTCAAGCAATGACGTTGATTTCCAATGTCAAATGTCGTGGTCTCTTATTTTGGTAAGTGAGTGAAGGTGGGACTTGGTGATTGTTCGTTTGTTGATATTGGTGGAATTGTTGACCATCACTGTTTAAACTTTCTTTTCATAATTATCTTATGTAACAATAACGATCGTTAAATCTTTCCCCCTTAACACTACAATTATATCGTGGTGATCAATTCACAATTGTGATACTGGTGGATATCAGAGTACCTAGAAAACCAGCGACCTCCCGCAGGTAGATGACAAACTTTATATATAGGACGACCCACACACACAATTTAGTGGTGATATTGTTGATAAAGTTATTCCTTAGATTTAATTTTGAACAATGACGTCAATGTATGTATTGACAACCAATACGATTAGGTCTGCATAAGGAGATGTTAGCAAGAAGTATTATTATTGTGCTACAATTTTATATCAAATAGTCAGATAGAAAAAAAAAGAGAAAATGATGAGAAAAGCTTGATTTGTTATTGTCTTCCGATAGCTATAATATATGTGAACGATCATACATTTAAAATAATTGCATATCTGTTTTGAGGAACTAGTATAATACATATGGTAACTTTTGCGTCACGAGGAATATATTATGTTTAAAGATAAAGATTAGCACTCTTTAGCTGCGCACACAGTACCAGTAGGACACTCACACGTGGAAAACATTTTCATGACCCATCACAGAGGTACGTTTTGAGCACCTTAAAAAATGTATTCTAAAATAGTACATTGTGTATATATAAACTATTATCTTTTCAACAAAGAGGCAATTTTACTTGAGAAATAAAAAAAAACTTGTCTGTAGTTGTCGAAAACATGTAGGTAATACTTACAACCCAATTCATCACTGCCATCTTTACAATCTTTCTTTTTATTGCATACTAATTGTTTGGAGATACATTTTTTACTTGTTTTACATTGAAACTGGTTGGCTCTGCACCCACCTGTTGAAATAAATATACCACTACCAATAAATATACAATTCTCAGAATCACTGGATGTTATTAAAACAGTCTTCACCTACTACAATCCGTATTATAGGGGTGGTTTGCTTGGTCTGTGCGGAATTAATCCAATAATCAACTCGTTCGGAGGACAGTTCGTAAATGCATGTTTGCTATTTGAAGAATTCCACACTCCTTGTATATTAACGAAAAATGTTTAGTAGTTGTCGTTGATAGCCTTTCTCTAAGCAAACATGTTGTTTTTTGTAATCTCTCCCTTTGACGTACTAAATGAGTTCATAAAGCGTTCCATATTTGCCCTCTTAGCTATATGTTTATTGATTCTATACATGAATATAGCTGAAATACTGCTCAATGGTCATTAAACAACAAGCCAAAACTATGAAGTATATGTTTTAGACGTAAGCGCGATAACCGAACAAAATAAAGTAAAATATAAAACAACATTTATCTACATTAATCACACCTTTTTGTTTATTGCATCAACACGTTGTAATCTTATTTTTACTCCCCACCCCAAATGTTTTGTAGATCGTTGTTTGTTCTTTTGGCAATTACGTTGATTTACGACTTCTGATTACCACTTTAGTATCTTAAAACCTTTCTAGATACAAATATAGCAATTATTAGATTGCATTACATTGATATGGTAGATACTCCAGCCAAAAAAACAAATTTAACCAACAGACAATACCTTCCTAGATAGTAGTCAGTTGACTACGAGCATTCATTGATCTGTACATGTTTACTTTGTCATTACTTTTTGTGATAGTATGTGGTCTTTTGGGAGTGAAAGGGAATCTGGGCAGGTTTTTTTTTTATCGTTTGTTTATATACGTATTGACATTGGCTTAAATATTTTTCAATATGTACAATCAAAATTTATTAAGAAAAAGGAGATAAAAGCAAAGTTTATTAAATAATTGATTTATTCTACACATGTATAAGGCAGACGTTATCTTTTGAAAATTAAGTTTGCTGTAATAGCTAAAAAAAATAACACTATGGACTAAGAAAGCCAAATTTAAAAAGAAAACTTAATTTAGCAAATGTATCGTTTTCAATGTAAGTTGAAAATATACTGATTGAAATACAATTTCTAAATGTTGCGTTCTGCAATCTTAAGGGGTTAGTTTGAATCAGATCGTGTTTATTGCAAGGACCAAGAAATATTCTGTATTTAATTATGGCGATAAAAAGCAGATTAAATTCAAAGATGAAATTACACAAATTAGCTCCATTGAGTTTATAGAATATACACAGACAAATGACAATTCAAAATATTTTACCAGATAAAACAAAATTTGATAATATATATCGACAGAATTTAGTCAACAAGCAAAGCAAAGGATGAACATTCAACAGATACTTGATTATGAATCTAAAAGAGACTGAAAGTGTTGTTTAGTACAAGCTGTAAAAACAAGAAAATGAACACAATGTTATTTCAATTTCTGTCGATTGGTTATTATTAAAAAAAATTAAATGAGAACAACATCTACTAATTAGATTTTTTTATACTAAATTAAGCAGGTTTTCAGTGGGCTTAAGGGTTGCTCAATCTTTAGTTTTCTGTGAAATGTTTTGTAGATCGTTGTTTGTTCTTTTGGCAATTATGTTGATTTACGACTTCTGATTACCACTTTAGTATCTTAAAACCTTTCTAGATACAAATATAGCAATTATTAGATTGCATTACATTTATATGGTAGATACTCCAGTCAAAAAAACAAACTTAACCAACAGACTATACCTTCCTAGCTAGTAGTCAGTTAACTACGAGCATTCATTGATCTGTACATGTTTACCTTGTCATTCATTTTTGTGATAGTATGTGGTCTTTTGGGAGTGAAAGGGAATCTGGGCAGGTTTTTCTTTATCGTTTGTTTATATACGTATTGACGTTGGCTTAAATATTTTTCAATATGTACGATCAAAATATATTAAGAAAAAGGAGATAAAAGCAAAGTTTATTAAATAATTGATTTATTCTACACATGTATAAAGCAGAAAATATCTTTTGAAACTCAAGTTTGCTGTAATAGCTAAAAAAAATAACACTATCGACTAAGAAAGCCAAATTTAAAAAGAAAACTAATTTAGCAAATGTATCGTTTTCAATGTAAGTTGAAGATATTCTGATTGAATACAATTTCTAAATGTTGCGTTCTGCAATCTTAAGGGGTTCGTTTGAATCAGATCGTTTTTATTGCAAGGACCAAGAAATATTCCGTATTTAATTATGGCGATAAAAAGCAGATTAAATTCAAAGATGAAATTAAACAAATTAGCTCCATTGAGTTTATAGAATATATACAGACAAATGACAATTCAAAATATTTTAGCAGATAAAACAAAATTTGATAATATATATCGACAGAATTTAGTCAACAAGCAAAGCAAAGGATGAACATTCAACAGATACTTGATTATGAATCTAAAAGAGACTGAAAGTGTTGTTTAGTACAAGCTGTAAAAACAAGAAAATGAACACAATGTTATTTCAATTTCTGTCGATTGGTTATTATTAAAAAAAATTAAATGAGAACAACATCTACTAATTAGATTTTTTTATACTAAATTGAGCAGGTTTTCAGTGGGCTTAAGGGTTGCTCAATCTTTAGTTTTCTGTGAAATGTTTTGTAGATCGTTGTTTGTTCTTTTGGCAATTATGTTGATTTACGACTTCTGATTACCACTTTAGTATCTTAAAACCTTTCTAGATACAAATATAGCAATTATTAGATTGCATTACATTTATATGGTAGATACTCCAGTCAAAAAAACAAACTTAACCAACAGACTATACCTTCCTAGCTAGTAGTCAGTTAACTACGAGCATTCATTGATCTGTACATGTTTACCTTGTCATTCATTTTTGTGATAGTATGTGGTCTTTTGGGAGTGAAAGGGAATCTGGGCAGGTTTTTCTTTATCGTTTGTTTATATACGTATTGACGTTGGCTTAAATATTTTTCAATATGTACGATCAAAATATATTAAGAAAAAGGAGATAAAAGCAAAGTTTATTAAATAATTGATTTATTCTACACATGTATAAAGCAGAAAATATCTTTTGAAACTCAAGTTTGCTGTAATAGCTAAAAAAAATAACACTATCGACTAAGAAAGCCAAATTTAAAAAGAAAACTAATTTAGCAAATGTATCGTTTTCAATGTAAGTTGAAGATATTCTGATTGAATACAATTTCTAAATGTTGCGTTCTGCAATCTTAAGGGGTTCGTTTGAATCAGATCGTTTTTATTGCAAGGACCAAGAAATATTCCGTATTTAATTATGGCGATAAAAAGCAGATTAAATTCAAAGATGAAATTAAACAAATTAGCTCCATTGAGTTTATAGAATATATACAGACAAATGACAATTCAAAATATTTTACCAGATAAAACAAAATTTGATAATATATATCGACAGAATTTAGTCAACAAGCAAAGCAAAGAATGAACATTCAACAGATACTTGATTATGAATCTAAAAGAGACTATTGACAACTGAAATGTCAGTCTTGGATAATTAACAACGTTTCAAGGACAAACAACGATCTATTATGCATTGCACAGAAAACTAAAGATCGAGGAACACAAACACTACTAAAAATCGGGGGTGGACTCCGGTGCTCCAGAAGGGTCAGCAGTTCTTGCTCTACATGTGACACCCGTCGTGTTACTCTTGTTACACACCCGGTGATAAGTTATGTAGGTAATAAAACGCTCGGATGGCTAGATTTCTTTAATTATATAATTAGAAAGTTGTAGATGATGTGAATAGCTTCATTATATTTAATTGTTTAACGCCACTTTCAACAATATTTCAGTTATATCGTGGCAATCAGTTTTATTGGGGGAGGAAACTGGAGAAAACCACCGACCTGCTGGAAGTCAGTGACAAAATTTATTCTATTTAGCTCACCATTATTGTGGTGATAGTCACTGATTGCATAGGTAGTTGTAAATCCAACTGCCATACTACCACGGCGGCTCCGAGAAATTTGGTATCACACGTTATACACAGATGCATACAACACGAGAAATAAAATAGGGCCACTATTGATAGGGAACACTACTCAACTCTGAAGGAACAACTTGATGTCAATAAAATCTTTGAGATAAATACCTGAGACGGATTGACGTATTTTTACCCTTTTATCTCTCGTGAATGAATGATAGCTTTATAGCAGGTAGAACTAACTTGTATATGACGTCGTTGTAAATTTCCCAGAACTAGAACTAACTAGAAATTTTTTCTTACCTTTAACACATTTGTAATTGACTCTTAGATAAGCTGATTTCCCTTTACATAGGTCCTTATATATTCTGTAGGAAGCACGTACTATACATTGCTTTTTATTATTACACTTTTTTCTGACTAAAGATAGAGCATTATTTTTCTTTCCACACATGGTTGTGTTATCATCGCCTTTACATTTTCGAGTATTTGATCTTCCGTAGAATGCACCCGTCATTCGTATAACTTTGTTTTTCCGAGTACACTGAAGTAGGTGTGTATCACCCTGACATATTATTTTCCGACGTCCTATAAAATCAATCACAAAAATAATAATTAACAGCAACACATGAATGTATGTACAGTCAAACCTGTATATAAAGGCCACTCAAGAAAACCTGAAATTGCAGTCTTTATGAGCAGTTGCCCTTTATATACAGGTTAACATCATAGGTACTATTCATTAATGGGAAAAATGAGACTGCCCTTTATAGACTGATTTGTTATATAGAGGTGCCCTTTAAAGCAGGCGTGACTGTATTTGTAAAATGACAAGATGAATCATTATATGATGCTTTGGTAATGTTTTCTTTTTACGTTCTATAATTTGACTATACTTATCTGTTAACAGTAGACCGACCATTGCCCTTGAAGGTTTTGTTGACTAAGAAAGATGTACCCACGTCTATTAATCGGCACTGACATGGGTTAATAGATATATTTATTATTGAAATTAACAGTTCAAGAATGATGCAATTATTATTAAAACTATGACTCTCTTTCCTCGGGCATAGGTAACCTTACCAGATTTTTGTTATTCTTTTAGGTCCTGTGGTTTTTTACTCCCACAGACTTTTAAATTACTAGTATTTGACTCTCGAATATTTTGTGCCTGCGTAACTGATGAAGGTTATTCCAATAACGCGTCGTTCGCACCAAATTAGATATCTACGTTTTTCTTCTAAATAATACACACCCCTTGTAGCTATTATGCTTTTCTGTAATAATAATTCATTATGACTTATTGGGTTTGTGTTGCTCAATCTTTAGTTTTCTGTGTAGTGCTTTGTAGATGTGTTCTTTAATCCATTGTATTGTCTGTCCTCTTTTCGATTTACTACTTCTGAATACCACTTTCCTATCTTCGAACTTTTCATATCTAACAATTGACAGCTTAAATCATTTAATCTCGTTAACATCGAACTACGAATACCTGGAATCTGATGATTTCAATCAGAAATGAATGAAAATATGCCATTAAAATACAAACAAATGCATCTTGATCATGATTTATCTGCATCAGTTTGGCTTCTCTTACCTTGAGTGCGTTCGTACAAATTAAAAAATATGAACATCATCAATAGTGGATCCAAACTTCACCGTCCCATCTCATGTACCCTGTAATAGAGTCATGACCGTTAATGTTTTGTGTAAAGAAATATACACCGAATAGATACCAATGCAAGAGGATATGCAACTAATACAAAAATAGATCTGTCACACACGGGTTGAGAATGAAATTCCCCCCGGAAAGATGAACATATCCTGCTTCTTGTTATTTTTGGGAGGTCAAGCTATCAAAATAATAAAAATGATAAAATTATGTAATGCGGTATTTATCCAAACAAAAGTTGATTTACTTAAAATTTTCAAGGCTAATGTTTTATTAAGAACGATGCTCACACAATATTTTCTACAAATGTGATTTAAGAACCACTTTGACAAGTTCAAATGTCGGAATACTGTATTAATAGTTCGAGTTTTGACAAGAAAGTATAAAATACGTAATAGTTTTTTCCCGAAATTATAATGATAATTTTCATCAACTGACGTTTGCGTGCAAGAATATATGTGACACTAAAAATATACTGCAGACCCATTAAATAGACAGTTGGGGAACATGGCATATCCACAACATTATTAGCGTTCAAAGTACTTGTATTTTTCAGCAAATTAAATATGATCTGTTTATTAAATTCCTTGGTAACAGTTATTTAAAAGAGTAATATTTACCTTTTGCTTTGACAAAACCAGTTAAATTCTTGTTTCGATCTTTATATCATAGACCGTAATGTATTAATGATCCGATGACAAAACGAGTCTAGCCTTTCTTACTAACACGTAATATTAACACCGTCACTGTTTTCATTCCAGAAAATACACAATCTAATTAAAATTAAATCTTTGATATTTAGGGCTTGGGATGTTTAACGTCACTTTCAACAATATTTCAGTTATATCGTGGCGGTCTGTTTTATTGGTGGAGGAAACCAGAGTACCCAGAGAAAACCACAAACCTGCCGGAAGTCACTGACAAACTTTATCACACAATGTTGTATCGAGTGCACCTCGCCATCAGTAATTGATTGATTGATTGATGTTTAACGTCCAGCGAGCAATTATTCAGCTATATTCAGGACGAGAACATTTAAAAAATTTAAGCGCCACGGGACTCGAAACAAGGAAAGGTGATGGGTAGGGACGGATAATTTTGCCAGTGCAACAGGTCTCTTATGGACCACTCATCATGAGCATAATGCTTATAATGAGTTGTTACACTGGGTTCTTTAACGTGCGGAGAGGGTGGCAATCTCTCAACACGGGACCTCGGTTTTATTTACGTCTCATCCGCAGGAGGGGTTGGTTGTGAATTTTTACATCCCGCACAACCGACGGACGCCCCTTCAAGCCGAAGAAGCTCTCGGTCCCATTTCTATACCCCGGGGTTCTCGCGGGGTTGACCCCCTTCTAGAGGACTAGTGCCTCTAGTACCCAGAGAAAACCACAAACCTGCCGGAAGTCACTGACAAACTTTATCACACAATGTTGTATCGAGTGCACCTCGCCATGAGTGGAATTTGAACTCACATCTTTATTGGTGATAGGCACTGATTGCACAGGTAGTTGTAAATCCAACTACCGTGCCATCATGACGATCCGTAAAAAAATATTTGGTGATCCACATACATTTAGCAAACTCCCAAATGGGATCATGCCATGTTACCTTCCACCGAAATCATATGACCGACAGTAAAATATATTAACCAATCGAACAACAGCTGTTAGCACGTGCTCGGTGTAATGATAAAGGACCAGTAACACGATTTTACTTTTACAAAAAAAAAATGTTATTTACTTCAAATGATGTCGAATTTGCAAATTTAAACCATTTGAAAATCGCCACGATTGTTCGACTATCGATCGGATGTGACTTTATATCGTCCATATTTATTGTGGCCACATTTGCAGTGATATTTTCCCGATATATTTATAACGGTTGTATCTTGTTGGTCGACAATTATCGAAAAAAAAAATCGAAACAAGTTCGTAATCGAAGATTAGTAATTATATATTTTAATTTGTATCCGGAGATCTCCGCCTGACTTTGATTCCAGAGACAAGTGCTGTCGAGCGTACATGTTGGTTTCTCTAACAATTATGTCAATTAAACAATCTGTATTTGTAGTACTCAATTGCGAAAAATAATCTACGGGTTCATCTTCTTTAGTCAGTGGGTGTTTTGTTCCCATATGTTGACTGAAGACAATAACTTCATGCGGAAAAATAAATTCATTAGGATTTGATACTGTTCACAAACTGGACATTTTGATGAACAGTATCATCGTCCGACTCTTCCGAACTATCTTCGCCTTTTTCAATATCTGAATCTTGATTGATATTATCGATTTTGTCGCCACTGTTTATTTTTCTGGAGACCCCTTTATGAAATTTTTTTTGTCCAACAGTGTTAACAATTCCAATGCGTCGACCTAAATTTATATTTATATGCAACAGGCCAAGCAGATGTGGTTTTTTTAATAACGTCAAAACGTTGTGACTGCTTACGTTAATTCTCTGACAAATGGAGGAAATAAGTGTAGTAACATCATAAATTGACAATTTATAAAAGAATACCTGAAATTGAGTGAAATCCAAACAATGGACCCCGAAGAAATGACTTAATACTGAATGAATTTCACCTTTATATGGCTTAAATTAAAGCTGAGTATTGCATGGTTTATTAATGGTATTGTGTCTTAGTTTATTGTAATTCAAAATTTAAAAAAATACACAGGTTAGAATTAAAAAAGCAACAAACATTTTTTTTAGAAGAAAAAAAAAACCACTCCAGAAATATTATGAAATTATTACTGAACAGTTGCTTTGTTCAACTATCTAAAATTAGCATCGCACACGAGCAAACAGGATATTTATTGGAATCTGGAAGACTACAAACACATTGTTTGCATATATCAAAATTTTGAGACTATTATATTTTAATGCATATCCAAAAACTAACATTTAACCCGTTTTTAAATTAATATATGTACAACTGCAAGTAATCTTAAAATTATATTTTCAGAAAAATCCTGCCCGCCTCCATAAGACTAACAGTTTAAAATATCCCTTCTACAGCCCAACATCCCTGACTAATGCTTACATGGAAGTTAAAAACAACAATATGTCAGTCCGCAAAGCAGCCAGACAATTTTCTGTACCAAGACAAACTCTCAGGAATAGGGCTATTGGAAAAATGATGCTGACTGTATTTTTAATTTTGATTCTGAAAATGCACAACTTGAAGTGAGTACTAATGACAAAGAAACATGTTTATATGGATATTATTGAAACAAATGCGGGTGTTATATAAATTTAAAAGGAATGTGGTAATTATTTTTCACAAAGAAGACCGACTGAAGTCTAAAAAGTGAAAAAGAATAAGAAAAAGCGGAATACCATGGGACGTGTCGTTTCTGGATTTCTGGAAGGGCTATTACAGAGGATGAGGTTGCAAAAAAGTGCAAGACTATACTGAAATTGACATGGAAAAATAAACCAAAAACTACAAAACCAGTCAGAAAAATCAAAACTAACACCATCAAATATTGTGAAGCCAAAACAAAAACGTCAAAAGGACTGAAGGAGAAGGCAAGCACTAGTATACATTCATCTCCACAACTTGGCCCATGCCACTTTTATGTCAGTGAGAATTCAGAATTGACAGACACTGATGATGAAACAACTTCAGGGACAGAAAAATGATGTGTCTACAGTTCACACCAGATTCAATTCTCTCTTTGTGGAATATGGAGTTATCGTTCGTAATTTGAATTATCGTCCTTGACAGTGGGTATATAGCATTTCCTGTTGCAAAAGTTTTCCTGGCTGTTTTTAATAAATTGATTGAATAAATAATAAGTGCGAAAAAATAGGAAATTAATTGACGTAGATTCCAAGGCAACACTTGAAAACTTCCTAAATTTAAAAAAAAGACTGAACTTGTACAGTTTTTACGGAAATGTAATGAACAAATCAGTGGTAACAAGAATGAGTTTGCGCTCTGACAAAGATGTAGGGACGTATCTTTTAAAAGGCCGGTCAGATGACAATGAAAAAATGAGCTGCTATAGAAAGTTCAATAGAGGCTTTAACTTTTATAAAGAAAATTACATACACGACATTCCCTTTTTTTAAACTTCTATAAAAAAAAGTTATTTACTTATTTAACATATTTTTCTCTGGATTTGTAACATTTTTGTGCAAATAACTCCAAATCTGTATTTTCATAATACCAATGAACATGTTACATAATTAACTTTCTGAAATGTTTTGGATGATTGTCCCCAGATTTTTCTGCAAAACGGAAATACTGCGCGATTTTCTTTGTACACTGAAAGCGGGAATATTTTCTTTAAAAAAGGTTTTCTCCCCTTTCATAAAAAGACGTATTTTATTTTTTTCATTACACTCGAGCGGTCGAAGACAAGGCAAGATACATTTGAAAGCATTTTAGAAATAATAGAATCTGTTGTTTCTTCACCATTTGTAAAAGCAGAAGCGGATTAGGTGGAATATTTTGTACTGTGTTTGAAACGGTATGTGCGTCTTCATTAGCAATGTGCGCTTATCAGATAGGTGAACACCTGCATCTGACATTTGCCGACCATCTCGACTTGCAGTCAACAATCAAATCCCAATTTTCGGTTTCCGTCAGAGCAGATCCCACTTTTTTCTGAATGAATAATGTCCCTCCTCTGCAATATTTTGAATGGGAATTAAAACGATCACGAATGCGGTTTTTTTCTATTCTTAATATACCAAGAACAAGCAATCGGTCTATCGTTTAAAAAACAATGGTGTATTTGGAGATCGCACCTCTGTCCATTGAAACTTATCTGTCATATTAAAGATGTATTTTTAGACATGCACTTCTCGACCGCTACCCACGATTTCGGATACCGTCTAAGTACTGACGAAAAATAGGTTATTTTGCAATAAATGCATTTAGTCTCATAATCTTATAACCAAAAATGCCGTTCTGAAGCTAAGCAATGTCGACAAACAAACAAAAGGACTGATGGGATTCGAACCACCTTCTAGAACTATTAATTCCATCACAAGGCAGCGCCAATACGATCGTGACTACTGTGCTCCCGCATTTAGTCAAGTAAATTTATTACTTAGAGTAGTGATGGGGTAAAATGCGAATTAGTATACATACGTGGCAGACGATTTGATTTCTCAACTGCAGATTTAAGAAAAATAACTACCAAGTACAAAACAAAATATACAAAGGCTCTGATGGTTTGCCTCCGATTAAAACGACATGTGCTAAATTGCTTTATTTATAGTGATTTTTACAACTTACGTGATGTACGAAAAAAAAAACAAAAAAAAACGACAGAATAATTAATATTGATAAAAAAAATATGAAATTAACAGCTTGCATGTATATTCGTGTTATGATTTCATATGCAAGGAACTATTCGTTGTGCGCTTTCGAAAAATCAATACAAATCTACTATATACACTCACAATTCTTATAATATGTAAAGAAAACAAAAATTAATATAATTATAGCGTCCATTTTTATCACTTTAACCGAAATTAATAACGAAACACATTATGTTGCTAAAAAAATTAAAAAAAAAACAAAAAAAACAAGCCAAAACTGCTCCGATAGGATTCGTACTCTCAGTGTAAATCTACAGGGGTCGCGAAGCAGCGACTATACGATCACGGCTATGGTACAATGATCAAATTTGTAAGTTTTGTTTTCTTTTTTGTGATATATAAGGTGTACCTGATGTAAATTGGTGCAACTCTATAATAAAGCAAACGATGCCTATATTTCATAAAATCAGATTTAAGCATATTTTCCATAAAAGGAAAAGTCTTTATATGTTACCAAAGGGAAAATGTATATGCATGTTAAAAAGGAAGTTTTGTGTTGCAAGTTTTTGATTCTTAGCAATTGTAATTTTGTTTGTTTTCATGTTTTTCTCCTTTACACCAGCATTGAAAGCACTTGTATCTGCAAAAGTTTCCATTTTTTTTCTTAAGATCAGAGTCAAATCTTCATTTCCCCATCCAGCTTTTTGAAGGAGCGGATGCCGGCTGTCTAACTCTACGGTCATATTTCTACCCGACGTCTCTGACGTTTGGAGAAGGCCAAATCCGTTAAAACCCCTAAATGTTCATTTTTTATTACAAAATCCACAGTGGAACCAAAGAATGAATAGTCATCAACCATGTATATAACTAAAGGTAAAATATTCAATTTCTTGAATGGAGCCTGTGCGAATCTGCATTGATCTCTTGAAAAAATAAAAAAAACGAAATATCATGCAAAAATAGACATCTTTTTAATAGACTCCGAGCAGATAAAATATCTTGAACATTTCAAGATTAAGATAATCCCCTGTAAAAGAAAATAAAACAAATGATTCCACTGCGAAAATCGGAATGAATTTTGCATACATCGATATTAACGTCCGTAATTTTAACAGCAAAGCCGATTTTCGATTGATTGATTGATTGTTGTTTAACGTCCAGCGAGCAATTTTTCAGCTATATTCAGGACGAGAACATTTAAACGCCACGGGACTCGAAACAAGGAAAGATGATGGGTAGGGACGGATAATTTTGCCAGTGCAACAGGTCTCTTATGGACCGCTCATCATGAGCATATTGCTCATAATGAGCTGTTACACTGGGTTCTTTAACGTGCGGAGAGGGTTAGAAAATGCTACATCTTTGAATATAAAACACTGAATTTATTAATTATTACGGTCATTCAGGATATGAAATAAAAATACAGCTCTCATACAATCCACCGATATCGGGCGATATAAAAAGCTAAATAAAATAATTCCAACAAATCGGATTTTATTTGAATAAGAATACAGTTTTTTCAATTTTTTAAACGTTTTGTGACGTTTACAGTTATGTAACCGGAAGTGTACTGTGTCAGGAAAAGATAACTCGATGCAAGAACGATAACTCTAGTTATCGGAAATCGGGAAAAAGGGAGGGTAAATCATTTGAAATTACACGTTGGGTCCAGTGGGAAAATAACTTGTGTAAACATTGGATCAACTTAAAATATTGTGCTGAGATTTATGTAGTCCGTCTTGGAGATCACTTTCTGTGTATAACCACTGTAAACCACTGGCGCACCATGAAGGGCATAATAGACATCTTTCTGATGTGACATAACTTTCCACCTATATTTCCTGTTAGACTGTGTTGTTATTGTTTAAAGAATTTAAACTTTCGTTTTATGGAGATTTTATGATTTAATATTGCTTGGTTTTAATGCTGGAGAAGTGAGCCTTGCAGATGTAGTTGATCAAAGTAAATGAGATGAAGAACAGAGCTAAAACACTCTTCCTTGACGTTTGATTTTTTACTTCATGAACACTAGAGTAACACGACGGGTGTCACTAGTGAAGCAGAGACTGCTTACCCTTCCTGAGCACCCGAGTTCACCCCTGGTTTTAGTGGGGTTCGTGTTGCCAGATTTTTTAGTTTTGTAGGTCGTTGTTTGTCCTTTTTCTTTTGGCCATTGTGTTGTCTGTCCCTCTTCGATTTATGAATTCTGATTATCGTTTTGGTATTTTCAAACTCTTAGTATATTTTCCCTATTAATTCGTTTTGTTATATTTCTTTATTGGCTAAAGGTCTGTGGTGTACTGCTACAATTCAATTTGCTGCCACTACATATCAACAATAACTATTTTATTCTTTAATTTTTAGACATCTGTTCTGCTATCCATGGTACAGCTTTGAAAACATCTGAATATACACCAGGTTGTTTAGGTTCGGTGAAAGAAAAGAAAATAATATTTTGACAGTTTGCGTTCTCTTTATTCAATAAATTTGTGTCAATTCGAATCCATTAGATCAGGTTTATTTGTTATCAAAAGACAGTTTGAAGGATATTTCTTAGTTGTAAAGCTGAAGTCATCACTTTGAAAGCTTTATGGTCGCCGTCATGACTTGGTTAACCGACACTCAATGTCTATGTCAAAGATGACCACAGTAATGTTTCTTTGTCGTGACCATAATCGCGTCATTCCGTCCTCCTTCGTGACTTCTCACCGGATTTATAACACAACAAGTACCATGGATGCTACTGGTAGAGCAAAAACAGCGTATCTTTCTGGGTAACCTGAGTTCAATCCTGGTTTTTAGTTGGGCATTATATTGGGGAAAAAATAGCGAAAAAAAATATAAAATACAGCAACAAAAAAAGAAAAAGAAACTTACAAAAACAAAAACGTTGCTTTCATTAGTGGCAATTGAGTGTTTATTGTTTAATCCCAAATGAGCAACTTTTCAGCTATATCAATGGGTTGATAACTATCTCCGCTTTGTACTAGACCAACAAGCTTCCAGAAATAACATATACATGCATACCATTGTTGAGCAATTAAATTGTCATTTTCATATCACCATATACCACACTCAAGCGGAGTACGCAAAACATTACATTACTGATTCAGTTAGTAGTGGCAAGTAGCATAATAATTTTATTCAGTAATATGTATTTGAAACATTAGCGAATAAATATTAAAACAATGTAAATAAGTGTTCATCATTACGGAATACAATTAAAAACAAAGTTGTAGTTTTTTTGTAGGCGATTGAAACATTTGTATTAATAATGATAGTTAAAACATAAATCCATTGTGGTACACATGGCTTATGATAAAACAATAATACTTACGAGCACAGCCGTCACCCCACGACACTATTCCTTGTGCATAATATACATTATCAATTTTACACATAAGTGGTCCACCACTATCACCCTTTCAAAAGAGAATATTTGTTAAATTATTGCATTTAATTTTGACACAAGTTATTTGTAATTATTTACGTATACTGGTGTCCAACACGATTTCTATATCAGATGATGTTTGTTTCGTTTAACAGTAACACCCACGGCCGGGGGTGTCACTAGTGGAGCAGGAACTGCTATTTCTTCGATAGTATCTGAGTTGATCCCCTGTTCTTAGTGGGGTTCGGATTGCTCGATCTTTAATCTTTTGTGTAGTGTTTTGCAGATCATTGTGTGTCCTATTTTTCTTTTTGTCATTGTATTTTGTCTGTACTTTGATTTACGACTTCCGATTACCCCTTTGATATCTTAGATTTACGACTTCTAATTACCCCTTTGATATCTTAGATTTACGACTTCTAATTACCCCTTTGATATCTTCAAACGTTTCTTATCCAATTTACGGTGTTAATTGTATTCATACAGCATAAGCAATTGATTGGTTGTTTGTTGTTTAACGTCAATTATGCAGTTTTTCAGTCATATTGATGACGTGAGCAAGTTTGCAAACAATAGTACAATGAGTGATTGAGAAGAGTCGTCTTTTAATTTTTTGGGAGATGACACGTGACCAACTTCATGTTTGTGCCCATATATAAATGTATGTAGTCGAGTGTCTGAAACAGACATGAAACTAATTGTGAGTTGACCTGAACGGGTTATTTAACTTCTTTGCTCACTATTTCCTATCGGCTCTCTTGCCATTGTGCTGATTAAAACTACATACATGTAAATATCAAGTTTTCACGCTTTTTGAGAATTAAGTTAATTTCGTTTGCAGAGTAAAGATATACCAAATATTAATGACAAAGTATTCTGTTTAACGGATAGTGACTGCAATGGAATACCCATAATGTTTAATATAAACGAACGATATCATTGAATGTAGTCGGTTGAAATACACTACATAGGTATATCGTCAATGATAGTACTGAATATAATGAGACTTTTCTATCTTGAACTGTCTATATCATCGCTATGGGGTTTGTCATTATTTTAATAACAGATTCACAGAGAGCTTACGAACGGAACTAAAAGTAATGTACCTGGCATGCGTCATTTTTTCCTTCTTCCCACCCGGCACAAATCATGTATGGCGTTATTAGTCCAAAAATAAAACCTTCAGTCTTATTGCATGTGTCCCTATCCACTATTGGCATAATTGTTTGTTTCAGCACAGTATCACTTCCAGTTCCTGAGTAAAATAATTTGTAATGTGATGACAATGACAGACATGAAATAAAACGTTGCTGTTTCATGTTCTCTCACTTCCATTTATAACTTTCCTTCTTGTATCTAAGCTAAGAATGTTGAGTAATTTCAAAACATTATATATTCAATTTGATAACACCAAAAGAGTACGGACGGTGTGGTAGATTTTCCTTGTTCTTCGGTGTATGCGGAAATTAGAAGTGTAAATATGCACGTAATACAAATAGTGGTCAGTGATAGCTATGCCAGAACAATATTTGTACATGCATTATCTAAAATTTACATTTAATTTCCAGTTTTCGACATCTTCTTAGTATACAAAATAGAAATCATGAGTAACCAGGCACAAAAACCTGTATCGCTCACCCGATTATCATTCTTATTAACTGGTGAATATTTTTGTGGTTTCTAAGAAAAAAATGTTTTTATTCATTTTTACTTTTTTAAAACTAGGTACTGTGATGATAGCCATCTTGGATGCCCAATTCTATTTTTTTTTTAAAACCAACGTTTTAAGGGCTCATTCATGTACAGTTTGAGTTCAATAATTTTTTAGTTCCTATGAAAAAAGATTTATTCTAACATGACGTCCTTCGTTCGCTTTGTAAACAAACGAGCGATTGATCGATTAGGTATAATCTCATTAGCACATGCGCCGTTGCATATGACTGACTTTCTCGTCGTAAATGTACATGTTGATGAATTATCGTCTGCTCGAATTTGGCAGCATAATTTGTGTGCGACATTGTCCGCAAACGTAAATATAAATTATCGTCTTCCAATCAATGAATACTACCGTATTTGTACTCTTAGACATATCAGAATAGAAATAAATCATGGAAGCCAGAATGTGTTTTGAGTTTTAACATGGGTTGGCGGATATTGGTAAGTTTTATCCCTCTAATATCCGCCAACACATGTTAAAATTCAAAACACATTGTGGCATCCATGATTTATTTCTTAAATCATTTTTCTTTAGTGTCGCTATCGATCCTTTTGTTAACAACTAAGTCCTGTGTTGGCGGTCATCTTGGATTACAGACCCACATTAACACAAACAGCTTTGTAAGGGACTATCCATTCTAATGCACTTATAATGTAGCGCTTATTTTCATTGGCTATCGAGAGCCGTCAAATCTGCAGTTGACAGGTCTGAAGGAATGCTATATTCCTACGCCGAATGCACTTGTTTGTAGACAATATGGCTGACCCAGATATTTCCGACTATGAATTTGACGCTGACGGCCTATTTAGGAGACAACTGTATTGTATTTGAAAATTTCACGGCATCAATTGGAGATTTGATGGTTGCAAATCGAGTTTACTATCCATTCTAATGCAATACTGAACATAAAAATGTATTCTTGCATATCACTGGGCCTAAAAATCACAGAAATTAAAATTCCGGGAAATATTGTTGAACGACTTTGGCATGTAAACGACGTGACGTCATATGAAGACTTCCAGTTTAAAATGTAGAGATCAGACGTTATTTGGCTTCGTTGTACGCTTCAATTTAGATATAATTTAACTCAAATAATATTTCAAGGTAGGCATTTTAATTAATTTTCTGCATTGTTGTACATATGACATGTAGGATTTCACGTTTTCAAGATGGCGGATCCTTAAACAACTGCATTACTATTTTTTTAGCGCAAGGAATTTGACAAGTGCATATATTTCGTCATTTATTTGCGTTTTCAAACTAGTGTGTACACATTGGGAGAATTTCATAAGAATAGGAATAACAGTATTGTATTTGAAGAGTTGTCGGTGTCAATTGTAGATTTGCTTCGGGTCGCCAGTAAAACGGCATTTGCGACAGTCAAATCCACAATTGACACCTCCAACTCTTCAAATACAGTACTGTTATTCCTTAAATGACCATTCACGCTCATTGGCTTCAATGTTTGTAGGTCATAAGGAAAACATGTAATGTTGAATGACTGATCAATTTGATTACATATGAAACGTCAAATACGCTAGTTACAAGAAAAGGACTATATCTAATCACAATTTCTATGTTGGTAAATGAGTAAATGTCCGTCATTACAATTAATAAAGATATGTACTCACCTCGTGTTTCACCCCATCCTACAACTGCACAGAAGTCATCAATATTTGGTTCTCTAGTTGGCAGACATATTGGTGACACGTATGTATTAATCTCCAATGGTTTATCAAACTTCACTAAAGTCATGTCTTTGTCCAGAATGTTGCTAGATGGATTCGGAAACTTGATAACCTTGCTGATATTACGTACTTGATTATTTGCTTCTATTCCTTCTTTTTTGTGACGTCCGGCTACTGCTTGCCATTTAGCAGGATCATCATAGCTGAAAATTAGTCATTGAGTTATTAGCAAATCAGTTGCTAAAACAATTTGCAGAGATATTGTTAAATTTGATGGTACACATTTTTAATTCTGGAATATAATTTCGTGTCAAGCTATTATTCCCCATGGGTTTGGCATGGTGAGTAGCAAAAATGGCTGCAATTCTCCTATAATCTGTCATTGATTCTGGGTAGAGAGCAATTTGAATCTACCCAACCTTTCACCGTACATATTGTTGTCCTGGGAGAGCATTATTTCTACTCGGGAAAATTATCATGATCCCAAACCAGCCAGTCTTTAAAGCTGCGTACTTAACAGAGAAGCAACCAATACCAATTTTATATTCTTTGAGGCTCGAACCCACGATCTACACCACTCGGGGCAAGCACGCTGGCTATTACACTAGGGATGCGCTTCAACATAACAAAATATAAAATACGGACACCTAAAAAAAAAAAAACTCCAAACATTTATAGTATCTCTTACAAATAAATATTTATAGATAAATTAATCTACTATTGTCACACACAACATAGCAAACGCCTGACATGCACGCACATTAATCCACTGATGTTCACTCATACACACACATCCACTGAAAATATGTTCAACTTACAGTAAGAAACAATGGGAGGCTGTGAGCGCAAACCACGGTGAAAGAAGAACTGCTCCACAATAATGAAAGAAAATGCCGTTCCTATCAATACGTAACTGTATTGTCCATGGCCAAGAATGAGGAGGATTAACTGGACATCCTCCTACTATTCTGTGAAATGGATCAGGACAATAAGGTCTTTGAAGTAATGGCTTGATCGATTGAATACCGCACTTAGCATCAGTTGAACCTGGAAAAGAAGACAGATGTAATGGCTTCTGAATAAACAAAATGACCATGCATTATCTTGTTGTGCCTGTCTCAAGCAATGACGTTGATTTCCAATGTCAAATGTCGTGGTCTCTTATTTTGGTAAGTGCGTGAAGGTGGGACTTGGTGATTGTTCGTTTGTTGATATTGGTGGAATTGTTGACCGTCACCGTTTAAACCTTCTTTTCATAATTATCTTATGTAACAATAACGATCGTTAAATCTTTCCCCCTTAACACTACAATTATATCGTGGTGATCAATTCACAATTGTGATACTGGTGGATATCAGAGTACCTAGAAACTTTATATATAGGACGACCCACACACACAATTTAGTGGTGATATTGTTGATAAAGTTATTCCTTATATTTAATTTTGAACAATTCATGTATTGACAAACAATGCGATTAGGTCTGCATAAGGAGATGTTAGCAAGAAATATTATTATTATTATTATTATGCTACAATCTTATATCAAATAGTCAGATAGAAAAAAAAAGAGAAAATGAAGAGAAAAACTTGATTTGTTATTGTCTTCCGATAGCTATATATGTGAACGATCATCCATTTAAAATAATTGCATATCTGTTTTGAGGAACTAGCATAATACATATGGCAACTTTTGCGTCACGAGGAATATATTATGTATAAAGTTAAAGATTAGCACTCTGTAGATGCGCACACAGTACCAGTAGGACACTCACACGTGGAAAACATTTTCATGACCCATCACAGAGGTACGTTTTGAGAAACTTAAAAAAATCATTCTAAAATAGTACATTGTGTATACTATTATCTTTTCAACAAAGAGGCAATTTTACTTGAGAAATAAAGAAAAACTTGTCTGTAGTTGTCGAAAACATGTAGGTAATACTTACAACCCAATTCATCACTGCCGTCTTTACAATCTTTCTTTTTATTGCATACTAATGTTTTGGAGATACATTTTTTACTTGTTTTACATTGAAACTGGTTGGCTCTGCACGCACCTGTTGAAAAACAATTAAAATCATTACAAAATTTCTACGATCATCATAACGCTCCGAATGTTATAAAGCTGTTCTGTTACCACACTCCGTTCCATTAGGGGCGTTTACTGGGGCTGTGTGTGATGAAACGAATACTCGACGCATCCTTATTGTGGTCAGTTAATGTGTGTTTACTGATTGAAGTACTCCACACTCCTGGCATATATAATCTTGCTAAGTGGTCGTTAATGACCTTTTGCGAGGCAACATGTTCCGCTTTTCATAATTTCCTCCATTGACGTTGAGCCCATAAGGCGTTTCATGTTTACCTACATGTTTGTTTATTGAATCTACATGTGAGATATCTGGATTTCCAACGTCTTTTTTTTTGTTATGTTCAACGAGTTGAGGCGATTAATCGCTTTTATATATATATATATATATAAAGGGAGTGGATGTAGTCGAGTGGTCTAGGGCGCTGGACGTATATATATATATAGGTGGAATTAGTGATCGTCACTGTTTAAACTTAGTTTTAGATGTAACGAAGTTATATGAAATCTATTTTAGTCATGCTTTTTGGCTATGGGAACAACACATTGTACTCTCATTTTCCCCCTCGAGGGACCCAAGGTTATATAATTAGGACCTGGTTTGACCGCTAGTGTATAACTCCTCTGAAAGGGTCCCCAGAGGTTGTGCAGGACGAATCAAATGTACCATTCGCCATCTGGACAGGTCGTAAATGAGTAAGTGCCTATTATCTTTGTACAAAGAGAAAATGTTTACTTTTGAGAGGAAGACAAACAATGACAAATAAATGTATATAGTTTTATAAGACATGTATGTATAACTTACATCTTTCTTCATCACTGCCGTCTTTACAATTTTTCTTATTATTGCATACTAATCGTTTGGAGATACATTTTTTACTTGTTTTACATTGAAACTGGTTGGCTCTGCACGCACCTGTTGAAATAAATATACCACTACCAATAAATATACAATTCTCAGAATCACTGGATGTTATTAAAACAGTCTTCACCTACTACAATCTGTATTATAGGGGTGGTTTGCTTGGTCTGTGCGGAATGAATCCAATAATCAACTCGTTCGGAGGACAGCTCGTAAATGCATGTTTGCTATTTGAAGAATTCCACACCCCTTGTATATTAACGAAAAATGTTTAGTAGTTCATAAAGCGTTCCATATTTACTCTCTTAGCTATATGTTTATTGATTCTATACGTGAATATAGCTGAAATACTGCTCAATGGTCATTAAACAACAAGCCAAAACTATGAAGTATATGTTTTAGACGTCAGCGCGATAACCGAACGAAATAAAGTAAAATATAAAACAACATTTATCTACATTAATCACACCTTTTTGTTTATTGGATCAACACGTTGTAATCTTATTTTTACTCCCCACCCCAAAGGGAGCCTTAATGGATATTTGCTCCAAAATCTGTGAGAATGGTTAATACCAACAAGACGGTGAATCTAGTATTAAGCCTCTAGTACTCAATATATATATATTGGTAAACAGTGATGTCAAAAGTGCATCAGGTAAATCTCAGACTGACTAATACGAACTTTCAGTGTTACACAACAAAATATATGTAGATGAACCTGCGTATACAGTTTTCAATGATAAATGTTAATTAGATGATTTACAAAGTAAGATATATACAATCGTTGATTCCTAAGATTCTCTATGTAATTTAATGTACATTTAACGATTTTTAAGACTCTATGTAAATTAATGTACATTTAACGATTTCTAAGATTTTCTATGTCATTTAATGTACATTTAGCGATTCCTAAGATTCTCTATGTAATTTAATGTAGAGTTAACGATTTCTAAGACTATGTAAATTAATATACATTTAACGATTTCTAAGATTCTCTATGTAATTTAACGATTTCTAAGACTGTAATTTAATGTACATTTAACGATTTCTAAGATTCTCTATGTAATTTAATGTACATTTAACGATTTCTAAGACTCTAATTTAATTTACATTTAACGATTTCTAAGACTCTGTAATTTAATGTACATTTAACGATTTCTAAGACTGTAATTTAATGTACATTTAACAATTTCTAAGACTATGTAATTTAATGTCCATTTAACTTACAGTTAGCTTCATCACTTCCGTCTCTACAGTTTCTCTTGTTATCACATCTTTTTCTCTTAGGGATGCACCTAAGATTACTCACACACTGAAAGTGTCGTTTAGTACAAGCTGTAAAAACAAGAAAATGAACACAATGTTATTTCAATTTCTGTCGGTTGGTTATTATTAAAGAAAATTAAATGAGAACAACATCTACTAATTAGATTTTTTTATACTAAATTGAGCAGGTTTTCAGTGGGCTTAAGGGTTGCTCAATCGTTAGTTTTCTGTGAAATGTTTTGTAGATCGTTGTTTGTCCTTTTGGCAATTATGTTGTCTGTCCTTCGATTTACGACTTCTGATTACCACTTTAGTATCTTAAAACCTTTCTAGATACAAATATAGCAATTATTAGATTGCATTACATTTATATGGTAGATACTCCAGCCAAAAAAACAAATTTAACCAACAGACTATACCTTCCTAGCTAGTAGTCAGTTAACTACGAGCATTCATTGATCTGTACATGTTTACCTTGTCATTCATTTTTGTGATAGTATGTGGTCTTTTGGGAGTGAAAGGGAATCTGGGCAGGTTTTTCTTTATCGTTTGTTTATATACGTATTGACGTTGGCTTAAATATTTTTCAATATGTACAATCAAAATATATTAAGAAAAAGGAGATAAAAGCAAAGTTTATTAAATAATTGATTTATTCTACACATGTATAAAGCAGAAAATATCTTTTGAAACTCAAGTTTGCTGTAATAGCTAAAACAAATAACACTATGGACTAAGAAAGCCAAATTTAAAAAGAAAACTAATTTAGCAAATGTATCGTTTTTAATGTAAGTTGAAGATATTCTGATTGAAATACAATTTCTAAATGTTGCGTTCTGCAATCTTAAGGGGTTCGTTTGAATCAGATCGTTTTTATTGCAAGGACCAAGAAATATTCCGTATTTAATTATGGAGATAAAAAGCAGATTAAATTCAAAGATGAAATTACACAAATTAGCTCCATTGAGTTTATAGAATATATACAGACAAATGACAATTCAAAATATTTTACCAGATAAAACAAAATTTGATAATATATATCGACAGAATTTAGTCAACAAGCAAAGCAAAGAATGAACATTCAACAGATACTTGATTATGAATCTAAAAGAGACTATTGACAACTGGAATGACAGTCTTGGATAATTAACAACGTTTCAAGGACAAACAACGATCTATTAAGCATTGCACAGAAAACTAAAGATCGAGGAACATAAACACTACTAAAAATCGGGGGTGAACTCCGGTGCTCCAGAAGGGTCAGCAGTTCTTGCTCTACATGTGACACCCGTCGTGTTACTCTTGTTACACACCCGGTAATAAGTCATGAATGAGGAAAGGACCGGATAGCGATTACGACAAACGGAACATAACAAACGATCTTTAAAATAAGGAAATAAATAAAAATAATGTATGACGTGGGATGTAAGCCACAAGTTAAATTGATAAGAACAAGTTGGTATCACATGTATGGAACAGAAATAACGATTAATTTATGTAATATGTTTTGGATGACATGTATCACATTGACTGAAGTAATGGGAAAATAGTGTAAATCAAATGAAAAACAATAGTGACAATTAATGTGTTTTGTATCGTTTGTCCCGGAATAAAGCGTTTTTACCACCTTGTAATAAAACGCTTGGATGGCTAGATTTCTTTAATTATATAATTAGAAAGTTGTAGATGATGTGAATAGCTTCATTATATTTAATTGTTTAACGCCACTTTCAACAATATTTCAGTTATATCGTGGCAATCAGTTTTATTGGGGGAGGAAACTGGAGAAAACCACCGACCTGCTGGAAGTCAGTGACAAAATTTATTCTATTTAACTCACCATTGTTGTGGTGATAGTCACTGATTGCATAGGTAGTTGTAAATCCATACTACCACGGCAGCCCCGAGAAATTTGGTATCACACGTTATACACAGATGCATACAACACGAGAAATAAAATAGGGCCACTATTGATAGGGAACACTACTCAACTCTGAAGGAACAACTTGATGTCAATAAAATCTTTGAGACAAATACCCGAGACGGATTGACGTATTTTTACCCTTTCATCTCTCGTGAATGAATGATAGATTTATAGCCGGTAGAACTAACTTGCATATGACGTCGTTTTAAATTTCCCAGAATTAGAACTAACTAGAAATGTTTTCTTACCTTTAACACATTTGTAATTGACTCTTAAATAAGCTGATCTCCATTTACATAGGTCCTTATATATTCTGTTGGAAGCACGTACTATACATTGCTTTTTATTATTACACTTTTTTCTGACAAAAGATAGAGCATTATTTTTCTTTCCACACATGGTTGTGTTATCATCGCCTTTACATTATCGAGTATTTGATCTTCCGTAGAATGCACCTGTCATTCGTATAACTTTGTTTTTCCGAGTACACTGAACTAGGTGTGTATCACCCTGACATATTATTTTCGAACGTCCTATAAAATCAATCACAAAATTAATAATTAACAGCAACACATGAATGTATGTACAGTCAAACCTGTATATAAAGGCCACTCAAGAAAACCTGAAATTGTAGCCTTTATGAACAGTTGCCCTTTATATACAGGTTAACATCATAGGTACTATTCATTAATGGGGAAAATGAGACTACCCTTTATAGACTGATTTGTTATATAGAGGTGCCCTTTAAGGCAGGCGTGACTATTTGTAAAATGACAAGATGAATCATTATATGATGCTTTGGTAATGTTTTCTTTTTACGTTCTATAATTTGACTATACTTATCTGTTAACAGTAGACCGACCATTGCCCTTGAAGGTTTTGTTGACTAAGAAAGATGTACCCACGTCTATTAATCGGCACTGACATGGGTTATTAGATATATTTATTATTGAAATTAACAGTTAAAAAATGATGTAATTATTATTAAAACTATGACTCTCTTCCCTCGGGCATAGGTAACCTTACCAGATTTTTGTTATTCTTTTAGGTCCTGTGGTTGTTTACTCCCACAGACTTTTAAATTACTAGTATTTGACTCGAATATTTTGTGCCTGCGTACCTGATGAAGGTTATTCCAATAACGCGTCGTTCGCACCAAATTAGATATCTACGTTTTTCTTCTAAATAATACACACCCCTTGTAGCTATTATGCTTTTCTGTAATAATAATCCATTATGACTTATTGGGTTTGTGTTGCTCAATCTTTAGTTTTCTGTGTAGTGCTTTGTAGATGTGTTCTTTAATCCATTGTATTGTCTGTCCTCTTTTCGATTTACTACTTCTGAATACCACTTTCGTATCTTCAAACTTTTCTTATCTAACAATTGACAGCTTAAATCATTTAATCTGGTTAACATCGAACTACGAATACTTGGAATCTGATGATTTCAATCAGAATTGAATGAAAATATGCCATTAAAATACAAACAAATGCATCTTGATCATGATTTATCTGCATCAGTTTGTCATTTGGCTTCTCTTACCTTGAGTGCGTTCGTACAAATTGAAAAATATGAACGTCATCAATAGTGGAACCAAACTGTACCGTCCCATCTCATGTACCCTGTAATAGAGTCACGACCGTTAATGTTTTGTGTAAAGAAATATCCACCGAATAGATACCAATGCAAGGGGATATGCAACTAATACAAAAATAGATCTGTCACACAAAATCCGGGTTGAGAGCGAAATTCCCCCCGGAAAGATAAACATATCCTGCTTCTTGTTATTTTTGGGAGGTCAAGCTATCAAAATAATAAAAATGATAAAATTATGTAATGCGGTATTTATCCAAACAAAAGTTGATTTACTTAAAATTTTCAAGGCTAATGTTTTATTAAGAACGATGCTCACACAATATTTTCTACAAATGATTTAAGAACCACTTTGACAAGTTCAAATGTCGGAATACTGCATTAATAGTTCGAGTTTTGACAAGAAAGTATAAAATACGTAATAGTTTTTTCCCGAAATTATAATGATAATTTTCATCAACTGACGTTTGCGTGCAAGAATATATGTGACACTAAAAATATACTGCAGACCCATTAAATAGACAGTTGGGGAACATGGCATATCCACAACATTATTAGCGTTCAAAGTACTTGTATTTTTCAGCAAATTAAATATGATCTGTTTATTAAATTCCTTGGTAACAGTTATTTGAAAGAGTAATATTTACCTTTTGCTTTGACAAAACCATTTAAATTCTTGTTTCGATCTTTATATCATAGACCGTAATGTATTAATGATCCGATGACAAAACGAGTCTAGCCTTTCTTACTAACACGTAATATTAACACCGTCACTGTTTTCATTCCAGAAAATACACAATCTAATTAAAATTAAATCTTTGATATTTAGGGCTTGGGATGTTTAACGTCACTTTCAACAATATTTCAGTTATATCGTGGCGGTCTGTTTTATTGGTGGAGGAAACCAGAGTACCCAGAGAAAACCACAAACCTGCCGGAAGTCACTGACAAACTTTATCACACAATGTTGTATCGAGTGCACCTCGCCATCAGTAATTGATTGATTGATTGATGTTTAACGTACAGCGAGCAATTTTTCAGCTATATTCAGGACGAGAACATTTTAAAAATTTAAGCGCCACGGGACTCGAAACAAGGAAAGGTGATGGGTAGGGACGGATAATTTTGCCAGTGCAACAGGTCTCTTATGGACCACTCATGAGGATAATGCTTATAATGAGTTGTTACACTGGGTTCTTTAACGTGCGGAGAGGGTGGCAATCTCTCAACACGGGACCTCGGTTTTATTTACGTCTCATCCGCAGGAGGGGTTGGTTGTGAATTTTTACATCCCGCACAACCGACGGACGCCCCTTCAAGCCGAAGAAGCTCTCGGTCCCATTTCTATACCCCGGGGTTGACCCCCTTTTAGAGGACTAGTGCCTCTAGGGCGGAGAAACCTGGTGCCTATTCTACACCCGGCACACCCTCCATGAGGGGGGTTGTACAAATAAAAGAAACATTAAAAAGATAAAAAAACATACATCTAGAACATATGTTTATATAACTATATTTTTGTATATAAATCAATTTCTTTTAAAAATTGCAAAATTGTGTCGCCTGCGACATTTGTAAATAAATTAGATAAGCTGTTGGCATTGTAGAATGTCTGCCGAACATCGGCAACATCCACACAATCAATCAAGACATGTTTTAATGAAAAATTAGAATTACACGGAATACATTCCGGTCGTTCCTCGTTATTTAACAAATAGCCATGAGTAAGTCTACTATCACATATACGACATCTGGTCAAGACTACCTGTTCCTTCCGATTTTGACCGTAAGAACAAGGAATCTTGCCAACTAGGGAATGCATTTCGTGTAATTTGTTATGAATTTGCTGGTCCCAGCTATCTTGCCAACATTTTAAAATATATTTCACTATAAAAGGTTTAATATCTGTATAAGGAATAGAACAATTGGATACAGGATCATCCAATGCGTTCTTGGCTTCCCGGTCAACGACTGTGTTCCCATGAATACCTATATGACTAGGGATCCATATGAAAATTGCATGTTTACCAATAGCAACAAGGCTTTTATCAATTTCAACAATTTTTAGAATAAAAGGGTTTTGAGTTTTACAACTCTCAATTGCCAACAGACAAGAAAGAGAATCGGAACAGATCATGAATTTATTCTTTTCAGAAGAGGCAACGAACATCAAGGCAAGAAGTATTGCATTAGCTTCTGCACTGAAGATCGAACTGGCAGACGGTATTCGAGCAGAGTAGACCTGCTGTCCAAAAACAGCTGCCGACGCAACTCTATCACCATCCTTTGAACCATCAGTATATATTGCAGAGTATTCAGATGTTACCGATCTAATTTCAGCAAAATGTTGCTGAATTAGTAAAGGATTTGTTTCTGATTTTTTGTGTTGTGTAAGTTCAAAGATAAAAGTAGGTTTTGGATTTAACCATGGAGGGTTTTCAGGAATTACAATAGGTGCTATGTCATCCAAATTTATATCAGAATTTTCAAAATGTGTAATTACTCGGAGTCCAAAAGGTTGAATTGTATTGGGTTGTTTATCATAAATATTTTCATATAGAGGATTAAAACACAGTCATGTGCAGGATTTGAAGGACAAGCCTTCAATTTGGTTGCATACTGCATACCAAGTTTGATACGTCTGTTTTCAAGGGAAGGCTCGTTTGCTTCAACATACAAACTCTCAACTGGAGACGTTCTGAACGCTCCAAGTGAGAGTCGTAATCCTTGATGATGGACTGTATCTAGCAACTTGATATACGATGGACGGGCTGAACCGTAAACGATACATCCGTAATCCAATTTGGATCGAATCAACGATCTATATAAATTTAATAAAACCGTGGTATCCGCACCCCAGTCGGTACTGGACACAAATTTTAAAATATTAAGAGCTCTAAGGCTCTTATTTTTTAGCATTTTAATATGGGGTAGAAAGGTAAGTTTACTATCAAAAAGAAGACCTACAAATTTAGTTTCTGAAACTATTTTAATCGGGGAATTATATAATTTTAACTTCGGGTCTGGATGGAGTCCTCTTTTATTATAAAAGTGCATTCCTAGAGTTTTTAAGCTGGAGAATTTAAATCCATTCTCCATTGCCCATTTTTCTATCTTATTTAGACATAGCTGTAATTGTCTTTCAATGTTGTTCATATTCTTGCCCCGATAACATATCAGGAAGTCATCTACATAGAGAGAACCCTCAATGTTATCGTTTACAATTTTAGCAAGACTGTTTATTTTAATACTGAATAATGTAACAGAGAGGATGCTTCCCTGGGGAACTCTCATCTCTTGTTCCTGAATGTCAGAATAGGTTGAATTAACTCTGACATTAAATTCTCTGTCAGATAGAAAATTTGAAATGAAATTAGGTAGCTTACCTTTCAACCCCATATCAAAGAGGTCTTTTAAAATGCCATTTTCCATGTTGTGTCGTATGCTTTTTCTAAATCGAAAAAGATAGACACAGCATGTTCCTTTTTGGCAAAGGCGTTTCGAATAAAAGTTTGAAAACGAACAAGATGATCTAATGTGCTTCTACCTTGACGGAATCCACACTGTATATTGGACAAGAGTCCATTGGATTCAAGAAACCATATAAGGCGAGCATTGATCATCCTTTCCATGGTTTTACACACGCAACTAGTTAGTGCAATAGGCCGATAATTCGACGGTTCGAAATGGTCTTTACCAGGTTTTGGAATAGGAATGACATTAGCTAATTTCCTAATTGATGGCAAGTCGCCTGTTTCCCAAATGTCATTCATGAGATCTAAAAGAACTTGGAGTGCCGATTCCCGAAGATGTTTGAGAAGCTGGTAATGGATATCGTCGGGGCCACATGCAATGTCATGCGCCTTATCCAACGATTTTCTCAATTCATCTAACGAAAACGGGCGATTGTATTCCTCCAAATTCTTTGATTTAAAATTCAATTTAGTTTTTTCCTTTTGCTTTTTAAATTTTTGAAATTCGGGATTGTAATTTTGGGTAGAAGAGTTTTGTGAAAATATTTGGCCTAATTTATTTGAAATGTCTTGTTCAGATGTTAATGTGTCATGTCCATCTTTTAAATGATGGACGTTTGTTTTATTATTTTTGCCTTTAATTTTTTGTACCATATTCCAAACCTTATTCATCGGTGTATGGCAATTTAATTTAGAAACAAAATTACGCCAGGAAGCGCGCCGATTTTGCTTGAATGTTTTTCGAGCTTTCGCCCTGAAGATGCGAAAATTGCCGAGGTTGTCCGATGTTGGATGTTTTTCGAACCGTAGTTCGGCCTTTTTGCTATTTTTGATGGCATCTTTGCACTCATCATTAAACCATGGTTTTCCTGGGTGTTTTGGATTTGTCGAGGTCTTTGGTATAGTCTCATCAGCTACTGATATTACTGTTTCGTTAAGCTTCAAAATTGGATCGGTGGAATTTCTGATCATTTCCGTTTGAAGATTTTCCCTGCACATCTGTTCGTACCGGGGCCAGTCAGCTTTGTCAAATTTATACCGTGTAGGTCTTTCACCTACAGTAGAATGTAAGCTTTCTAGGATAATGGGAAAATGATCACTTCCACAGAGATCATCATGGACTTTCCATGAGAAATCTAGAAGAAGAGATGGATCAGTAACAGTAAGATCAATAGCTGAATAAGACCCATTCCCAGGATGTAAATATGTATCAGTACCGTCGTTAAAGATACATAATCCTTCCTGGGAGAGAAAGTCTTTAAGTTTTTTTCCTTTGTCGGTGGTTGTTTTGCTTCCCCACAAGGGGTTATTGTCCATTGAAGTCGCCCATGATGATGAACGGGGTAGGTAATTGATAAGCTAAATTTTTGAGTTGGGCTAAACCGAGTGCTGAATTTGGTGGTATGTAAACCGAACATAAGGTTATTGTTTTATCTAAAGTGATGCGTACAGCAACAGCCTGTAGATCTGTGTTGAGATTAACATAACTATGTAAAACGTTATTTCGAACGAGGATTGTTGAGCCGCCTGCAGCTCGTTCGTCCTCATCTACATAAGTGCTGTACACGGAATAAGTTTTAAGATTTATATTATCACTTTTTTTTAAATGTGTCTCTTGAAGGCAAAATGCAACTGGTAGAAATGCTTGAACCAGTAAAGTAATTTCAATAAAATTAACCTTTAGACCTCGACAATTCCATTGGATGATCGGAGCCATCATGGGTGTCGGATCGGGGAAAAGCTTTTCTTCCGTTGGGATCCTTTCCGCCGACCGCCCTTTGGAGATCTGCTGGGACATCTCCGCGTTTCCGATGGCGACTCATCCATGGCAGATGGTGAATCATCCGAAGGAAGATTCCATACAGATTCCTCCTCCGAATCATCAAGTTGTCCATATCTATTGTGGACCTGGACAGGGTCCTTAATCAATTTGCCATGTCCCTGTGGAGGACCTTTGGAGAGTTTACTTTTTGAAGCTTTGTTGTTTACATTTTTGTTGTTGTTGAAGAAATTGAAGTTTTAACTGAAGTGGTAGCTGTCTGAGAAGAACTTGACGTTTTGTGATGTTTTTACATTTGTTTCTTTTGGTTTACCAGTAAGTCAAGTTGATTTTTCGGTGTTCTCAATCCAGGTAAACATTGTTTGAGTTTCAACTGAATTGAAAACACGCTTAGCGACACTGGCATACGATTTTTGTGTAGGTGAATCATTCGTTGCAGAGACGAATCTGCGCGCCTCAGGGTATGAAATATTTGTTTCTGATTTTATCTTTTGGATTTCTTTTTCTCTAATGAAATGTTGACAATCTTTGGATGATGCCATGTGAGGTTGACCACAATTGGAGCACTTCGGATTGTTCTTACAATCGAAGCCCTCGTGATCTTCCTCTCCACACTTAAAACATTTAAGTTTCCCTTTACATTGGCCCTTACCATGTCCGAATTTCTGACACTTAAAGCATCGTATTGGATTCGGGACATATGGACTGACTTTAACATTGTAAAGGCCCATGCGTATCGATGATAAGATATTGGGAAAATTAAATGTTATAAGGAAGGTGTTAAGTTTCACTAGTTGACCATTTCTTTTCGTTATAAATCGTTTGACATGAATAACACCCTGAGGTGCTAGTTCCTTGTAGATTTCTTCATCAGATAGATTATCCAAATCTTCGTCTCTGTAACGAATGATTCCTCGACTGGTGTTAAGTGTTCTTTGGGGAGTGGAAGATATATTGATATTGTGAATTTGCTTTAGTGAAAGCAGATTTAATGATTGTTGCTTACGTTGGCACTCAATCATCAAACCACCAGATTTCAATTTGGTAACATTTTTCACTTCTCCTGCACAGCTCTTGATGCATTTTTCTATAACAAAGGGTGATATTTTTGTCAATGGTACACCATCTTCACTACTTTTTAATACGATAAATCGTGACCAATTGTCAGAAACTTCAATCTCTTCTTCATATCTCACGTCATTTTTCCTTTTTTTTGTGTGGATTTATTGGAATTTGTTTATTTAAAGGATCTGAAGCAGCCATGTTGCCATGTATAATAGTTCACCATCCTTGTTCCCACCCACCAAGGAGTGCCAACAAGGGCGATACTTGAATTCCGAGGATCTCTGTCGGAAAGTATCAGGAATTCCAAGGATGGTATACTCGAACAGTAGAATTTCTATTATGAACGCAAGCTTCGTACCGGGGCCGGTTCCCCAAATGAAACAACCGTTCGAAATATCAACTACTTGATTGACCCATTAGCCACCGCCTTCTTTAACGATCCATTCTCTTAGCTATTTAGAAAACTTCATCCATCAAGTTAGAATAATTAAAACGTATAAACAGTGTTTAGAGGATCGGTTAAAGGGCTTGACGTGACCAGCCGATTGATCAAATCGGGTCCATTCGACCTCCCGTCTAGGTTAAGTAAGGGCCAAAGAGGTATGTTTCAACCACCAGGATCCCGTCCTCCACCATTGCGGGTCGCAACACACGGCAAACGTGTCGCCTCATTTAGTCTGACTTCTACGACAAGCAAGAGGGTGATGTGGGCCTATTCGTAGTACCCCGGACCCACACAGGGCTCGCCATGAGTGGGATTCGAACACATCTTTATTGGTGATAGACACTGATTGCACAGGTAGTTGTAAATCCAACTACCGTGCTATCACGACGATCCGTAAAAAAAATATTTGGTGATCCACTTACATTTAGCAAACTCCCAAATGGGATCATGCCATGTTACCTTCCACCCAAATCATATGACCGACAGTAAAATATATTGACCAATCGAACAACAGCTGTTAGCACGTGCTCGGTGTAATGATAAAGGACCAGTAACACGATTTTACTTTTGCAAAAAAAAATGTTATTTACTTCAAATGATGTCGAATTTGCAAATTTAAACCATTTGAAAATCGCCACGATTGTTTGACTATCGATCGGATGTGACTTTATATCGTCCATATTTATTGTGGCCACATTTGCAGTGATATTTTCCCCGATATCTTTATAACGGTTGTATCTTGTTGGTCGACAATTATCGAAAAAAAAAATCGAAACAAGTTCGTAATCGAAGATTAGTAATTATATATTTTAATTTGTATCCGGAGATCTCCGCCTGACTTTGATTCCAGAGACAAGTGCTGTCGAGCGTACATGTTGGTTTCTCTAACAATTATGTCAATTAAGCAATCTGTATTTGTAGTACTCAATTGCGAAAAATAATCTACGGGTTCATCTTCTTTAGTCAGTGGGTGTTTTGTTCCCATATGTTGACTGAAGACAATAACTTCATGCGGAAATATAAATTCATTAGGATTTGATACTGTCCACAAACTGGACATTTTGATGAACAGTATCATCGTTCGACTCTTCCGAACTATCTCCGCCTTTTTCAATATCTGAATCTTGATTGATATTATCGATTTTGTCGCCACTGTTTATTTTTCTGGAGACCCCTTTATGAAAATTTGTTTGTCCAACAGTGTTAACAATTCCAATGCGTCAACCTAAATTTATATTTATATGCAATAGGCCAAGCAAATGTGGTTTTTTTAATAACGTCAAAACGTTGTGACTGCTTACGTTAGTTCTCTGGCAAATGGAGGAAATCAGTGTAGTAGCATCATAAATTGACAATTTATAAAAGAATAGCTGAAATTGAGTGAAATCCAAACAATGGACCCCGGAGAAATGACTTAATACTGAATGAATTTCACCTTTATATGGCTTAAATTAAAGCTGAGTATTGCATGGTTTATTAATGGTATTGTGTCTTAGTTTATTGTAATTCAAAATTTAAAAAAATACACAGGTTAGAAGTAAAAAAGCAGGAAACATTTTTTTTACAAGAAAAAAAAACACTCCAGAAATATTATGAAATTATTACTGAACAGTTGCTTTGTTCAACTATCTCAAATTATCATCGCACACGAGCAAACAGGATATTTATTGGAATCTGGAAGACTACAAACACATTGTTTGCATATATCAACATTTTGAGACTTATATTTTAATGCATATCCAAAAACTAACATTTAACCCGTTTTTAAATTAATATATGTACAACTGCAAGTAATCTTAAAATTATATTTTCAGAAAAATCCTGCCCGTCTCCATAAGATTAACAGTTTAAAATATCCCTTCTACAGCCCAACATCCCTGACTAATGCTTACATGGAAGTTAAACACAACAATATGTCAGTCCGCAAAGCAGCCAGACAATTTGCTGTACCAAGACAAACTCACAGGAATAGGGCTGTTGGAAAAATAGATGCTGACTATTTTTAATTTTGATTCTGAAAATACACAACCCGAAGTGAGTGCTAATGACAAAGAAACATGTTTATATGGATATTAATGAAATAAATGCGGGCGTTATATAAATTTAAAAGGAATGTGGTAATTATTTTTCACAAAGAAGACCGACTGAAGTCTATAAAAAGTGAAAAAGAAAAAGAAAAATAATAAGAAAAAGCGGAATACCATGGGATTTCTGGAAGGGCTATTACAGAGGATGAGGTTGCAAAAAAGTGCAAGATTATACTGAAAATGTCAGGAAAAATAAACCAAAAACTACAAAACCTCAGTCAGAAAAATCAAAACTAACACCATCAAATATTGTGAAGCCAAAGCAAAAACGTCAAAACGACTGAAGGAGAAGGCAAGCACTAGTATACAATCATCTCCACAACTTGGCCCATGTCACTTTTATGTCAGTGAGGATTCAGAATTGACAGACACTGATGATGAAACAACTTCAGGGACAGAAAAATGCTGTGTCTGTACAGTTCACACCAGATCCAATTTCCTCTTTGCTGAAAATGGAGTTATCGTTCGTAATTTGAATTATCGTCCTTGACAATGGGTATATAGCATTTCCGGTTGCAAAAGTTTTCCTGGCTGTTTTTAATAAATTGATTGAATAAATAATAAGTGCCAAAAATATGAAATTAATTGACGTAGATTCCAAGACAACACTTGAAGACTTCCTAACTTTAAAAAAAAGACTGAACTTGTACAGTTTTTACGGAAATGTAATGAACAAATCAGTGGTAACAAGAATGAGTTTGCGCTCTGACAAAGATGTAGAGACGTATCTTTTAAAAAGCCGGTCAGATGACAATGAAAAAATGAGCTGCTATAGAAAGTTCAATAGAGGCTTTAACTTTTATAAAGAAAATTATATACACGACATTCCCTTTTTTTTAAACTTCTATTAAAAAGTTATTTACTTATTTAACATATTTTTCTCTAGATTTGTAACATTTTTGCACAAATAACTCCAAATCTGTATTTTCATAATACCAATGAACATGTTACATAATTAACTTTCTGAAATGTTTTGGATGATTGTCACCAGATTTTTTTGCAAAACGGAAATACTGCGCGATTTTCTTTGTACACTGAAAGCGGGAATATTTTCTTTAAAAAAGGTTTTCTCTCCTTTCATAAAAAAGCGTATTTGATTTTTTTCATTACACTCGAGCGGTCGAAGACAAGGCAAGATAAATTTGAAAGCATTTTAGAAATAATAGAATCTGTTGTTTCTTCACCATTTGTAAAAGCAGAAGCGGATTCGATAGAATATTTTGTACTGTGTTTGAAACGGTATGTGCGTCTTCATTAGCAATGTGCACGTATCAGATAGGTGAACACCTGCATCTAACATTTGCCGACCATTTCGACTTGTACAGTCAACAATCAAATCCCAATTTTCGGTTTCCGTCAGAGCAGATCCCACATTTTTTCTGAATGAATAATGTCGCTCGTCTGGAATATTTTGAATAGGAAATAAAACGATCACGAACGCGGCTTTTTTCTGTTTTTAATATATCAAGAACAAGCAATCGGTCTATCGTTTAAAAAACAATGGTGTATTTGGAGATCGCACCTCTGTCCATTGAAACTTATCTGTCATATTAAAGATGTATTTTTAGACATATGCACTTCTCGACCGCTACCCATGATTTCGGATACCGTCTAAGTACTGACGACAAATAGATTATTTTGCAATAAATGCAGTTACAGTCTCATAATCTTACAGCAAAAAATGCCGTTCTGAAGCTAAGCTTAACAATGTAGACAAACAAACAAAAGGACTGATGGGATTCGAACCACCTTCTAGAACTATCCTTTCCATTACAAGGCAGCGCCAACACGATCATAACTACTGTGCTCCCGCATTTAGTCAAGTAAATGTATTTCTTAGAGTAGTGATGGGGTAAAATGTGAATTAGTATACATACGTGGCAGACGATTTGATTTCTCAACTGCAGATTGAAGAAAAATAACTACCAAGCACAAAGAAAAATATACGAAAGGCTCTCATGGTATGCCTCCGATTAAAACGACATGTGCTAAGGGAACGACCATGTAACTTGAAGGGGGGGGGGGGGTTATGGTTTTTTGTTTCGTTCAGAATTTTTCTTTCGGACAACACAAGAGTTATAATATTTATATTTATTGTCCGCAAAGCGCGAATTTTTTTTCCAGAATATAACATTAGGTTATATGATAGACACTCTGAACCAGATTATTTTTTTTTCCTCCACCAAAATCAGAATATTTTTTTCAGCAACATTTGGGAATCAGAATATTTTTTTAGAAAAAAAAAATACACCCCCCAACCCCCCTCCTTCCTTCAAGTTAAATGGTCGTTCCCTAAATTGCTTCATTTTTAGTGATTATGAAAGCTTACGTGATGTACGAAAAAAAACGACAGAATAGTTAATATTGATAAAACAAAATATGAAATTAACAGCTTGCATGTATATTCGTTTTATGATTTCATATGAAAGGAAATATTCGTTGTGCGGCTTTCGAAAAATCAATACAAATCTACTGTATGCACTCACAATTCTTATAATATGCAAAGAAAACAAAAATTAATATAATTATAGCCTCCATTTTTATCACTTTAACCGAAATTAATAACGAAACACATTATGTTGCTAAAAAAATTAAAAAACCAACCCCCCCAGAAAAAAACAAGCCAAAACTGCTCCGATAGGATTCGCACTCACAGTGTAAATCTGCAGGGGTCGCGAAGCAGCGACTGTACGATCACGGCTATGGTACAATGATCAAATGTGTAAGTTTGTTTTCTTTTTTGTGGTATATAAGGTGTACCTGATGTAAATTGGTGCAACTCTATAATAAAGCAAACGATGCCTATATTTCATATAATCAGATTTAAGCATATTTTCCATAAAAGGAAAAGTCTTTATATGTTACCAAAGGGAAAATGTATATGCATGTTAAAAAGGAAGTTTTGTTTTGCAATTTTTGATTTTTAGCAATTTTAATTTTGTTTGTTTTCGTGTTTTTCTCCTTTACACCAGCATTGAGAGCACTTGCATCTGCAAAAGTTTCCATTTTTTTTCTTAAGATCAGAGTCAAATCTTCATTTTCCCCATCCAGCTTTTGGAAGGAGCGGATGCCAGCTGTTTAACTCTACGGTCGTATTTCTACCCGACGTCTCTGACGTTTGAAGAAGGCCAAATCCGGTAAAAACCCTAAATGTTCATTTTTTATTACAAAATCCGCAGTGGAACCAAAGAATGAATAGTCATGAACCATGTATATAACTAAAGGTAAAACATTCAATTTCTTGAATGGAGCCTGTGGGAATCTGCATTGATCTCTTGAAAAAAAGAAAACAAAACTAAATATCATGCAAAAATAGACATCTTTTTAATAAACTCCGAGTAGATAAAATATCTTGAACATTTCAAGATTAAGATAATCCCCTGTAAAAGTAAATAAAATAAATGATTCCACTGCGAAAATCGGAATGAATTTTGCATACATCGCTATTAACGTCCGTAATTTTAACAGCAAAGCCGATTTTCGAGAAAATGCTACATCTTTGAATATAAAACACTGAATTTATTCATTATTACGGTCGTTCAGGATATGAAATAAAAATACAGCTCTCATAGAATCCACCGATATTGGGCGATATAAAAAGCTAAATAAAATAATTCCAATAAATCGGATTTTATTTGAATAAGAATACATAGTTTTTTCAATTTTTTAAACGTTTTGTGACGTTTACAGTTATGTAACCCTCTCAAGAAAAGATAACTCGATGCAAGAACGATAACTCTAGTTATCGCAAATTGGAATGCACTCTTTGCGGAAAATGGAGTTATCGTTCGTAGTTTGAATTATCGTCCTTGACAGTGGGTATATAGCATTTCCGGTTGCAAAAGTTTTCCTGGCTGTTTTTAATAAATTGATTGAATAAATAATAAGTGCGAAAAAATATGAAATTAATTGACGTAGATTCCAAGGCAACACTTCAAGACTTCCTAACTTAAAAAAAAAGAATGAACTTGTAGTTTTTACGAAAATGTAATGAAAAAATCAGTGGTAACAAGAATGAATTTGCGCTCTGACAAAGATGTAGAGACGTATCTTTTAAAAAGCCGGTCAGATGACAATGAAAAAATGAGCTGCTATAGAAAGTTCAATAGAGGCTTTAACTTTTATAAAGAAAATTATATACAAGACATTCCCTTTTTTTAAACTTCTATAGAAAAAAGTTATTTACTTATTTAACATAATTTTCTCTGGATTTGTAACATTTTTGTACAAATAACTCCAAATCTGTATTTTCATAATACCAGTGAACATGTTACATAATTAATTTTCTGAAATGTTTTGGATGATTGTCACCAGATTTTTCTGCAAAACGGAAATACTGCTCGATTTTCTTTGTACACTGAAAGCGGGAATATTTTCTTTAAAAAATGTTTTCTCTCCTTTCATTAAAAACCGTATTTGATTTTTTTAATTACACTCTAGCGGTCGAAGACAAGGCAAGATAAATTTGAAAGCATTTTAGAAATAATAGAATCTGTTGTTTCTTCACCATTTGTAAAAGCAGAAGCGGATTCGGTAGAATATTTTGTGCTGTGTTTGAAACGGTATGCGCGTCTTCATTAGCAATGTGCGCTTATCAGATAGGTGAACACCTGCATCTAACATTTGCCGACCATCTCCACTTGTACAGTCAACAATCAAATCCCAATTTTCGGTTTCCGTCAGAGCAGATCCCACTTTTTTTCTGAATGAATAATGTCGCTCGTCTGGAATATTTTGAATAGGAAATAAAACGATCACGAACGCGGCTTTTTTCTGTTTTTAATATATCAAGAACAAGCAATCGGTCTATCGTTTAAAAACAATGGTGTATTTGGAGATCGCACCTCTGTCCATTGAAACTTATCTGTCATATTAAAGATGTATTTTTAGACATATGCACTTCTCGACCGCTACCCATGATTTCGGATACCGTCTAAGTACTGACGACAAATAGGTTATTTTGCAATAAATGCATTTACAGTCTCATAATAAAGGTAATAACAAAATTACCGAACTCCGAACAATCTTACAAAGGGAAAGTCAAAACTCATAATTATATAAACAGACAAAATCAGTCAACAACGGGAAAACTGTGAAAACCGTAATGACCCTGACTTGGTACAGGCATTTCTAAAGAAATGGTGGGTTGAATCAGATTTTAAGGCGCCAAACCTCCCGCTCTCATTACGGTTCAAAGGTTCCGGCTGTCACTGTAACAGTATTTAAATACAGGAACAAAATAGGTAAAATAGTTGTCAAAGCAGTACCATATTCGGTGACGTAAATGTCAAAAATATTTTTACAGCCAAAAATGCCGTTCTTGAAGCTAAGCTTAACAATGTAGACAAACAAACAAAAGGACTGACGGGATTCGAACCACCTTCTAGAACTATCCATTCCTTCACAAGGCAGCGCCAATACGATCATGACTACTGTGCTCCCGCATTTAGTCAAGTAAATTTATTACTTAGAGTAGTGATGGGGTGAAATGCGAATTAGTATACATACGTAGCAGACGATTTGATTTCTCAACTGCAGATTGAAGAAAAATAACTACCAAGCACAAAGTAAAATATACAAAAGGCTCTCATGGTTTGCCACCGATTAAAACGACATGTGCTAATGGAGCGACCGTGTAACTTGAATGGGGGGGGGGGGGGTTTATGGTTTTTTGCTTCGTTCAGAATTATTTTTTGGACAACACAAGAGTTCGAATATTTTTTTTTCTTTCTCGGGCAAAGCGAGAATTTTTTTCTCTCCAAAATTTAACATTAGGTTATATGACAAATACTCTGAATCAGATTATTTTTTTTCCTCCACCAAAATAAGAATATTTTTTTCAGCAACATTGGGAATCAGAATATTTTTTTAGAAGAAAACCATAACCTCCCCCTTCAAGTTAAATGGTCGTTCCCTAAATTGCTTTATTTTTAGTGATTATGACAGCTTACGTGATGTACGAAAAAAAGAAAAGAAAAAAAAAGACCGAATAGTTAATATTGATAAAAGAAAAATATGAAATTAACAGCTTGCATGTATATTCGTGTTATGATTTCATAGGTAAGGAAATATTCGTCGTGCGCCTTTCGAGAAATCAATACAAATCTACTGTATGCACTCACAATTCTTATAATATGCAAAGAAAACAAAAATTAATATAATTATAGCCTCCATTTTTTTCACTTTAACCGAAATTAATAACGAAACACATTATGTTGCTAAAAAAAATTAAAAAACAAAAAAAAAAAAAACCCAAAAAACAAGCCAAAACTGCTCCGATAGGATTCGCACTCTCAGTGTAAATCTGCAGGGGTCGCGAAGCAGCGACTATACGATCACGGCTATGGTACAATGATCAAATTTGTAAGTTTTGTTTTCTTGTTTGTGGTATATAAAGGTAATAACAAAATTACCGAACTCCGAACAATCTTATAAAGGGAAAGTCAAAACTCATAATTATATAAACAGACAAAATCAGTCAACAACCGGAAAACTGTGAAAACCGTAATGACCCTGACTTGGTACAGGCATTTCTAAAGAAATATAAGGTGTACCTGATGTAAATTGGTGCAACTCTATAATAAAGCAAACGATGCCTATATTTCATAAAATCAGATTTAAGCATATTTTCCATAAAAAGAAAAGTCTTTATATGTTACCAACGGCAAAATGTATATGCATGTTAAAAAGGAAGTTTTGTGTTGGAAGTTTTTGATCTTTAACAATTGTAATTTTGTTTGTTTTCGTGTTTTTCTCCTTTACACCAGCATTGAAAGCACTTGTATCTGCAAAAGTTTCCATTTTTTTTCTTAAGATCAGAGTCAAATCTTCATTTTCCCCATCCAGCTTTTGGAAGGAGCGGATGCCGGCTGTTTAACTCTACGGTCGTATTTCTACCCGACGTCTCTGACGTGTGGAGAAGGCCAAATCCGGTAAAAACCCTAAATGTTCCTTTTTTATTACAAAATCCGCAGTGGAACCAAAGAATGAATAGTCATAAACCATGTATATAACTAAAGGTAAAATATTCAATTTCTTGAATGGAGTCTGTGGGAATCTGCATTGATCTCTTGAAAAAAAGAAAACAAAACTAAATATCATGCAAAAATAGACATCTTTTTAATAGACTCCGAGCAGATAAAATATCTTGAAAATTTCAAGATTAAGATAATCCCCTGTAAAAGAAAATAAAACAAATGATTCCACTGCGAAAATCGGAATGAATTTTGTATACATCTCTATTAACGTACGTAATTTTAACAGCAAAGCCGATTTTCGAGAAAATGCTACATCTTTGAATATAAAACACTGAATTTATTAATTATTACGGTCATTCAGGATATGAAATAAAAATACAGCTCTCATAGAATCCACCGATATTGGGCGATATAAAAAGCTGAATAAAATAATTCCAATAAATCGGATTTTATTTGAATAAGAATACATAGTTTTTTCTATTTTTTAAACGTTTTGTGACGTTTACAGTTATGTAACCGGAAGTGTACTGTGTCAGGAAAAGATAACTCGATGCAAGAACGATAACTCTAGTTATCGCAAATCGGGATTAAAGGAGGGTAAATCATTTGAAATTGCACGTTAGGTCCAGTGGGAAAATAACTTGTGTAAACATTGGATCAACTTAAAATATTGTGCTGAGATTTATGTAGTCCGTCTTGGAGATCACTTTCTGTGTATGATCACTGTAAACCACTGGCGCATCATGAAGGGCATAATACACATCTTTCTGATGTGATATAACATTCCCCCTATATGTCCTGTTAGACTGTGTTGTTATTGTTTAAAGAATTTAAACTTTCGTTTTAAGGAGATTTTATGATTTAATATTGCTTGGTTTTAATGCTGGAGAAGTGAGCCTTGCAGATGTAGTTGATCAAAGTAAATGAGATGAAGAACAGAGCTAAAACACTCTTCCTTGACGTTTGATTTTTTACTTCATGAACACTAGAGTAACACGACGGGTGTCACTAGTGAAGCAGAGACTGCTCACCCTTCCAGAGCACCCGAGTTCACCCCTGGTTTTAGTGGGGTTCGTGTTGCCATATTTAGTTTTGTAGGTCGTTGTTTGTCCTTTTGTGCTTTTTCTTTTGGCCATTGTGTTGTCTGTCCCTATTAATTCGTTTTGTTATATTTCTTTATTGGCTAAAGGTCTGTGGTGTACTGCTACAATTCAATTTGCTGCCACTACATATCAACAATAACTATTTTATTCTTTAATTTTTAGACATCTGTTCTGCTATCCATGGTACAGCTTTGAAAACATCTGCATATACACCAGGTTGTTTAGGTTCTGTGAAGGAAAAGAAAATAATATTTTGAGTTTGCGTTCTCTTTATTCAATAAATTTGTGTCAATTCGAATCCATTAGATCAGGTTTATTTGTTATCAAAAGACAGTTTCAAGGATATTTCTTAGTTGTAAAGCTGAAGTCATCACTTTGAAAGCTTTATGGTCGCCGTCATGACTTGGTTAACCGACACTCAATGTCTATGTCAAAGATGACCACAGTAATGTTTCTTTGTCGTGACCATAATCGCGTCATTCCGTCCTCCTTCGTGACTTCTCACCGGATTTATAACACAACAAGTACCATGGATGCTACTGGTAGAGCAAAAACAGCGTATCTTTCTGGGTAACCTGAGTTCAATCCGGGTTTTTAGTTGGGCATTATATTGGGGAAAAAATAGCAAAAAAAAAAAAAAATACAGCAACAAAAAAAGAAAAAGAAACTTACAAAAACAAAAACGTTGCTTTCATTAGTGGCAATTGAGTGTTTATTGTTTAATCCCAAATGGGCAACTTTTCAGCTATATCAATGGGTTGATAACTATCTCCGCTTTGTACTAGACCAACAAGCTTCCAGAAATAACATATACATGTATACCATTGTTGAGCAATTAAATTGTCATTTTCATATCACCATATACCACACTCAAGCGGAGTACGCAAACCATTACATTACTGATTCAGTTAGTAGTGGCAAGTAGCATAATAATTGTATTCAGTAATATGTATTTGAAACATTAGCGAATAAATATTAAAACAATGTAAATAAGTGTTCATCATTACGGAATACAATTAAAAACAAAGTTGTAGTTTTTTTGTAGGCGATTGAAACATTTGTATTAATAATGATAGTTAAAACATAAATCCATTGTGGTACACATGGCTTATGATAAAACAATAATACTTACGAGCACAGTCGTTACCCCACGACACTATTCCTTGTATATAATATACATCATCAATTTTACACATAAGTGGTCCACCACTATCACCCTTTCAAAAGAGAATATTTGTTAAATTATTGCATTTAATTTTGACATAAGTTATTTGTAATTATTTACGTATACTGGTGTCCAACACGATTTCTATATCAGATGATGTTTGTTTCGTTTAACAGTAACACGCACGACCGGGGGTGTCACTAGTGGAGCAGGAACTGCTATTTCTTCCAGAGTATCTGAGTTGATCTCCTGTTTTTAGTGGGGTTCGGATTGCTCGATCTTTAGTCTTTTGTGTAGTGTTTTGCAGATCATTGTTTGTCCTATTTTTCTTTTTGTCATTGTATTTTGTCTGTACTTTGATTTACGACTTCTGATTACCCCTTTGATATCTTAGATTTACGACTTCTGATTACCCCTTTGATATCTTAGATTTACGACTTCTAATTACCCCTTTGATATCTTCAAACGTTTCTTATCCAATTGACGGTGTTAATTGTATTCATAACAGCATAAGCAATTGATTAGTTGTTTGTTGTTTAACGTCAATTATGCAGTTTTTCAGTCATATTGATGACGTGAGCAAGTTTGCAAACACTAGTACAATGAGTGATTGAGAAGAGTCGTCTTTTAATATCTTGGGAGATGACACGTGACCAACTTCATTTTTGTGCCCATATATAAATTTATGTAGTAGAGTGTCTGAAACAGACATGAAACTAATTGCGAGTTGACCTGAACGGGTTATTTAACTTCTTTGCTCACTATTTCCTATCGGCTCTCTTGCTATTGTGCTGATTAAAACTACATACATGTAAATATCAAAAGCTTCCACGTTTTTGAGAATTAAGTTAATTTCGTTTGCAGAGTAAAGATATACCAAATATTAATGATAAAATATTCTGTTTAACGGATAGTGACAGCAATGGAATACCCATAATGTTTAATATAAACGAACGATATCATTGAATGTAGTCGGTTGAAATACACTACATCGGTATATCGTCAATGATAGTACTGAATATAATGAGACTTTTCTATCTTGAACTGTCTATATCATCGCCATGGGGTTTGTCATTATTTTAATAACAGATTCACAGAGAGCTTACGAACGGAACTAAAAGTAATGTACCTGGCATGCGTCATTTTTTCCTTCTTCCCACCCGGCACAAATCATGTATGGCGTTATTAGTCCAACCAAGCCTTCAGTCTTATTGCATGTGTCCCTATCCACTATTGGCATAATTGTTTGTTTCAGCACAGTATCACTTCCAGTTCCTGTGTAAAATAATTTGTAATGTGATGACAGACATGAAATAAAACGTTGCTGTTTCATGTACTCTCACTTCCATTCATAACTTTCCTTCTTGTATCTAAGCTAAGAATGTTGAGTAATTTCCAAACATTATATATTCAATTTGATAACACCAAAAGAGTACGGACGGTGTGGTAGATTTTCCTTGTTCTTCGGTGTATGCGGAAATTAGAAGTGTAAATATGCACGTAATACAAATAGTGGTCAGGGATAGCTATGCCAGAACAATATTTGTACATGCATTATCTAAAATTTATATTTAATTTCCAGTTTTCGACATCTTCTTAGTATACAAAATAGAAATCATGAGTAACCAGTCACAAAAACCTGTGTCGCTCACCCGATTATCATTCTTATTAACTGGTGAATATTTTTGTGGTTTCTAAGAAAAATATGTTTTTATTCATTTTTACTTTTATAAAACTAGGTACTGTGATGATAGCCATCTTGGATGCCCAATTCTATTTTTTTTTTTAAATCCAACGTTTTAAGGGCTCATTCATGTACAGTTTGGGTTCAATAATTTTTTAGTTCCTATGAAAAAACATTTATTCTAACATGACGTCCTTCGTTCGCTTTGTAAACAAACGGGCGATTGATCGATTAGGTACAATCTCATTACCACATGCGCCGTTGCATATGACTGACTTTCCCGTCGTAAATGTACATGTTGATGAATTATCGTCTGCTCGAATTTGGCAGCATAAATTGTGTGCGACATTGTCCGCAAACGTAAATATAAATTACCGTCTTCCAATCAAAGAATACTACCGTATTTGTACTCTTAGACATATCAGAATAGAAATAAATGATGGAAGCCAGAAAGTGTTTTGAGTTTTAACATGGGTTGGCGGATATTGGTAAGTTTTATCCCTCTAATATCCGCCAACACATGTTAAAACTCAATACACATTGTGGCTTCCATGATTTATTTCTTAAATCATTTTTCTTTAGTCTCGCTATCGATCCTTTTGTTAACAACTAAGTCCTGTGTTGGCGGTCATCTTGGATTACAGACCCACATTAACACAAACAGCTTTGTAAGGGACTATCCATTTTAATGCAATTATAATGTAACGCTTATTTTCATTGGCTATCGAGAGCCGTCAAATCTGCAGTTGACAGGTCTGAAGGAATGCTATATTCCTACGCCGAATGCACTTTTTTGTAGACAATATGGCTGACCCAGATATTTCCGACTATGAATTTGACGCTGACGGCCTATTTAGGAGACAACTGTATTGTATTTGAAAATTTCACGGCATCAATTGGAGATTTGATGGTTGCAAATCGAGTTTACTATCCATTCTAATGCAATAATGAACATAAAAATGTATTCTTGTATATCACTGGGCCTAACAATCACAGAAATTAAAATTCCGGGAAATATTATTGAACGACTTTGGCATGTAAACGACGTGACGTCATATGAAGACTTCCAGTTTAAAATGTAGAGATCAGACGTTATTTGGCTTCGTTGTACGCTTCAATTTAGATATAATTTAACTCAAATAATATTTCAAGGTAGGCATTTTAATTAATTTTCTGCATTGTTGTACATATGACATGTAGGATTTCACGTTTTCAAGATGGTGGATCCTTAAACAACTACATTACTATTTTTTTAGCGCAAGGAATTTGACAAGTGCATATATTTCGTCATTTATTTGCGTTTTCAAACTAGTGTGTACACATTGGGAGAATTTCATAAGAATAGGAATAACAGTATTGTATTTGAAGAGTTGTCGGTGTCAATTGTAGATTTGCTTCGGGTCGCCAGTAAAACGGCATTTGCGACAGTCAAATCCACAATTGACACCTCCAACTCTTCAAATACAGTATTGTTATTCCTTAAATGACCATTCACGCTCATTGGCTTCAATGTTTGTAGGTCATAAGGAAAACATGTAATGTTGAATGACTGGTCAATTTGATTACATATGAAACGTCAAATACGCTAGTTACAAGAAAAGGACTATATCTAATCACAATTTCTATGTGGGTAAATGAGTAAATGTTCGTCATTACAATTAATAAAGATATGTACTCACCTCGTGTTTCACCCCATCCTACAACTGCACAGAAGTCATCAAGATTTGGTTCTCTAGTTGGCAGACATATTGGTGACACGTATGTATTAATCTCCAATGGTTTATCAAACTTCACTAAAGTCATGTCTTTGTCCAGAATGTTGCTAGATGGATTCGGAAACTTGATAACCTTGCTGATATTACGTACTTGATTATTTGCTTCTATTCCTTCTTTTTTGTGACGTCCGGCTACTGCTTGCCATTTAGCAGGATCATCATAGCTGAAAATTAGTCATTGAGTTATTAGCAAATCAGTTGCTAAAACATTTGCAGAGATATTGTTAAATTTGATGGTACACATTTTTAATTCTGGAATATAATTTCGCGTCAAGCTATTAATCCCCATGGGTTTGGCATGGTGAGTAGCAAAAATGGCTGCAATTCTCCTATAATCTGTCATTGATTATGGGTAGAGAGCAATTTGAATCTACCCAACCTTTCACCGTACATATTGTTGTCCTGGGAGAGCATTATTTCTACTCGGGAAAATTATCATGATCCCAAACCAGCCAGTCTTTAAAGCTGCGTGCTTAACAGAGAAGCAACCAATACCAATTTTATATTCTTTGAAGCTCGAACCTACGATCTACACCACTCGGGGCAACCACGCTGGCTATTACACTACGGATGCGCTTCAACATAACAAAATATAAAATACGGACACCTAAAAAAAAAAACTCCAAACATTTATAGTATCTCTTACAAATAAATATTTATAGATAAATTAATCTACTATTGTCACACACAACATAGCAAACGCCTGACATGCACGCACATTAATCCACTGATGTTCACTCATACACACACATCCACTGAAAATATGTTCAACTTACAGTAAGAAACAATGGGAGGCTGTGAGCGCAAACCACGGTGAAAGAAGAACTGCTCCACAATAATGAAAGAAAATGCCGTTCCTATCAATACGTAACTGTATTGTCCATGGCCAAGAATGAGGAGGATTAACTGGACATCCTCCTACTATTCTGTGAAATGGATCAGGACAATCAGGTCTTTGAAGTAATGGCTTGATCGATTGAACACCGCACTTAGCATCAGTTGAACCTGGAAAAGAAGACAGATGTAATGGCTTCTGAATAAACAAAAAGACCATGCATTATCTTGTTGTGCCTGTCTCAAGCAATGACGTTGATTTCCAATGTCAAATGTCGTGGTCTTTTATTTTGGTAAGTGAGTGAAGGTGGGACTTGGTGATTGTTCGTTTATTGATATTGGTGGAATTGTTGACCATCACTGTTTAAACTTTCTTTTCATAATTATCTTATGTAACAATAACGATCGTTAAATCTTTCCCCCTTAACACTACAATTATATCGTGGTGATCAATTCACAATTGTGATATTGGTGGATATCAGAGTACCCAGAAAACCAGCGACCTCCCGCAGGTATATGACAAACTTTACATATAGGACGACCCACACACACAATTTATTGGTGATATTGTTGATAAAGTTATTCCTTATATTTAATTTTGAACAATGCATGTATTGACAAACATTGAACAATGCGATTAGGTCTGCATAAGGAGATGTTAGCAAGAAGTATTATTATTGTGCTACAATCTTATATCAAATAGTCAGATAGAAAAAAAAAGGGAAAATGAAGAGAAAAACTTGATTTGTTATTGTCTTCCGATAGCTATATATGTGAACGATCGTCCATTTAAAATAATTGCATATCTGTTTTGAGGAACTAGTATAATACATATGGCAACTTTTGCGTCACGAGGAATATATTATGTATAAAGTTAAAGATTAGCACTCTGTAGATGCGCACACAGTACCAGTAGGACACTCACACGTGGAAAACATTTTCATGACCCATCACAGAGGTACGTTTTGAGAAACTTAAAAAAATCATTCTAAAATAGTACATTGTGTATATATAAACTATTATCTTTTCAAGAAAGAGGCAATTTTACTTGGGAAATAAAGAAAAACTTGTCTGTAGTTGTCGAAAACATGTAGGCAATACTTACAACCCAATTCATCACTGCCGTCTTTACAATCTTTCTTTTTATTGCATACTAATTGTTTGGAGATACATTTTTTACTTGTTTTACATTGAAACTGGTTGGCTCTGCACGCACCTGTTGAAAATCAATTAAAATCATTACAAAGTTTCTACGATCATCATAACGCTCCGAATGTTATAAAGCTGTTCTGTTACCACACTCCGTTCCATTAGGGGCGTTTACTGGGGCTGTGTGTGATGAAACGAATACTCGACGCATCCTTATTGTGGTCAGTTAATGTGTGTTTACTGATTGAAGTACTCCACACTCCTGGCATATATAATCTTGCTAAGTGGTCGTTGATGGCCTTTTGCGAGGCAACATGTTCCGCTTTTCATAATTTCCTCCTTTGACGTTGAACCCATAAGGCGTTTCATGTTTACCTACATGTTTGTTTATTCAATCTACATGTAAGATATCTGGATTTCCAACGTCTTTTTTTTTGGTTATGTTCAACGAGTTGAGGCGATTAATCGCTTTTATATATATATATATATTTAAAGGGAGTGGATGTAGTCGAGTGGTCTAGGGCGCTGGACGTAAGGCTAAGCGAATGGTGCTGCAGTGTAACAATGGTGTGGGTTCAAATCCCGTCGAGGGAAGAACAAAAATTTGACAGCTCTAAAATCTAATTCTAACACTGTTTGGTTTAATTTTCAGACGTATATATATATATATATATATATAGGTGGAATTAGTGATCGTCACTGTTTAAACTTAGTTTTAGATGTAACGAAGTTATATGAAATCTATTTTAGTCATGCTTTTTGGCTATGGGAACAACACATTGTACTCTCATTTTCCCCCTCGAGGGACCCAAGGTTATATAATTAGGACCTGGTTTGACCGCTAGTGTATAGCTCCTCTGAAAGGGTCCCCAGAGGTTGTGCAGGACGAATCAAATGTACCATTCGCCATCTGGACAGGTCGTAAATGAGTAAGTGCCTATTATCTTTGTACAAAGAGAAAATGTTTACTTTTGAGAGGAAGACAAACAATGACAAATAAATGTATATAGTTTTATAAGACATGTATGTATAACTTACATCCTTCTTCATCACTGCCGTCTTTACAATTTTTCTTATTATTGCATACTAATCGTTTGGAGATACATTTTTTACTTGTTTTACATTGAAACTGGTTGGCTCTGCACCCACCTGTTGAAATAAATATACCACTACCAATAAATATACAATTCTCAGAATCACTGGATGTTATTAAAACAGTCTTCACCTACTACAATCCGTATTATAGGGGTGGTTTGCTTGGTCTGTGCGGAATGAATCCAATAATCAACTCGTTCGGAGGACAGCTCGTAAATGCATTATTGCTATTTGAAGAATTCCACACTCCTTGTATATTAACGAAAAATGTTTAGTAGTTCATAAAGCGTTCCATATTTACTCTCTTGGCTATATGTTTATTGATTCTATACATGAATATAGCTGAAATACTGCTCAATGGTCATTAAACAACAAGCCAAAACTATGAAGTATATGTTTTAGACGTCAGCGCGATAACCGAACGAAATAAAGTAAAATATAAAACAACATTTATCTACATTAATCACACCTTTTTGTTTATTGGATCAACACGTTGTAATCTTATTTTTACTCCCCACCCCAAAGGGAGCCTTAATGGATATTTGCTCCAAAATCTGTGAGAATGGTTAATACCAACAAGACGGTGAATCTAGTATTAAGCCTCTAGTACTCAATATATATATATTTGTAAACAGTGATGTCAAAAGTGCATCAGGTAAATCTCAGACTGACTAATACGAACTTTCAATGTTACACAACAAAATATATGTAGATGAACCTGCGTATACAGTTTTCAATGAGAAATGTTAATTAGATGATTTACAAAGTAAGATATATACAATCGTTGATTCCTAAGATTCTCTATGTAATTTAATGTACATTTAACGATTTATAAGACTCTATGTAAATTAATGTACATTTAACGATTTCTAAGATTCTCTATGTCATTTAATGTACATTTAGCGATTTCTAAGACTGTAATTTAATGTACATTTAGCGATTCCTAAGATTCTCTATGTAATTTAATGTACAGTTAACGATTTCTAAGACTATGTAAATTAATATACATTTAACGATTTCTAAGATTCTCTATGTAATTTAACGATTTCTAAGACTGTAATTTAATGTACATTTAACGATTTCTAAGACTCGGTAATTTAATGTACATTTACCGATTCCTAAGATTCTCTATGTAATTTAATGTACATTTAACGATTTCTAAGACTCTAATTTAATGTACATTTAACGATTTCTAAGACTCTGTAATTTAATGTACATTTAACGATTTCTAAGACTGTAATTTAATGTACATTTAACAATTTCTAAGACTATGTAATTTAATGTCCATTTGACTTACAGTTAGCTTCATCACTTCCGTCTCTACAGTTTCTCTTGTTATCACATCTTTTTCTCTTAGGGATGCACCTAAGATTACTCACACACTGAAAGTGTCGTTTAGTACAAGCTGTAAAAACAAGAAAATGAACACAATGTTATTTCAATTTCTGTCGGTTGGTTATTATTAAAGAAAATTAAATGAGAACAACATCTACTAATTAGATTTTTTTATACTAAATTGAGCAGGTTTTCAGTGGGCTTAAGGGTTGCTCAATCTTTAGTTTTCTGTGAAATGTTTTGTAGATCGTTGTTTGTCCTTTTGGCAATTATGTTGTCTGTCCTTCGATTTACGACTTCTGATTACCACTTTAGTATCTTAAAACCTTTCTAGATACAAATATAGCAATTATTAGATTGCATTACATTTATATGGTAGATACTCCAGCCAAAAAAACAAATTTAACCAACAGACTATACCTTCCTAGCTAGTAGTCAGTTAACTACGAGCATTCATTGATCTGTACATGTTTACATTGTCATTCATTTTTGTGATAGTATGTGGTCTTTTGGGAGTGAAAGGGAATCTGGGCAGGTTTTTTTTTATCGTTTGTTTATATACGTATTGACGTTGTCTTAAATATTTTTCAATATGTACAATCAAAATATATTAAGAAAAAGGAGATAAAAGCAAAGTTTATTAAATAATTGATTTATTCTACACATGTATAAAGCAGAAAATATCTTTTGAAACTCAAGTTTGCTGTAATAGCTAAAACAAATAACACTGTGGACTAAGAAAGCCAAATTTAAAAAGAAAACTAATTTAGCAAATGTATCGTTTTTAATGTAAGTTGAAGATATTCTGATTGAAATACAATTTCTAAATGTTGCGTTCTGCAATCTTAAGGGGTTCGTTTGAATCAGATCGTTTTTATTGCAAGGACCAAGAAATATTCCGTATTTAATTATGGAGATAAAAAGCAGATTAAATTCAAAGATGAAATTACACAAATTAGCTCCATTGAGTTTATAGAATATATACAGACAAATGACAATTCAAAATATTTTACCAGATAAAACAAAATTTGAAAATATATATCGACAGAATTTAGTCAACAAGCAAAGCAAAGAATGAACATTCAACAGATACTTGATTATGAATCTAAAAGAGACTATTGACAACTGGAATGTCAGTCTTGGATAATAAACAACGTTTCAAGGACAAACAACGATCTATTAAGCATTGCACAGAAAACTAAAGATCGAGGAACATAAACACTACTAAAAATCGGGGGTGAACTCCGGTGCTCCAGAAGGGTCAGCAGTTCTTGCTCTACATGTGACACCCGTCGTGTTACTCTTGTTACACACCCGGTAATAAGTCATGAATGAGGAAAGGACCGGATAGCGATTACGACAAACGGAACATAACAAACGATCTTTAAAATAAGGAAATAAATAAAAATAATGTATGACGTGGGATGTAAGCCACAAGTTAAATTGATAAGAACAAGTTGGTATCACATGTATGGAACAGAAATAACGATTAATTTATGTAATATGCTTTGGATGAGATGTATCACATTGACTGAAGTAATGGGAAAATAGTGTAAATCAAATGAAAAACAATAGTGACAATTAATGTGTTTTGTATCGTTTGTCCCGGAATAAAGCGTTTTTACCACCTTGTAGTAAAACGCTTGGATGGCTAGATTTCTTTAATTATATAATTAGAAAGTTGTAGATGATGTGAATAGCTTCATTATATTTAATTGTTTAACGCCACTTTCAACAATATTTCAGTTATATCGTGGCGATCAGTTTTATTGGGGGAGGAAACTGGAGAAAACCACCGACCTGCTGGAAGTCAGTGACAAAATTTATTCTATTTAACTCACCATTGTTGTGGTGATAGTCACTGATTGCATAGGTAGTTGTAAATCCATACTACCACGGCGGCCCCGAGAAATTTGGTATCACACGTTATACACAGATGCATACAACACGAGAAATAAAATAGGGCCACTATTGATAGGGAACACTACTCAACTCTGAAGGAACAACTTGATGTCAATAAAATCTTTGAGACAAATACCCGAGACGGATTGACGTTTTTTTACCCTTTCATCTCTCGTGAATGAATGATAGATTTATAGCAGGTAGAACTAACTTGCATATGACGTCGTTTTAAATTTCCCAGAATTAGAACTAACTAGAATTTTTTTCTTACCTTTAACACATTTGTAATTGACTCTTAAATAAGCTGATCTCCCTTTACATAGGTCCTTATATATTCTGTTGGAAGCACGTACTATACATTGCTTTTTATTATTACACTTTTTTCTGACAAAAGATAGAGCATTATTTTTCTTTCCACACATGGTTGTGTTATCATCGCCTTTACATTTTCGAGTATTTGATCTTCCGTAGAATGCACCCGTCATTCGTATAACTTTGTTTTTCCGAGTACACTGAACTAGGTGTGTATCACCCTGACATATTATTTTCCGACGTCCTATAAAATCAATCACAAAAATAATAATTAACAGCAACACATGAATGTATGTACAGTCAAACCTGTATATAAAGGCCACTCAAGAAAACCTGAAATTGTAGCCTTTATGAACAGTTGCCCTTTATATACAGGTTAACATCATAGGTACTATTCATTAATGGGAAAAATGAGACTGCCCTTTATAGACTGATTTGTTATATAGAGGTGCCCTTTAAGGCAGGCGTGACTATTTGTAAAATGACAAGATGAATCATTATATGATGCTTTGGTAATGTTTTCTTTTTACGTTCTATAATTTGACTATACTTATCTGTTAACAGTAGACCGACCATTGCCCTTGAAGGTTTTGTTGACTAAGAAAGATGTACCCACGTCTATTAATCGGCACTGACATGGGTTATTAGATATATTTATTATTGAAATTAACAGTTCAAAAATGATGTAATTATTATTAAAACTATGACTCTCTTCCCTCGGGCATAGGTAACCTTACCAGATTTTTGTTATTCTTTTAGGTCCTGTAGTTTTTTACTCCCACAGACTTTTAAATTACTAATATTTGACTCTCGAATATTTTGTGCCTGCGTACCTGATGAAGGTTAATCCAATAACGCGTCGTTCGCACCAAATTAGATATCTACGTGTTTCTTCTAAATAATACACCCCCCTTGTAGCTATTATGCTTTTCTGTAATAATAATTCATTATGACTTATTGGGTTTGTGTTGCTCAATCTTTAATTTTCTGTGTAGTGCTTTGTAGATGTGTTCTTTAGTCCATTGTATTGTCTGTCCTCTTTTCGATTTACTACTTCTGAATACCACTTTCGTATCTTCGAACTTTTCTTATCTAACAATTGACAGCTTAAATCATTTAATCTCATTAACATCGAACTACGAATACCTGGAATCTGATGATTTCAATCAGAATTGAATGAAAATATGCCATTAAAATACAAACAAATGCATCTTGATCATGATTTATCTGCATCAGTTTGTCATTTGGCTTCTCTTACCTTGAGTGCGTTCGTACAAATTGAAAAATATGAACGTCATCAATAGTGGAACCAAACTGTACCGTCCCATCTCATGTACCCTGTAATAGAGTCACGACCGTTAATGTTTTGTGTAAAGAAATATCCACCGAATAGATACCAATGCAAGAGGATATGGAACTAATACAAAAATAGATCTGTCACACAAAATCCGGGTTGAGAACGAAATTCCCCCCGGAAAGATGAACACATCCTGCTTCTTGTTATTTTTGGGAGGTCAAGCTATCAAAATAATAAAAATGATAAAATTATGTAATGCGGTATTTATCCAAACAAAAGTTGATTTACTTAAAATTTTCAAGGCTAATGTTTTATTAAGAACGATGCTCACACAATATTTTCTACAAATGTGATTTAAGAACCACTTTGACAAGTTCAAATGTCGGAATATTGTATTAATAGTTCGAGTTTTGACAAGAATGTATAAAATACACAATAGTTTTTTCCCGAAATTATAATGATAATTTTCATCAACTGACGTTTGCGTGCAAGAATATATGTGACACTAAAAATATACTGCAGACCCATTAAATAGACAGTTGGGGAACATGGCATATCCACAACATTATTAGCGTTCAAAGTACTTGTATTTTTCAGCAAATTAAATATGATCTGTTTATTAAATTCCTTGGTAACAGTTATTTGAAAGAGTAATATTTACCTTTTGCTTTGACAAAACCAGTTAAATTCTTGTTTCGATCTTTATATCATAGACCGTAATATATTAATGATCCGATGACAAAACGAGTCTAGCCTTTCTTACTAACACGTAATATTAACACCGTCACTGTTTTCATTCCAGGAAATAAACAATCTAATTAAAATTAAATCTTTGATATTTAGGGCTTGGGATGTTTAACGTCACTTTCAACAATATTTCAGTTATATCGTGGCGGTCTGTTTTATTGGTGGAGGAAACCAGAGTACCCAGAGAAAACCACAAACCTGCCGGAAGTCACTGACAAACTTTATCACACAATGTTGTATCGAGTGCACCTCGCCATCAGTAATTGATTGATTGATTGATTGATGTTTAACGTCCAGCGAGCAATTTTTCAGCTATATTCAGGACGAGAACATTTTAAATATTTAAGCGCCACGGGACTCGAAACAAGGAAAGGTGATGGGTAGGGACGGATAATTTTGCCAGTGCAACAGGTCTCTTATGGACCACTCATCATAAGCATAATGCTCATAATGAGTTGTTACACTGGGTTCTTTAACGTGCGGAGAGGATGGCAATCTCTCAACACGGGACCTCGGTTTTATTTACGTCTCATCCGCAGGAGGGGTTGGTTGTGAATTTTTACATCCCGCACAACCGACGGACGCCTCTTCAAGCCGAAGAAGCTCTCGGTCCCATTTCTATACCCCGGGGTTCCCGCGGTGTTGACCCCCTTTTAGAGGACTAGTGCCTCTAGGGCGGAGAAACCTGGTGCCTATTCTACACCCGGCACACCCTCCATGAGGGGGGTTGTACAAATAAAAGAAACATTAAAAAGATAAAAAAACATACATCTAGAACATATGTTTATATAACTATATTTTTGTATATAAATCAATTTCTTTTAAAAATTGCAAAATTGTGTCGCCTGCGACATTTGTAAATAAATTAGATAAGCTGTTGGCATTGTAGAATGTCTGCCGAACATCGGCAACATCCACACAATCAATCAAGACATGTTTTAATGAAAAATTAGAATTACACGGAATACATTCCGGTCGTTCCTCGTTATTTAACAAATAGCCATGAGTAAGTCTACTATCACATATACGACATCTGGTCAAGACTACCTGTTCCTTCCGATTTTGACCGTAAGAACAAGGAATCTTGCCAACTAGGGAATGCATTTCGTGTAATTTGTTATGAATTTGCTGGTCCCAGCTATCTTGCCAACATTTTAAAATATATTTCACTATAAAAGGTTTAATATCTGTATAAGGAATAGAACAATTGGATACAGGATCATCCAATGCGTTCTTGGCTTCCCGGTCAACGACTGTGTTCCCATGAATACCTATATGACTAGGGATCCATATGAAAATTGCATGTTTACCAATAGCAACAAGGCTTTTATCAATTTCAACAATTTTTAAAATAAAAGGGTTTTGAGTTTTACAACTCTCAATTGCCAACAGACAAGAAAGAGAATCGGAACAGATCATGAATTTATTCTTTTCAGAAGAGGCAACGAACATCAAGGCAAGAAGTATTGCATTAGCTTCTGCACTGAAGATCGAACTGGCAGACGGTATTCGAGCAGAGTAGACCTGCTGTCCAAAAACAGCTGCCGACGCAACTCTATCACCATCCTTTGAACCATCAGTATATATTGCAGAGTATTCAGATGTTACCGATCTAATTTCAGCAAAATGTTGCTGAATTAGTAAAGGATTTGTTTCTGATTTTTTGTGTTGTGTAAGTTCAAAGATAAAAGTAGGTTTTGGATTTAACCATGGAGGGTTTTCAGGAATTACAATAGGTGCTATGTCATCCAGATTTATATCAGAATTTTCAAAATGTGTAATTACTCGGAGTCCAAAAGGTTGAATTGTATTGGGTTGTTTATCATAAATATTTTCATATAGAGAATTAAAACACAGTCATGTGCAGGATTTGAAGGATAAGCCTTCAATTTGGTTGCATACTGCATACCAAGTTTGATACGTCTGTTTTCAAGGGAAGGCTCGTTTGCTTCAACATACAAACTCTCAACTGGAGACGTTCTGAACGCTCCAAGTGAGAGTCGTAATCCTTGATGATGGACTGTATCTAGCAACTTGATATACGATGGACGGGCTGAACCGTAAACGATACATCCGTAATCCAATTTGGATCGAATCAACGATCTATATAAATTTAATAAAACCGTGGTATCCGCACCCCAGTCGGTACTGGACACAAATTTTAAAATATTAAGAGCTCTAAGGCTCTTATTTTTTAGCATTTTAATATGGGGTAGAAAGGTAAGTTTACTATCAAAAAGAAGACCTACAAATTTAGTTTCTGAAACTATTTTAATCGGGGAATTATATGATTTTAACTTCGGGTCTGGATGGAGTCCTCTTTTATTATAAAAGTGCATTCCTAGAGTTTTTAAGCTGGAGAATTTAAATCCATTCTCCATTGCCCATTTTTCTATCTTATTTAGACATAGCTGTAATTGTCTTTCAATGTTGTTCATATTCTTGCCCCAATAACATATCAGGAAGTCATCTACATAGAGAGAACCCTCAATGTTATCGTTTACAATTTTAGCAAGACTGTTTATTTTAATACTGAATAATGTAACAGAGAGGATGCTTCCCTGGGGAACTCTCATCTCTTGTTCCTGAATGTCAGAATAGGTTGAATTAACTCTGACATTAATTTCTCTGTCAGATAGAAAATTTGAAATGAAATTAGGTAGCTTACCTTTCAACCCCATATCAAAGAGGTCTTTTAAAATGCCATTTTCCATGTTGTGTCGTATACTTTTTCTAAATCGAAAAAGATAGACACAGCATGTTCCTTTTTGGCAAAGGCGTTTCGAATAAAAGTTTGAAAACGAACAAGATGATCTAATGTGCTTCTACCTTGACGGAATCCACACTGTATATTGGACAAGAGTCCATTGGATTCAAGAAACCATATAAGGCGAGCATTGATCATCCTTTCCATGGTTTTACACACGCAACTAGTTAGTGCAATAGGCCGATAATTCGACGGTGCGGAATGGTCTTTACCAGGTTTTGGAATAGGAATGACATTAGCTAATTTCCAAATTGATGGCAAGTCGCCTGTTTCCCAAATTTCATTCATGAGATCTAAAAGAACTTGGAGTGCCGATTCCGGAAGATGTTTGAGAAGCTGGTAATGGATATCGTCGGGGCCACATGCAATGTCATGCGCCTTATCCAACGATTTTCTCAATTCATCTAACGAAAACGGGCGATTGTATTCCTCCAAATTCTTTGATTTAAAATTCAATTTAGTTTTTTCCTTTTGCTTTTTAAATTTTTGAAATTCGGGATTGTAATTTTGGGTAGAAGAGTTTTGTGAAAATATTTGGCCTAATTTATTTGGAAGGTGTTAAGTTTCACTAGTTGACCATTTCTTTTCGTTATAAATCGCTTGACATGAATAACACCCTGAGGTGCTAGTTCCTTGTAGATTTCTTCATCAGATAGATTATCCAAATCTTCGTCTCTGTAACGAATGATTCCTCGACTGGTGTTAAGTATTCTTTGGGGAGTGGAAGATATATTGATATTGTGAATTTGCTTTAGTGAAAGCAGATTTAATGATTGTTGCTTACGTTGGTACTCAATCATCAAACCACCAGATTTCAATTTGGTAACATTTTTCACTTCTCCTGCACAGCTCTTGATGCATTTTTCTATAACAAGGGTGATATTTTTGTCAATGGTACACCATCTTCACTACTTTTTAATACGATAAATCGTGACCAATTGTCAGAAACTTCAATCTCTTCTTCATATCTCACGTCATTTTTCCTTTTTTTTGTTGATTTATTGGAATTTGTTTATTTAAAGGATCTGAAGCAGCCATGTTGCCATGTATAATAGTTCACCATCCTTGTTCCCACCCACCAAGGAGTGCCAACAAGGGCGATACTTGAATTCCGAGGATCTCTGTCGGAAAGTATCAGGAATTCCAAGGATGGTATACTCGAACAGTAGAATTTCTATTATGAACGCAAGCTTCGTACCGGGGCCGGTTCCCCAAATGAAACAACCGTTCGAAATATCAACTACTTGATTGACCCATTAGCCACCGCCTTCTTTAACGATCCATTCTCTTAGCTATTTAGAAAACATCATTCATCAAGTTAGAATAATTAAAACGTATAAACAGTGTTTAGAGGATCGGTTAAAGGGATTGACGTGACCAGCCGATTGATCAAATCGGGTCCATTCGACCTCCCGTCTAGGTGAAGTAAGGGCCAAAGAGGTGTGTTTCAACCACCAGGATCCCGTCCTCCACCATTATGGGTCGCAAAACACGGCAAACGTGTCGCCTCATTTAGTCTGACTTCTACGACAAGCAAGAAGGGTGATGTGGGCCTATTAGTAGTACCCCGGACCCACACAGGGCTCGCCATGAGTGGGATTCGAACACATCTTTATTGGTGATAGGCACTGATTGCACAGGTAGTTGTAAATCCAACTACCGTGCTATCACGACGATCCGTAAAAAAAAATATTTGGTGATCCACTTACATTTAGCAAACTCCCAAATGGGATCATGCCATGTTACCTTCCACCCAAATCATATGACCGACAGTAAAATATATTGACCAATCGAACAACAGCTGTTAGCACGTGCTCGGTGTAATGATAAAGGACCAGTAACACGATTTTACTTTTGCAAAAAAAAATGTTATTTACTTCAAATGATGTCGAATTTGCAAATTTAAACCATTTGAAAATCGCCACGATTGTTTGACTATCGATCGGATGTGACTTTATATCGTCCATATTTATTGTGGCCACATTTGCAGTGATATTTTCCCCGATATCATTATAACGTTGTATCTTGTTGGTCGACAATTATCGAAAAAAAAAATCGTAACAAGTTCGTAATCGAAGATCAGTAATTATATATTTTAATTTGTATCCGGAGATCTCCGCCTGACTTTGATTCCAGAGACAAGTGCTGTCGAGCGTACATGTTGGTTTCTCTAACAATTATGTCAATTAAGCAATCTCTATTTGTAGTACTCAATTGCGAAACATAATCTACGGGTTCAGCTTCTTTAGTCAGTGGGTGTTTTGTTCCCATATGTTGACTGAAGACAATAACTTCATGCGGAAAAATAAATTCATTAGGATTTGATACTGTCCATAAACTGGACATTTTGATGAACAGTATCATCGTCCGACTCTTCCGAACTATCTCCGCCTTTTTCAATATCTGAATCTTGATTGATATTATCGATTTTGTCGCCACTGTTTATTTTTCTGGAGATCCCTTTATGAAAATGTGTTTGTCCAACAGTGTTAACAATTCCAATGCGTCAACCTAAATTTATATTTATATGCAATAGGCCAAGCACATGTGGTTTTTTTTAATAACATCAAAACGTTGTGACTGCTTACGTTAGTTCTCTGACAAATGGATGAAATCAGTGTAGTAACATCATAAATTGACAATTTATAAAAGAATAGCTGAAATTGAGTGAAATCCAAACAATGGACCCCGGAGAAATGGCTTAATACTGAATGAATTTCACCTTTATATGGCTTAAATTAAAGCTGAGTATTGCATGGTTTATTAATGGTATTGTGTCTTAGTTTATTGTAATTCAAAATTAAAAAAAAATACACAGGTTAGAAGTAAAATAGAAGGAAACATTTTTTTTACAAGAAAAAAAAAACACTCCAGAAATATTATGAAATTATTACTGAACAGTTGCTTTGTTCAACTATCTCAAATTATCATCGCACACGAGCAATCATGATATTTATTGGAATCTGGAAGACTACAAACACATTGTTTGCATATATCAACATTTTGAGACTTATATGTTAATGCATATCCAAAAACTAACATTTAACCCGTTTTTAAATTAATATATGTACAACTGCAAGTAATCTTAAAATTATATTTTCAGAAAAATCCTGCCCGTCTCCATAAGACTAACAGTTTAAAATATCCCTTCTACAGCCCAACATCCCTGACTAATGCTTACATGGAAGTTAAAAACAACAATATGTCAGTCCGCAAAGCAGCCAGACAATTTGCTGTACCAAGGCAAACTCACAGGAATAGGGCTATTGGAAAAATAGATGCTGACTATTTTTAATTTTGATTCTGAAAATACACAACCTGAAGTGAGTGCTAATGACAAAGAAACATGTTTATATGGATATTAATGAAATAAATGCGGGTGTTATATAAATTTAAAAGGAATGTGGTAATTATTTTTAACAAAGAAGACCGACTGAAATCTATAAAAGTGAAAAATAAAAATGAAAATAATAAGAAAAAGAGGAATACCATGGGATTTCTGGAAGGGCTATTACAGAGGATGAGGTTGCAAAAAAGTGCAAGATTTTACTGAAAATGTCAGGAAAAATAAACCAAAATCTACAAAACCTCAGTCAGAAAAATCAAAACTAACACCATCAAATATTGTGAAGCCAAAGCAAAAACGTCAAAACGACTGAAGGAGAAGGCAAGCACTAGTATACAATCATCTCCACAACTTGGCCCATGTCACTTTTATGTCAGTGAGGATTCAGAATTGACAGACACTGATGATGAAACAACTTCAGGGACAGAAAAATGCTGTGTCTGTACAGTTCACACCAGATCCAATTCCCTCTTTGCGGAATATGGAGTTATCGTTCGTAATTTGAATTATCGTCCTTGACAGTGGGTATATAGCATTTCCGATTGCAAAAGTTTTCCTGGCTGTTTTTAATAAATTGATTGAATAAATAATAAGTGCGAAAAAATATGAAATTAATTGACGTAGATTCCAAGGCAACACTTGAAGACTTCCTAACTTTAAAAAAAGACTGAACTTGTGCAGTTTTTACGGAAATGTAATGAAAAAATCAGTGGTAACAAGAATGAGTTTGAGCTCTGACAAAGTTGTAGGGACGTATCTTTTAAAAAGCCGGTCAGATGACAATGAAAAAATGAGCTGCTATAGAAAGTTCAATAGAGGCTTTAACTTTTATAAAGAAAATTATATACACGACATTCCCTTTTTTTAAACTTCTATAAAAAAAGTTATTTACTTATTTAACATATTTTTCTCTGGATTTGTAATATTTTTGTACAAATAACTCCAAATCTGTATTTTCACAATACCAATGAACATGTTACATAATTAACTTTCTGAAATGTTTTGGATGGTTGTCTCCAGATTTTTCTGCAAAACGGAAATACTGCGCGATTTTCTTTGTACACTGAAAGCGGGAATATTTTCTTTAAAAAAGGTTTTCTCTCCTTTCATAAAAAAGCGTATTTGATTTTTTTCATTACACTCGAACGATCGAAGACAAGGCAAGATAAATTTGAAAGCATTTTAGAAATAATAGAATCTGTTGTTTCTTCACCATTTGTAAAAGCAGAAGCGGATTCGGTAGAATATTTTGTACTGTGTTTGAAACGGTATGTGCGTCTTCATTAGCAATGTGCACTTATCAGATAGGTGAACACCTGCATCTAACATTTGCCGACCATCTCGACTTGTACAGTCAACAATCAAATCCCAATTTTCGGTTTCCGTCAGAGCAGATCCCACTTTTTTTCTGAATGAATAATGTCGCTCGTCTGGAATATTTTGAATAGGAAATAAAACGATCACGAACGCGGCTTTTTTCTGTTTTTAATATATCAAGAACAAGCAATCGGTCTATCGTTTAAAAAATAATGGAGTATTTGGAGATCGCACCTCTGTCCATTGAAACTTATCTGTCATATTAAAGATGTATTTTTAGACATATGCACTTCTCGACCGCTACCCATGATTTCGGATACCGTCTAAGTACTGACGACAAATAGATTATTTTGCAATAAATGCAGTTACAGTCTCATAATCTTACAGCAAAAAATGCCGTTCTGAAGCTAAGCTTAACAGTGTAGACAAACAAACAAAAGGACTGATGGGATTCGAACAACCTTCTAGAACTATCCTTTCCATTACAAGGCAGCGCCAACACGATCATAACTACTGTGCTCCCACATTTAGTCAAGTAAATGTATTTCTTAGAGTAGTGATGGGGTAAAATGCGAATTAGTATACATACGTAGCAGACGATTTGATTTCTCAACTGCAGATTGAAGAAAAATAACTACCAAGTACAAAACAAAATATACAAAAGGCTCTGATGGTTTGCCTCCGATTAAAACAACATGTGCTAAATTGTTTTCTTTATAGTGATTATGACAGCTTACGTGATGTACGAAAAAAAAAAAAAAAAAAAAACCACAGAATAATTAATATTGATAAAGAAAAATATGAAATTAACAGCTTGCATGTATATTCGTGTTATGATTTCATATGTAAGGAAATATTCGTTTTGCGGCTTTCGAAAAATCAATACAAATCTACTGTATACACTTACAATTCTTATAATATGCAAAGAAAACAAAAATTAATATAATTATAGCCTCCATTTTTATCACTTTAACCGAAATTAATAACGAAACACATTATGTTGCTAAAAAAATTAAAAAACCAAACCCCCCCCCCCCCAAAAAAAACAAGCCAAAACTGCTCCGATAGGATTCGCACTCTCAGTGTAAATCTGCAGGGGTCGCGAAGCAGCGACTGTACGATCACGGCTATGGTACAATGATCAAATTTGTAAGTTTTGTTTTCTTTTTTGTGGTATATAAGGTGTACCTGATGTAAATTGGTGCAACTCTATAATAAAGCAAACGATGCCTATATTTCATAAAATAAGATTTAAGCATATTTTCCATAAAAGGAAAAGTCTTTATATGTTACCAAAGGGAAAATGTATATGCATGTTAAAAAGGAAGTTTTGTGTTGGAAGTTTTTGATTCTTAACAATTGTAATTTTGTTTGTTTTCGTGTTTTTCTCCTTTACACCAGCATTGAGAGCACTTGTATCTGCAAAAGTTTCCATTTTTTTTCTTAAGATCAGAGTCAAATCTTCATTTTCCCCATCCAGCTTTTTGAAGGAGCGGATGCCGGCTGTCTAACTCTACGGTCATATTTCTACCCGACGTCTCTGTAGTTTGGAGAAGGCAAAATCCGGTAAAAACCCTAAATGTTCCTTTTTTATTACAAAATCCACAGTGGAACCAAAGAATGAATAGTCATCAACCATGTATATAACTAAAGGTAACATATTCAATTTCTTGAATGGAGCCTGTGGGAATCTGCATTGATCTCTTGAAAAAAAGAAAACAAAACCAAATATCATGCAAAAATAGACATCTTTCTAATAGACTCAGAGCAGATAAGATAATCCCTTGTAAAAGAAAATAAAACAAATGATTCCACTGCGAAAATCGGAATGAATTTTGTATACATCGCTATTAACGTCCGTAATTTTAACAGCAAAGCCGATTTTCGAGAAAATGCTACATCTTTGAATATAAAACACTGAATTTATTAATTATTACGGTCATTCAGGATATGAACTAAAAATACAGCTCTCATAGAATCCACCGATATCGGGCGATATAAAAAGCTGAATAAAATAATTCCAATAAATCGGATTTTATTTGAATAAGAATACATAGTTTTTTCTATTTTTTAAACGTTTTGTGACGTTTACAGTTATGTAACCGGAAGTGTACTGTGTCAGGAAAAGATAACTCGATGCAAGAACGATAACTCTAGTTATCGTAAATCGGGATTAAAGGAGGATAAATCATTTGAAATTGCACGTTGGGTCCAGTGGGAAAATAACTTGTGTAAACATTGGATCAACTGAAAATATTGTGCTGAGATTTATGTAGTCCGTCTTGGAGATCACTTTCTGTGTATGATCATTGTAAACCACTGGCGCATCATGAAGGGCATAATACACATCTTTCTGATGTGATATAACATTCCCCCTATATTTCCTGTTAGACTGTGTTGTTATTGTTTAAAGAATTTAAACTTTCGTTTTATGGAGATTTTATGATTTAATATTGTTTGGTTTTAATGCTGGAGAAGTGAGCCTTGCAGATGTAGTTGATCAAAGTAAATGAGATGAAGAACAGAGCTAAAACACTCTTCCTTGACGTTTGATTTTTTACTTCATGAACACTAGAGTAACACGACGGGTGTCACTAGTGAAGCAGAGACTGCTTACCCTTCCGGAGCACCCGAGTTCACCCCTGGTTTTAGTGGGGTTCGTGTTGCCCGATTTTTAGTTTTGTAGGTCGTTGTTTGTCCTTTTGTGCTTTTTCTTTTGGCCATTGTGTTGTCTGTCCCTCTTCGATTTATGAATTCTGATTATCGTTTTGGTATTTTCAAACTCTTAGTATATTTTCCCTATTAATTTGTTTTGTTATATTTCTTTATTGGCTAAAGGTCTGTGGTGTAGTGCTACAATTCAATTTGCTGCCACTACATATCAACAATAACTATTTTATTCTTTAATTTTTAGACATCTGTTCTGCTATCCATGGTACAGCTTTGAAAACATCTGCATATACACCAGGTTGTTTAGGTTCTGTGAAAGAAAAGAAAATAATATTATGACAGTTTGCGTTCTCTTTATTCAATAAATTTGTGTCAATTCGAATCCATTAGATCAGGTTTATTTGTTATCAAAAGATAGTTTCAAGGATATTTCTTAGTTGTAAAGCTGAAGTCATCACTTTGAAAGCTTTATGGTCGCCGTCATGACTTGGTTAACCGACACTCAATGTCTATGTCAAAGATGACCACAGTAATGTTTCTTTGTCGTGACTATAATCGCGTCATTCCGTCCTCCTTCGTGACTTCTCACCGGATTTATAACACAACAAGTACCATGGATGCTACTGGTAGAGCAAAAACGGCGTATCTTTCTGGGTAACCTGAGTTCAATCCTGGTTTTTAGTTGGGCATTATATTGGGGAAAAAATAGCAAAAAAAAAAAAAAAAATACAGCAACAAAAAAAGAAAAAGAAACTTACAAAAACAAAAACGTTGCTTTCATTAGTGGCAATTGAGTGTTTATTGTTTAATCCCAAATGAGCAACTTTTCAGCTATATCAAAGGGTTGATAACTATCTCCGCTTTGTACTAGACCAACAAGCTTCCAGAAATAACATATACATGTATACCATTGTTGAGCAATTAAATTGTCATTTTCATATCACCATATACCACACTCAAGCGGAGTACGCAAAACATTACATTACTGATTCAGTTAGTAGTGGCAAGTAGCATAATAATTTTATTCAGTAATATGTATTTGAAACATTAGCGAATAAATATTAAAACAATGTAAATAAGTGTTCATCATTACGGAATACAATTAAAAACAAAGTTGTAGTTTTTTTGTAGGCGATTGAAACATTTGTATTAATAATGATAGTTAAAACATAAATCCATTGTGGTACACATGGCTTATGATAAAACAATAATACTTACGAGCACATTCGTTACCCCACGACACTATTCCTTGTATATAATATACATCATCAATTTTACACATAAGTGGTCCGTGGTGGACCACTTATGTGTAAAATTGATGTATCACCCTTTCAAAAGAGAATATTTGTTAAATTATTGCATTTAATTTTGACATAAGTTATTTGTAATTATTTACGTATACTGGTGTCCAACACGATTTCTATATCAGATGATGTTTGTTTCGTTTAACAGTAACACGCACGACCGGGGGTGTCACTAGTGGAGCAGGAACTGCTATTTCTTCCATAGTATCTGAGTTGATCTCCTGTTTTTAGTGGGGTTCGGATTGCTCGATCTTTAGTCTTTTGTGTAGTGTTTTGCAGATCATTGTTTGTCCTATTTTTCTTTTTGTCATTGTATTTTGTCTGTACTTTGATTTACGACTTCTGATTACCCCTTTGATATTTTAGATTTACGACTTCTGATTACCCCTTTGATATCTTAGATTTACGACTTCTGATTACCCCTTTGATATCTTAGATTTACGACTTCTAATTACCCCTTTGATATCTTCAAACGTTTCTTATCCAATTTACGGTGTTAATTGTATTAATACAGCATAAGCAATTGATTAGTTGTTTGTTGTTTAACGTCAATTATGCAGTTTTTCTGTCATATTGATGACGTGAGCAAGTTTGCAAACACTAGTACAATGAGTGATTGAGAAGAGTCGTCTTTTAATTTTTTGGGAGATGACACGTGACCAACTTCATTTTTGTGCCCATATATAAATTTATGTAGTAGAGTGTCTGAAACAGACATGAAACTAATTGTGAGTTGACCTGAACGGGTTATTTAACTTCTTTGCTCACTATTTCCTATCGGCTCTCTTGCTATTGTGCTGATTAAAACTACATACATGTAAATATCAAAAGCTTCCACTCTTTTTGAGAATTAAGTTAATTTCGTTTGCAGAGTAAAGATATACCAAATATTAATGATAAAATATTCTGTTTAACGGATAGTGACAGCAATGGAATACCCATAATGTTTAATATAAACGAACGATATCATTGAATGTAGTCGGTTGAAATACACTACATCGGTATATCGTCAATGATAGTACTGAATATAATGAGACTTTTCTATCTTGAACTGTCTATATCATCGCCATGGGGTTTGTCATTATTTTAATAACAGATTCACAGAGAGCTTACGAACGGAACTAAAAGTAATGTACCTGGCATGCGTCATTGTTTCCTTCTTCCCACCCGGCACAAATCATGTATGGCGTTATTAGTCCAACCAAGCCTTCAGTCTTATTGTATGTGTCCCTATCCACTATTGGCATAATTGTTTGTTTCAGCACAGTATCACTTCCAGTTCCTGAGTAAAATAATTTGTAATGTGATGACAGACATGAAATAAAACGTTGCTGTTTCATGTACTCTCACTTCCATTCATAACTTTCCTTCTTGTATCTAAGCTAAGAATGTTGAGTAATTTCCAAACATTATATATTCAATTTGATAACACCAAAAGAGTACGGACGGTGTGGTAGATTTTCCTTGTTCTTCGGTGTATGCGGAAATTAGAAGTGTAAATATGCACGTAATACAAATAGTGGTCAGGGATAGCTATGCCAGAACAATATTTGTACATGCATTATCTAAAATTTATATTTAATTTCCAGTTTTCGACATCTTCTTAGTATACAAAATAGAAATCATGAGTAACCAGTCACAAAAACCTGTGTCGCTCAACCCGATTATCATTCTTATTAACTGGTGAATATTTTTGTGGTTTCTAAGAAAAATATGTTTTTATTCATTTTTACTTTTTTAAAACTAGGTACTGTGATGATAGCCATCTTGGATGCCCAATTCTATTTTTGTTTTAAATCCAACGTTTTAAGGGCTCATTCATGTACAGTTTGGGTTCAATAATTTTTTAGTTCCTATGAAAAACATTTATTCTAACATGACGTCCTTCGTTCGCTTTGTAAACAAACGGGCGATTGATCGATTAGGTATAATCTCATTACCACATGCGCCGTTGCATATGACTGACTTTCCCGTCGTAAATGTACATGTTGATGAATTATCGTCTGCTCGAATTTGGCAGCATAAATTGTGTGCGACATTGTCCGCAAACGTAAATATAAATTACCGTCTTCCAATCAAAGAATACTACCGTATTTGTACTCTTAGACATATCAGAATGGAAATAAATCATAGAAGCCAGAAAGTGTTTTGAGTTTTAACATGGGTTGGCGAATATTGGTAAGTTTTATCCCTCTAATATCCGCCAACACATGTTAAAACTCAATACACATTGTGGCTTCCATGATTTATTTCTTAAATCATTTTTCTTTAGTCTCGCTATCGATCCTTTTGTTAACAACTAAGTCCTGTGTTGGCGGTCATCTTGGATTACAGACCCACATTAACACAAACAGCTTTGTAAGGGACTATCCATTTTAATGCAATTATAATGTAACGCTTATTTTCATTGGCTATCGAGAGCCGTCAAATCTGCAGCTGACAGGTCTGAAGGAATGTTATATTCCTACGCCGAATGCACTTTTTTTGTAGACAATATGGCTGACCCAGATATTTCCGACTATGAATTTGACGCTGACGGCCTATTTAGGAGACAACTGTATTGTATTTGAAAATTTCACGGCATCAATTGGAGATTTGATGGTTGCAAATCGAGTTTACTATCCATTCTAATGCAATAATGAACATAAAAATGTATTCTTGCATATCACTGGGCCTAACAATCACAGAAATTAAAATTCCGGGAAATATTGTTGAACGACTTTTATCATGTAAACGACGTGACTTCATATGAAGACTTCCAGTTTAAAATGTAGAGATCACACGATATTTGGCTTCGTTGTACGCTTCAGTTTAGATAGAATTTAACTCAAATAAGATTTCAAGGTAGGCATTTTAATTAATTTTCTCCATTGTTGTACATATGACATGTAGGATTTCACGTTTTCAAGATGGCGGATCCTTAAACAACTACATTACTATTTTTTTAGCGCAAGGAATTTGACAAGTGCATATATTCTTAATTTTTTTGTGAAATTTTTCTTTCAGCCGATATATACCGATCATGCAAATTAGGCATATTTTGATAAAAGATCACATTTAAATCTTCTCCTCTGAAACCGCTGAACCAAATTAAACCAAACCTGGCAGGGATAGTCCCTGGGTGGTTCCCTTTCAAAATTGTGTCCGACAGCCCCGCCCTCCATTCAAGATGGCTGCTGTTACTAAAATTAGAAATTTCTTCAATTGTCCATTGCTGCTTTAGTATAAGTCAAAATGAGCTCAAATTTGAACTGCAGCTACATGGCAAGAAGTAGTTTAGCATATATTCCGGGTTTTTTTATGAACTTTGAACTTTTGCCGATTTTGACCGATTATGCAAATTAGAAAAAAGGGGGGATGAAATTAAAAAAAAATCTTCTCCTCTGAAACTACTGAGCCAATCTCAACCAAACTTTGCTGAAATGATTCTTGGACGGCCCTATTCCAAAATTGTGTCCGGTGATCCCGACTTCCAACCAAGATGGCCGCCAAAATTGTGTCCGACAGCCCCGCCCTCCATTCAAGATGGCTGCTGTTACTAAAAATAGAAATTTCTTCAATTGTCCATTGCTGCTTTAGTATAAGTCAAAATGAGCTCATCCTTGAACTGCAGCTACATGGCAAGGAGTAGTTTAGAATATGTTCGGGGTTATTTTTGGAAATTTTTCTTTCAGCCGATATATACCGATTATGCAAATTAGGCATATTTTGATAAAAGATCACATTTAAATCTTCTCCTCTGAAACCGTTGAACCAAATTAAACTAAACCTGGCAGGGATGGTCCCTGGGTGGGTCTCTTTCAAAATTGTGTCCGACAGCCCCGCCCTCCATTCAAGATGGCCGCTGTTACTAAAAATAGAAATTTCTTCAAATGGCCAAAACTGTCCTATTTTAAGCCAGAATGTGCCCAAATTTGAACTGTATAAGCATAATGATGAGCTTTTCAGCATGTATGACAGGATTTTTTATGAACTTTGAACTTTTGCCGATTTTGACCGATTATGCAAATTAGAAAAAAGGGGGGATGAAATTTAAAAAAATCTTCTCCTCTGAAACTACTGAGCCAATCTCAACCAAACTTTGCTGAAATGATTCTTGGACCGCCCCCTTCCAAAATTGTGTCCGGTGATCCCGACTTCCAACCAAGATGGCCGCCAAGCTCAAAATAGAAAAAGGGGGGATTAAATTGTAATTGTCCATTGCTGCTTTAGTGTAAGTCAAAATGAGCTGAAATTTTAACTGCAGCTACATGGCAAGAAGTAGTTTAGCATATATTCCGGGTTTTTCTGTGAAATTTTTCTTTCAGCCGATATATACCGATTATGCAAATTAGGCATATTTTGATAAAAGATCGCATTTAAATCTTCTCCTCTGAAACCGCTGAACCAAATTAAACCAAACCTGGCAGGGATGGTCCCTGGGTGGTTCCCTTTCAAAATTGTGTCCGACAGCCCCGCCCTCCATTCAAGATGGCTGCTGTTACTAAAAATAGAAATTTCTTCAATTGTCCATTGCTGCTTTAGTATAAGTCAAAATGAGCTCAAATTTGAACTGCAGCTACATGGCAAGGAGTAGTTTAGCATATGTTCGGGGTTTTTTTTGGAAATTTTTCTTTCAGCCGATTTATACCGATTATGCAAATTAGGCATATTTTGATAAAAGATCACATTTAAATCTTCTCCTCTGAAACCGCTGAACCAAATTTGTGTCTGGTGGTCCCGCCCTCTGACCAAGATGGCTGCACAGCTGTACTTAGTTTAACATAGGACCCTATGGGAAATTCACATAAAAACCATCTTGTCTGGAACCAGTCGCTCAATTAAAACCAAACTTTGATGAAATAGTCATTGGATGGTCCTCTTCCAAAATGGTGTCCGGCAGTTGCGCTCTCCCACCAAGATGGCCGCCACAGTGCAGTTGCGTTGTTACTGAAAGCAGCTTTGATCCAGGTGAGCGATTACAGGCTCCTGGGAGCCTCTGGTTTTTTATAATTTTTGTCTTTTCGCGTGTGTTCTAATAATAGACCAATTTCACGTTACCGCCGCCATTATGGTTCAAAGGTCAATCGGAGTAATATAAAAAACGTAAACAAGACGTCATTGCATTTGTAAACACGGTGACGCAGTTTATTCATCGTGGCAGTTATGCACATATCGCCACGGTCGTAAGGAAGTTTTCGTGAATTTGTTGGGTAGGAAAATAATTTATGACTACATGTATCCCGTAGATCTTGAAAATAATGAGAGATCGTGTGAATATTCAGCTATACAGTATATGGCCAAAAGTATTGCCACATGTTAAAAAAATCCTTATATAATCAACCAAAACCATATTTTTTCAAAAAATTATTGTGAAGTCATTTCTGGATAGATTTTAACAAATTGTACACCAAAACATTCAGAATTGTCTATATTTGGACTGTTTATTTGCTCATTATGTTTATAAGAATGGTTTTTATTTGTACATAATTTAAACAAGATTGTTTAATTTTTAGGATTTATTTTTAGTTGAAATATATAGGAAAATCAAAGTCAATTTGTATTTGTTATGTTTAAATTCTGGAGCATCAAATAAAACTTTTTTAAAGGCCCAACTTAAAACTGGTATGCCCCTTTTGTTAGAGAATGTATAAAGTCCGTGTGTGTAAGACACTTGATGTACTAACTTAAAAATGACCTAGTTCAACTATATATCATTTTGTGATTTTTTAGAAGTCAAAATCCTGTAAGAATGCACACCTTTAGTATTTGTACATTAAGCACACTACAAAATATTACAAAAACTCTAGCTCAAAACTATAGGGAGGGACAGACAGGGGTTAAATATTATGCCCTGATACAGGGCTATGCATTAAGGCATGTTCCATTCTTACATGTATGTCAAGCACATTATTATGGTGTGGTTTCTGTTCGTGAGGCACTCCACCCTTTCTTGTTTATGCCAATGTCAGGAGACCAATAATAACATATTAGGATTAGTATGGAATAAGTGCTAAATTCAGGAACAAGTCAGTCTTGGTTGGGAAAAATATGTACATGCACATGTACTTTGTAAATGATTCAACTCTTGTAAATCATAGAGCACAAAAATTAAACAAATACTCGTCAACAAGAAATATTTATTGCAAAAACAAAACATTATTAAAAGCTCAGCTACATGTATAATAACAATGTTGTAAAATAACAAAACTATGAACTGGAACATTGAAGAATGGGTAATAAATTAAAACATATTCCCCTCATCCCGGTGAAGTCTTAAGTTAATGATTGAATGAAAATTATATTGCTTTAAACATCAAAAAGTTAATATTGGGGGACACTATACAATTTTCTCTATCTTTTAGTTATTGAATTGAGAAGTCAAACAATCTGACTAAAGTTCCACCCCCCCCCCCCCCCAAAAAAACATACTACATATAATAAGGTTCAAAACTCTTTTAATTTCAAAATATTTGTCTTAAGACTTTCTCAGTTAAATGAACAAAACCCAAAATATCCAATAATATTACATGAAATACAACACTCATGGGGGATAAAAACATTCTATTCATAGAATTTTTAAACAATAAACAACAAGAAACATAAACTATGACATGTGATGTGTAAGCTATTTAAATATGAGCAACAGGAAACACATTTAGATACAAAAAATTAAAAGACCAACACCCTTAGTTGGATGTTTAGTGCTAGTTCATTGAAACAACAGTCTGTGGGTAGATATGTCGTTCCACTCTGAAACATTATTCTGATTCTGACCTGACCAGTCTTTTTTCTTACTCCTTAATGTTGCATTCTTACCAATTTTATAATCTTTGGTTTGACTAGACAGGGGCTAGAACCCATGGATCTACCACATTCAAGGTGAGCATGCTAACCATTACACAACATTTTTGCAGTCGTGTAAAAATCACACTGAAAAAGGAGTAGTTCTTCAAAACTTTCATTAAGCTAGGGACTTGTGTCCAAGTTAGTTAATGCAGTCAACATGATCAAGCATATATTAAAATAAACCCATAGATTAGCTTCCAGTCAGATTTGAACTGACATCTTTTCAACATTATTGAAATGTACTACCTTGTACTATAGAAGCTATATACATGTATTGTAATTGTTAGTAGTTGACAAACCTAATATGTACTCAGATCATTAGCTTCCAGAGAGATTTGGACTGACATCTCTCAAACATTATTGAAATGTACTGATTCATTGACACCATAGTAACTACAACATTTTGTCATGAATTTGTAGGGAACATTTCAGCCAAGATTAGTTGCAATCCCTTCTGTTATTATCTAATGATCCTGAATTGGCATTGCATAGACACGATAGAAAATTTAAAAATAACATGCATACATTTCATACCCTGCAGTGTCAAACCATCATCTTCTTTGGCGCAATATCTATTCATTGTGGAGGGGAGGGTCATCATCCAGTGTCTGTGATGGTGAAAACACTGTTCTTAAAATACACAAGTTGTTGTTGTTCGACTTAGTCTTTAAGAAATATCCCTCCTGTAGCCACCCACTTGAAACATATTCATAGGCCTTGCTAACCTTATAGTCTTTCAGCATGTCATTTGCCAATGCTACATCACCATGGGCTAACAAGAACTGCGTTATGTCTGTCAAAACAATTGGTGGCCAAAACTGCATACCATGATCATGTTCATCAAGCCAACCAGAATAAATCTGAAGGGGGTCTGAAATTCCACACTCACTCAAAATGTTGTCGTAGCATCTCTTGTTGTCCTTTAAAACATCATCTTGTGATGGCACCAAAGACAAGGCAAGTTCAACTTGCATGCCGAAAAACACAAGGCCGCTAGCTCCTCCTTCTTCCCCGATTTCGTTAGACCTCTCATCGTCAAGAACTGTCTGAGATTCTCGACTTTCCAACATCGAAGCTCATCAAGAGTGTAGAGTTGATCACCAGGATCCATTTGTAGATGTATAATACAATTTTACAAATAAATAACGGGAATAAAACTTCGAAAAGGTTGAAAAATGATGTGGATATCGAAAATCAGCGTATAATCCAAACAGAAAGGCCGCTTACCACTCGGATTTTACTCCGATTGGACTTCGGACTTTACAACAAAAATAGGTTAATGCGAAATAGGTCTATTGAAAATAATTAATTACCTTTACAAAGTGTGACAAGTGAGACTCTGATATTCGTCCTGTTTCGTTTCTGAAAAGCTGGGAGAAAGCTGTAAGAAAAATAACATCAATGATTATTTCAACTTTTATTACCTAAGACAGTATGTTCAGAAAAGTGTTATCCAAAAATCGGCAGGTTTGAAGATTTTGAATTGCAACTGATATGACTGACTGATGTGTGTGTTTAACGTCTTAGACTACCCATTAGGGTCTCGCACGGACGGCCCATTTTGTGGGCTTTATATTTCAATTTAATTTGTTAACTGATGTCCAACTTATAATGATTAGTTAAAAAAATTGACAATGGCGGATTCAGAACTTCCGAAAAGTGGACCCGCTGTCCTCATGATTCACGATTTTTGGTTTTTTCCTTGCCTTTCCTTCACCATATTCTTCCAGCAAATTAGCTAGTGACCCTTGATCCGCCTATGATTGGATTAGAGAATTAATTCAGTTACCTTAATAAAGCCGGAAATTATGAGGTGATCATAGTCGTTTGCTGTGAATCAGTCCTGTATACTGTTGGCTGAAATAATAAAAATGTCTGAAATTTTATTATTTGTTAAACATTTATTAATGAAGCAATTTGTGGTTTAACTCAGTAACCGACACCAAAACAACTCATGCTTAGACCCAAAACGTGGGATGGGTTAATCCTTGGTAGATTTTTGAGGTAAGTTGAAAAACCGGTCTCTTTATTTTTACGATTTAATACGATCAGGGATGTCTGTATATTAAGTGTCACGGAACTCAGCTATTATTACATTTGCCATTTCTACATGATTTATCGCATCTGTTCATACGCAGAAGCGGCATTTATAAAAAAACGCATCAACATATTGAAAAGACGTTTTCATCACTTAGTTTGTCTTATATCATCAATTTAGCAGTATTGTTATTTGATTATTAGCTAGAGTATATCTTGGATGTTCATTTCAATGCCATGACAAATATGAAAACCAATTAATGTATAATAAAATCAGTAATAATGAAAAAAATTCATCTCTGCAAAGCAACGGATCTTTATGATTGTGGAACTGCAACCTTCGGGATTGCCAAAGGAAATATTCAAAGCGTTCTTACACTGGTAATTAGGGACCCCGGTGGGGGGGGGGGGGGGGGGGGTGATAACAACCATACTTTTTACGGGGATGTACCAGTGAAGGATTGATTGAATGGGGTTTAACGCCACTTCCAGCAGTATTTCAGCTATATCGTGGCGGTCTGAAGGATTGAATATTGGCCCAAATTAATATATCCTAAACAGGTATATTATACACTATATTTGGCTATTTGTTTTTACTAGAAAAGGAGAAAAATTGCCCCCAAATTGATATAATTGTTTCATAAGCTTACACCACTTGTTACCCTTTCATATTTGCACATCCCAGTATACCGTACAAAATAGGAAGTTGCCCCCTTCCTTATCAGGAAGCACCTTATGCTTATTAAACCTCGTCATCGTTTTTGTAAGAAATGTTGCAACTTATGAATAAGCTCTTTATTTCTTAGTTAATGCAGGTTAAAGAAAGACAATAACGCATCATTATAATTAGACCAGTTGATAAAATAAGGTTTCCAATGAAGATCGCAGAAAACCCGATCGATTTCTATGCAGCCGTTCGGGAGATATAAATAGGACTTCAAGAAGTCTTGCACCTGCCAAATAATCAATATTTCTATTTTTATCCACTTCCGGTTAGAATACTTGCTACGTCCATGACGTCACAAATGTGTGTAAACATGGCTGAGTCAGATAGACAACACGCTAGCACGACGGAATCTCTGGAAGAATCTGACACAGCGTCGTTAGACCTTTCATGTGAATCGTCAATATTTGATGAAGAGGAGGAAAATACAAATGAAATCAACAGTATAGAAGTAGAAAATGAAAATATTGGGGTAAATCCGTACCAGTTTGAGCCTTACGATAGTGATTCGTCGTCTTCTCAGACGCAGGACTCAAATTCGGACGAAAGTGACCATGATCGATTGGAAAATACTGACTGGTAAGTATATATTCTTGGCAAGCTGTGCACCATCGTTCAAAATGTAAACAGACTAAAACATGTACATGAGGAGAAATGTCACAAGAAAAGCGTCAATAATTTAAAAAAAAAAAAGTGGGGTGAACTGTAATTGTTTAGTTGTTAACTTAAACCATGTTACCTGGTCACTTGACAAATAAATCGGCTGTCACTTGGTATTCATTTTGCAGTAAAACCAATGATTGGACAAAGGCATACAAACATACAATTCCAGTTTCAGTGAATCAAATTTATTACTTTTAAATAAAAACAATAATGTAAATACGTACATGCATGTCCATGTCCACAATTTACATTAAATTTTTATACATAATGTGAATGAGCTTAGCAAATAAAATCACTTACATATACAGTCTTCGAAATCAGACTTTCGAATTTACTGGCCCGAAATTTTCAAAATTAGAATATTTATATAGATTCTATTGAAAAAATTTGGCAAAAGTCACTGGTCCGAATCAATTTTCACTGGCCATGGGCCACCGGACCACTGCTAAAGTCGATGATTGCATATAGTGAAGGCATACATGTAGGAAAAAGTATTAGGATACTCAACTTCCCAGACAGCACTTGAAATTGTCATTTCCTTTACCTGATCAACAAAAGGGGTTACATTTTTTCCTAGTGATAATTTTCAAAGTAAGTCTTAAAAAAAATTGTTGGCTGGACAGGCTTGGAAAGATATTCTAATTGGTCATTTTCAGTGAATTATTATATGCAAAATTTGTAGAAAAAAAATCTGGTTTATCCTCTTGTCTGAAAATGAAAGAATATGATTTTGTAGCTTCTGAAAAAAAAATCTGAAGGGAAGTAAAAACCAGGCCCGATGTGCCAGTTGCACATAGCACATACTGTGCAGTTCAGAATCAAAATTTTAATATATTCTACAATAACTTAAACAAAATTTACTGTGCGATAGTTCGTGTTTTAAAAAAACACCCTCCTGTTTGGGAATTCCTGCATTTGCCTTAGCCAAAAGTGAAATGGTTTGTTCCTTACATGTGAACAATGCCAGAGACTTCGGTTTTGACTATTGAGAAATGTCTTTTGGAATGTTGGAAGAACATCCAATATATTTTCAGAGGTGAGCATATTAATCTGAAACATACATATATTTATATTGATGCATAAATGTACAATACCAGTACATATGATTTCAGGTGCCAATGTGGAAACTGCACGCCCATGCCCACAGTATTACAATGTGTTTGCTGCAAAGAAATATCAAAAGTCACTGATGTCATTGAAGAATTAAATGACGGTCAGTTAACCTGCATAACCTCCCATCCAGGATTTGACCCAGTGTGCCTTAACACTCACGTCCTTCAAACTGCATATTGCCAATACCGCCAACAGTATGGAGTGGAAGTTGAAAATTCTCATGAGTAAGTTAGGCCAAATAAAATATATGTCTGTTTAGGGTTTCCCTACCGACCATATTTTTATGCCTACCATACAGCTTTTATTGACATGCACCGTTACATCCCAAATGACTCCCATAGAAATAAGGTGAACAAATTTATTTTAATTTTTTTTACCTTCCTACATGTATCTACTGACCCTTATTTTTCAAAGCATGAAACCCTAAACAAACATACATTATTGGCCATAGAATTTTTATACGACAGTTTTTTTGTTACAGATCATCCTGGTAAAAATGTACAGGCATTTATCCAGTGAACAAATATGTGGTACTAAAACTAAAATAAACTGAAATCTTATTTAAACATACATGTACATTTTTTTGTAAAGTTTGCCGTTTCATGGTAAATAATAAATAGATTACCATAAGACATTCTAATATTCATCTCGTTTCTGAAGCCAAATCCAAAGAGAATTATCATTATTGAATTTGAAGTGCTGTAAGCTACAATGTATATCATGGTCACCAAATCTTCATCGATCATGAATTTAGTATGTTTTGCTGAGAAAATGAAAATCTATATACCTTTTATAGGGCAGGAAACAATTTTGGCTTTTTGTGAAGGAAGTTAGACTCAAATAATGTTTGTGTGCCATCTATTGCATAATTTCTTTAGTAGATTTCACCCAAAATATGTACTGTCGTACATTTCCTAGCTCTATATTGCTGCGTATAGGTTTTTTTTCTATTAAGTGCTGTGAAAAACCACAAATATTCAAAGTCAAAAGACACACGCAATAAACCTTGATGGTCGTTAAAGACCATTAAAGAACCAAATATGTTGTATATCCGGATATCACACATACTGGAAACATAAATATTTAATATACATTTACATATATATGAATATATCTTCTTTTTTTCCCAGGAGATACAGATACACTTCATACAGACAGTTTGTCCGATGGATTTGGGGTTATCTTGGGAAAAAGGTCAGAGTTGTGCTACCATCTTGTGCAGTTAATACTATGAGGGAAAAATTTCCATCTGAAAACGGACTTAATACAGGTTTTAATCCTCCAGATTAAATGTTATTTCTCTTTCAAGGAATGATCTTCTTGGAATAAGTTGTTATTCATATAACGGGAAGTTTTCAGTTTGATTGCATCAGCTTTATTTGGTTTTTCAAAGCTACTGCATAACGGTGGAGGAGCAGGTTGAAGTTGTGGAACTTCATCAAAGTTCATACGGCATTCTGTGGCAATAGTTACTGTAGCCTCTATTAACTTGCCAACGTAACCTGAAATGAAAATAACTGAAGTTTATATATATTTTTTCTATATTAAATACATAACAATGATATTACTTGTATCAATGCAGCCATAATTGATTTTTTCTTCTTTGTTTAGTGAAGATTTATTATCTATATAATAACCAGCAAAAAGCAGTATTAAACAGAAATTCATTGAATAATATGAATTTTGAATTGTTGGTGTTTAATGCCACTTTCAGCAATATTTCAGCTATATCATGGCAACCAGTTTTAGTCGTGAAGGAAGCCGGAGTACCCGGAGAGAACCACCGACCCTGGGCAAGCAACTGGTAAATGCATATTTCCCGACGTTTTATTTATTTTATTTTTTATTAGATTAACAGACATACCATATGTACATCTTGTCTTGATTCCTCGCACAGTATAGCCACCCTTCTTGAACTTTGGGAACACCACGTCGTACCTTTTCTGCCCATCTTTTGTGACTGCCTGGTCCCGCATTGTATTTTCATTATAGTGAAGGCTAGCAAGTGTTATTCTATTCTGTAAAAAAAAAAATACATATCAATCAAGCAAATCAGGTTGCTAGTCATAATTAAACTAATTAATCTGGTGTAATTTGTTTGTAATTCTGTACAAATGTTAGCTAATTTTCAAAATTACTGATACACTGTATGGATTTTTTTTTATATGAGACTTATACATGTATATACATATAACTCTGTTGATTGTATTGTTGCTGATGACAATCCTTTGTTGGATTTCATATCAATAAAGAATTTGAATTTGAATTTAAGGTCAAAGTTGTGTTTTTCTTTTTTTTGTGTCTACGTGCGGGTAGGTGTTTAGGGCTCTGATGTCGAAAACAAACACAGATAAATCTAGGACTGGAAGATATCTTGAAAAAAAATCAGAATGCAAATGTTTACAAAATGACGCAATTTCAGTAATGGTTCGTTGACACAATGTGCGAAAATTAAAATTATAAACCTTCAAATTTGATGTTGTTCCTTTACAAAGCCAAGGGTCATTTGCTGACAAATCTGAGATAAAGCTTAGGTAATGTTTTGGCCTGGCCATTTATTCCAACCCCCCTCCCCCTTTTCCCCTACTTTACTTACTCTTGCACACTCCCTTTTTCTGAATGCTGTTCTCATTTTCTTGGGAGGAGGCAACTGACTTGCTGGAGCAGGTGTGGAAAAGGCCACAGGCGAAGTATATACAAAATTTTCCTGACCATAGGCGCTTGGTGGCATCGTTGTCGTTGAACATGGCACCGTATGTATGGTTGGTACCGCGTCTGGCAGGAGACATTTCTTCCTGACAGGGAGATTCATAGCTTTCTTCAATTCATATTCCACAGGATAGCTTCCCGGAGGAAAATGTTTTTCACATAATACTGAATTAGCAGTAGGTTTGATGAAGTCTTTCCTCTTGACTTGTACAAATTTTATCCACTGGCGGCGTATGTTAGGTCGAACATTCTCCTTTGGAAACTCGTGAAGTGACAAGTTATCCTTATGAGTTGACGTGCACCCTGCCGCAACACAAAACTTTCCTGTCCTACCTGATTTTTCATTTGACATCACTCTATTTGGAGTATTAACTGCTAATTATTGTAAATTGTGTGTGCGTGTCCAACGTAAACAATCTGAAATCGTATGGAGGGAACACACTCATGACGTCACTTCCCTTTTACCGGGTATTTCTGGAAATCGTTCAGGTGTGCAAAAAGACATTTCCATAAATATCTCAGTAACGGTGGAAGTTAAAAAGATAGGGAAACCGCCGTTTGTTTTAATTGTAAATATTATTCGTAAAACTCGTTTCCTTACGTTTCTCTCTTGTCTTTCTTTAAGGGTTTGTTTGTGGAAATATTTTTCCACAACATTTTACTTCCGCCTACAATATTTATATTTAGAATTAAATTAAAATGCAGAATGTAACTAAAATACCCTTTTTCTGACTTGTCACCCTTTGATATCCAGGAGGGGATATTGATAACATATATATATTGTCGAAATCACAGGACCTTGTAGCCGCAAAGCCCTACCCCCCCTTTTTATATTGTTTTTTTTTTTACATTTCAAGACGAAAATTCCCAAAAAGAAACATATCATGATAGGAGATATAAATTTTATTTTTTCTTTCTTTTCGGTAATTTTCATCTAAAATGTGGAAAAAAATAATTTCCAAAAAGGGAAGCGGGTATAGGGCTTTGCAGCTACAAGCCTCCTTAAGTTGGTACCATACACTTCAGGTAAAATTTGATCTGCTCGTTTAATTTTCTTATTTTTTTGGCAGTCTGTTTGAATATATCCACTAATAAATATCAAAATTTTAACAAATTCCAACCAACAGACTCAGAGCTATAAATTCACTAGCCAAATAGCAGCTTTTCTCTCTGTGGTTTTGATCACAGAGATGCTTGACATATGCATACAGACATATGATCAAGACGTTCAACTGAATTTAAAGAGTTGTCTCCCTGTAGTGTATGGTACCCCCTTAAGGCCCCCCGAAAATATGTTATAATGTCGAAAACAAACAATTTGTATATTATTTCAATATTCATATTTTAGATGTCTTCACAATTTTTTTTGGAAAAATGTGGTTTTATATGAAATATATAGCGTAAAATCGAGGGTGGCGAATAATTATGTTCCATGACTAGTCTGATGTGAAGTATATTATGCATAATTTTATTAGTATTGTCATATATATATTTCATTTGATGTAAAATCATACTTCACAAACTCGTCATACTGTTACATAATCAGTGTACATAATACATTGTATATTATAAATGAGTTTGTGCTTGTAAAGTATTTAGTATTATTGTCGTAAAGGGTCCGTTGCCTCCAAGTCGCGCAGGTCGCGGTACCACATTTTAGCACGTTTTCTATAAATCGTAATGTGCCGTTACGAACCTTTTCCATTAAAAATCGCATTTAAAGGGCTTTAATGGATTATTAACTGAAGACTGGGTTAGGAGTTGGTGCATTTAGGTTTCTTCTTTTTATAATTGTCAAAATTTGAGAGTTAAAAGGTGGAAAAAAGCAAATATTCATAAAAGATATGTCCGAAATTTCACTTTACATTGACAGTCATCTCGTTGGAAAGCGAGCGAAACGCATTTTCAGCAGACGTATGTGAATGGTTTTTGGTTTTGGATTGAATCGTACATCAGAGAGTTCCGTGAGAGCAAAATATTTACCTTCCTTCCTTGCAGCTATCCATTATTATGTGGCTTTCCCACTTGCAGACATCCTTTTCATCACAAAGGATCCGTTACTTGTTCCCCAAGAATCGCGTAACGTCGATGTTCATCCCGAAGGTTCCGCTATGGATATACACGGTGTATATACTGGTATACAGATGTGCATTTTTGTGGAGCTATATTTAGCTCACCTGACCAAAGGCCAGTGTGAGTTTTTGTCATCGTTTGGCGTCCGTCATCTGTTTGTTAGCACGTTTTCATCTTCTTGAGAACTACTGAAAAGAATTTGACCAAACTTAGTCGATATCTTCTCTATGAGGTCCTGTACAATTGTTGTTACCTTTTCGGCGATTTGACTTTGTCAAAATAAACATAATGCGATATCTATTGAATCTATTGTTAAACAAAGAAAGGAAAGAAAAACCAAAGGGGCAATCTAAGGACATTATACAAACCCAGGAAACAACTGAACAACAAAAAGACACAAAATACATAAAGTACAAACAAACGCGAGCGAGACGAACTCTCGATCGAATGAGAGTGAACCCAGGTGCTCCGGAAGAGTAGCAGTTCCTGCCTGTTGCAACACACCCGACGTGTCGGTCGCGGTCAGTCCGTTGGTAATCACGTCCGGTAAGGGGAAAGAAACCCCAACAACTCGACAACAAACCCAAATCAGTACCTATCTGAGAGGCAGATATCTTGTACCTATCTATAAGTACATGATGTCTTCCGTATAATCTTTTGAGTGAAGACAACAACCTAGGAGCAACATAACCCTGCTTTTGCAGCTTCTGAGTTAACCAACTGGTCCGATCAAGTAAAACATCATGGTATTCACGCATGCTCTGGAGTAACATATGAGCGAGCTGAGAGACGTAAACTCCATACCTCGGCGCAAATGGAATGTTGTTACTCAAGAAGGGGAAGTTGAAATCATCACGTTTGTCATAGAGTTTAGTGTTTAGTTTCCCCTTTGTGTCAATTTCGAGATACAAGTCCAAATATGACGCAGACCGTTAGGGACCGACCATTTACCTTGATTATTTTTTTCTGTACCCATCCCAGAAAAAGTATTTGTTTTCAAAATTCAGCATCAGATTATTAAATTTAGGAAAAAACCATGCCCCCCCCCCCCCTTCATGTTAAATGGTCGGTCCCTTAATTGTATCGGTTGTGTCTTTAATTTCAAGCTCAAATAGAGGAAGAGAAAAGAAAAAAAAACGGAAACGTGACCAGAGCGTCCCATGACTGTTTTCGCAAGCCCTTCCCCTTTTTCCCATATCACAGATACACACACGCGCGCATACACTTTTCAGAATAACCATAGGATTTGTGTGTTAAAAAAATCGAATTCCTTTGTGAACTCTTTTTTGTCGGAGTTGTCGCTCTTTGACCCGATTTCCTAATCATATTTAGATACGATGCCAATGCGTTTCCCCGAATGGAACCCATTTTCCAACAACCAATGCGGAGAGTTCGTCATGACCTCATGGGTCACTGGCACATTGGCGGAAAATAGTGCAAATTGATATTTATTATGATTTTCAAAGTTTTTTCAATGAACATGAATATAAATATGCTGTGGATGCTATGAGGAATTCGATACATGTATGTTTTGAGGAATAATATAAGTGCCGGAATAATTTTGTTTTTGAAACTTGTTTCCCAGACTATTCTATGATTCCGTTCTTGTTTCATAAAAACGTATTATTCACGAGTTCAAGTTAGGGATTGCATTATTTCTGAAATATATGCCAAATTGATAAAAAAAAAAAAACGAAGAAGCCGTCAAAGTAAGTTTTTTTTGTTTGCTCTCTACTCTGACAATCGACATCAATATTTATAATTATCAAATAAGGTTATATGTTTGTATATTGTGCAGGTTGACTAAAACATTTGAACACCAATATTGCATTTATGTTGTGACATTTTGTCCACCTCTTGCTCTGCTATTTGAAACAAAATTGAGAATTTCTTTTGGATGGAATGTTCCCTTATACGTGTTAAATTAGTCTATATTTTGCTTGTCATACTCATAGGATGCCTAACGTTATAATGTATAGAACTGTTTTGCTGAAGTATTTTTAACAGATTTTAGAGCATCAAGTGTTGTAGTGACGTGCTGGGGGGATACATCTTCGGGGATGTGAAATAGTCCCTCCGACACTCCATCGGCAATCATTTGAAGACTTTCGTTTCACTCACTACGTTCGTGAAACTCAATTGAAGAAAAAAATACTTTCATATTTCTTTCTAATAATGCAGTTTTATGGCGTATGGGGGACTTTCGTTTCACTCACTACGTAACACGTTCGTGAAACTCGTCGCTGTTCGCAAAATTTAACTTCCATTTTCATTTTTTATTTATTAAATTTTTTGGGGATGTAATACAGTTTTATGGGGAACGTCGATATCGGAGGTCAAGAAATGAGGAATGTTTTGCTTTGATCTGGTGATATTTTTTGCAATACAGAAGTCATTCTAGGAAAAAAATGTCGTGCTATGCAATGTTTTGTATGTTTTTTTTGTAATTCTGGCCAGTGTTCCTTTCTTCATGTGTTGTTAAATGAAAAACACTTTTCCCAAAACTTACCATTTTTGCAGTTTTTTGTGGTCATACAATGATTTCAAATGGAAATGTCAGAATATTTTGCTTGAATTTAGCAGACGAATTTTTGTAGGCGCATGAGCCGTAGCTAGAAAAGATCGGCAAATTTTTCCTTAAAAAAATGATATCATTTAAAAAATATATGTTTTGACCCGTAAAAAATAGATTTATTCATTGCTACAACTTCCTCGCCTTTAAATATTTCTTTGGTTTTTGAACTCAGTTAGGGACGAAAGTAGCGGGGACGACTTTGAATCAAGCGAGATGTCATTCTGATTAATTTAACAATGTAAGCACCTTTTATTGTCTTTTGTTACTTAAATAAGATTTTTAGAAGTTCATGATATCATTTTAGTTTTAAAATTATTTATTGGAGACTTTATTTTTTATTTTTTGGCATTCTCTTCGTGACACGCCAACTTTTATCAACTTCCGGACGAAAGGATTTCAATCTCATCATTAGGCAGACCCAGCTGTGTGTTGCATGCCCATGTTGCTGTAGAGCTCTCTGTGCTCGCTATTATTACGTGATGTTTTACATATTGGCCTAGTTATAGGTCCGAGGCCTGTGGTATTGGCATGAGGCTAATGCTACCTTTATTAATTAACCAGTCCAATATGATGCATAACTATAGGCCAATATGAAAACATGTGATTTCCATCAAATGACAAATTATTTAGGCATTGCATGACTCATTCAAAGTATATTCATGAAAAACAGTATAGCAACTTTACTGAATCAAACAAACAACAGAATATCTGAATTGGACATATTAAGAGTCAAATATTGTTAGAAATAACCTTAAAACAATTGTTGGGAGTCCCAGTTCCTGACTACAGTACAATTAATTGTGTTCTTTCTCTCTCCAGAGTATATAGTGTAGCGTAACCGAGCGGTTGGAGCCTAGTGTATGGGAGCAAAAAGGGAGACGGGTCTATAACGTGGTAGCGTGGTAACCGCGTCTCTCTCTTTCTGGTTAACGTCCCTGGTTTTGGGACTTGGCACTCTTGGTATCTCTGGTCTGGAGAATTACAATAGGGTGATAAAGGGGGAGGGTATTAGGTTTTGGCCTGTGAGAGCGTTTAATTTTATGTGTGTTTTGCTCTCGTTCTTTTAGATTTGTACATTACAACCAAGTCATTTGTTGATAATTAACTTGTATTAATAAGGAATAAATAAATATTCACTAATGATACTTTAACAAAAACATAATTATAACGTGTCTATAAATTTTACAACAGTAAATAAATAGTTTACATCTAGAACTTCTAAATTAGATACATAATATTAATAGTTAATCTGAATTATCGAAGCAAAGAATGGTTTTAATATATTCCGTACCGAGTTCAAGTCGACGAATAAATGGATGTCTATGTACTTTAAATTATTGTCTATTTCGGGAGTTGGTCCACTGTAACTCGGTTCGGAAAACCACCAACGATGGGTAAAAACTAGAAAATAATGGCGGTGGAAGGTCCGATGCCCTTCATGTAATTATTAAGACAAAAAGCGCATTAAAAATATAGCGAAATATTGTTGCCAAAAATATGACTTGACATATAGCGGTAATTTGGTAAGGTATTCCCAAAAAGGTAATTTCGGTAAATAGTCGACCTAAAAATTATGGGTTAAACGGACCTGGTTTCTCTAACGATTACTGGTCTGCGGACTGGTTCTGGAATTGGTATCTCACTGGTATATGGTATCTGCTCGATAAGGGTGCTCTGGTGACACAATGGGTTGCCCAGGGTAGAAGACAACTAAACTTTATTTCGTAAATCGCGCCTTTTATACTTTTTGTTTTGGTTTACCATTTACCGACCGTTGCCATAGAGATACCCAAGCGGAACTGGTTATTACCATAAAATATTCAGAAACCTTTGATAAAACGTTAATTACCCTATAAAACTATGATAAATACTGAAACGTTCCGAACGCAATACATAACAAATATGACCCCCGACATAAAAGTTGTCAAGTGCACACCATATAAACTTGGATATATACATAATCATACAACTAAAAGGTAATCAGACATTATTTCTAACTATAATTACCCATTCCTTGCTGCAATTATAATATTTAGTCGCCATGGGTTGTCATAATTATGAACTATAAATAAAAGTTACCGACAAAATGTTGATGTCAACAAACCCAAAATCGGACTATAATAAGATGATAGAAAATGTTTTAATAGTTAATATTACAAGTATTATAAACAATATATCATCAGTCTGTAAATGCACTTGAGTTATTTTATTATTTATTTTCCCGTAGTGAACGTGGTATTTTCGTTACAATAGCCTCTGCTTCCACTCTTGACAGATCGTATCTAAAAATAATCTGCAATAAGTACATCCCGCACATCTTCAGAGTTTTTCAACTCTCCGTTTTGAACTTCAACAGACGACTGACATCTCTCGGGACTTTTCCTTGCGATTGTCGAAACGTCTAGCGGATTCCGATCTAGCTGTTATTGGACTGACCTGAATCGAGACCAGTTTTTTCCGTATTGACCCAATGAAAGTTTGTATATTGTATTGACAGATTTGATCATCAAAGTTAATTAATAAATATTTTTAATATGAGGCAGGTGCAACCTGAAACGCTCCCGAAGAACAGTAATTTTTCTTCCTGTTTACAAAATATCCTCTCCAGCGATCTCCAAAGGGAGGACGGCGGAAGGGTTCTCAACGGAAGAAAAGCTTTTCCCCGATCCGACACCCATAATGGCTTCGATCATCCAATGGAATTGTCGAGGTCTAAAGGTTAATTTTATTGAAATCACATTACTAGTCGAAACACTTCTACCTGTTGCATTTTGTCTTCAAGAAACACATTTAAAAAAAGTGATAATATAAATCTAAAACATTATTCAGTGTACAGCACCTATGTAGATGAGGATGAGCGAGCTGCAGGCGGCTCAACAATCCTCGTTCGAGATAATATTTTTCATATTTATGTTAATCTCAACATCTGCAGGCTGTTGCTGTACGCATCACTTTAGATAAAACAATAACCTTGTGTTCGGTTTACATACCACCAAATTCATCACTAAGCTTAACTCAACTCAAACATTTAGCTGATCAATTACCTACCCCGTTCATCATCATGGGCGACTTTAATGGACATAACCCCTTGTGGGGCAGTAAAACAACCACCGACAAAGGCAAAAAACTTGAAGACTTTATATGCCAGGAAGGATTATGTATCTTTAACGACGGTACTGATACATATTTACATCCTGGGAATGGGTCTTATTCAGCTATTGATCTTACTGGTACTGATCCATCTCTTCTTCTAGATTTCTTATGGAAAGTCCATGATGATCTCTGTGGAAGTGATCATTGTCCCATTATACTAGAAAGCTTACATTCTACTGTAGGTGAAAGACCTACACGGTATAAATTTGACAAAGCTGACTGGTCCCGGAACGAACAGATGTGCAGGGAAAATCTTCAAACGGAAATGATCCGAAATTCCACCGATCCAATTTTGAAGTTTAACGAAACAGTAATATCAATAGCTGATGAAACTATACCAAAGACCTCGACAAATCCAAAACACCCAGGAAAACCATGGTTTAATGATGAGTGCAAAGATGCCATCAAAAATCGCAAAAATGCCGAAAGACGGTTCGAAAAACATCCAACATCGGACAACCTCGGCAATTTTCGCATCTTCAGGGCGAAAGCTCGAAGAACATTGAAGCAAAATCGGCGCACTTCCTGGCGTAATTTTGTTTCTAAATTAAATTGCCATACACCGATGAATAAGGGTTGGAATATGATACAAAAAATTAAAGGCAAAAATAATAAAACAAACGTCCATCATTTAAAAGATGGACATCACACATTAACATCTGAACAGGACATTTCAAATAAATTAGGCCAAATATTTTTACAAAACTCTTCTACCCAATATTACGATCCCGAATTTCAAAAATTTAAAAAGCAAAAGGAAAAAAATAAATTGAATTTTAAATCAAAGAATTTGGAGGAATACAATCGCCCGTTTTCGTTAGATGAATTGAGAAAATCGTTGGATAAGGCGCATGACACTGCATGTGGCCCCGACGATATCCATTACCAACTTCTCAAACATCTTCCGGAATCGGCACTCCAAGTTCTTTTAGATCTCATGAATGACATTTGGGAAACAGGCGACTTGCCATCAATTTGGAAATTAGCTAATGTCATTCCTATTCCAAAACCTGGTGAAGACCATTCCGAACCGTCGAATTATCGGCCTATTGCACTAACTAGTTGCGTGTGTAAAACCATGGAAAGGATGATCAATGCTCGCCTTGTATGGTTTCGTGAATCCAATGGACTCTTGTCCAATATATAGTGTGGAATTCCGTCAAGGTAGAAGCACATTAGATCATCTTGTTCGTTTTGAAACTTTTATTCGAAACGCCTTTGCCAAAAAGGAACATGCTGTGTCTATCTTTTTCGATTTAGAAAAAGCATACGACACAACATGGAAATATGGCATTTTAAAAGACCTCTTTGATATGGGGTTGACAGGTAAGCTACCTAATTTCATTTCAAATTTTCTATCTGACATTCAGGAACAAGAGATGGGAGTTCCCCAGGGAAGCATCCTCTCTGTTACATTATTCAGTATTAAAATAAACAGTCTTGCTAAAATTTTAAACGATAACATTGAGGGTTTTCTCTATGTAGATGACTTCCTGATATGTTATCGGGCCAAGAATATTAACAACATTGAAAGACAATTACAACTATGTCTAAATAAGATAGAAAAATGGGCAATGGAGAATGGATTTAAATTCTCCAGCTCAAAAACTCTAGGAATGCACTTTTGTAATAAAAGAGGACTCCATCCAGACCCGGAGTTAAAATTATATAATTTCCCTATTAAAATAGTTTCAGAAACAAAATTTTTAGGTCTTCTTTTTGAGAGTAAACTTACCTTTCTACCCCATATTAAAATGCTTAAATATAAGAGCCTTAAAGCTCTTAATATTTTAAAATTTGTGTCCAGTACCGACTGGGGTGCGGATAGCACGGTTTTATTAAATTTATATAGATCGTTGATTCGATCCAAGTTGGATTACGGATGTATCGTTTACGGTTCAGCCCGTCCATCGTATATCAAGTTGCTAGATACAGTCCATCATCAATGACTACGATTCTCACTTGGAGCGTTCAGAACGTCTCCAGTTGAGAGTTTGTATGTTGAAGCAAACGAGCCTTCCCATGAAAACAGACGTATCAAACTTGGTATGCAACCAAATTGAAGGCTTATCCTTCAAATCCTGCAGATGACTGTTTTTAATCCTCTATATGGAAATGTTTATGATAAACAACCCAATATAATTCAACCTTTTGGACTCCGAGTAAATACACATTTTGAAAATTCTGATATAAATTTGTAATTGATTGTAATTCCTGAAAACCCTCCATGGTTAAATCCAAAACCTACTTTTAACTTTGAACTTACACAACACAAAAAATCAGAAACAAACCCTTTACTAATTCAGCAACATTTTGCTGAAATTAGATCGGTAACTTCTGAATACTCTGCAATATATACTGATGGTTCAAAGGATGGTGATAGAGTAACGTCGGCAGCTGTTTTTGGACAACAGGTCTACTCTGCTCGAATACCGTCTGCCAGTTCGATCTTCAGTGCAGAAGCTAATGCAATACTTCTTGCCTTGAAGTTCGTTACCTCTTCTGAAAAGAGTAAATTCATGATCTGTTACGATTCTCTTTCTTGTCTGTTGGCAATTGAGAGTTGTAAAACTCAAAACCCTTTTATTTTAAAAATTGTTGAAATATATAAAAGCCTTGTTGCTATTGGTAAACATGTAATTTTCACATGGATCCCTAGTCATATTGGTATTCATGGGAACACAGTCGTTGACCGGGAAGCCAAGAACGCACTGGATGATCCTGTATCCAATTGTTCTATTCCTTATACAGATATTAAACCTTTTATAGTGAAATATATTTTAAAACGTTGGCAAGATAGCTGGGACCAGCAAATTCATAACAAATTACACGAAATGCATTCCCTAGTTGACAAGACTCCTTGTTCTTGCGGTCAAAATCGGAAGGAACAGGTAGTCTTGACCAGATGTCGTATAGGTCATAGTAGACTTACTCATAGCTATTTGTTAAATAATGAGGAACGACCGGAATGTATTCCGTGTAATTCTAATTTTTCATTAAAACATGTCTTGATTGATTGTGTGGATGTTGCCGATGTTCGGCAGACATTCTACAATGCCAACAGTTTATCTAATTTATTTACAAATGTCGCAGGCGACACAATTTTGCAATTTTTAAAAGAAATTGATTTATATACAAAAATATAGTTATATAACATGTTCTAGATGTATGGTTTTTATCTTTTTAATGTTTCTTTTATTTGTACAACCCCCCTCATGGAGGGTGTGCCGGGGGTAGAATAGGCACCAGGTTTCTCCGCCCTAGAGGCACTATTTCTCTAAAAGGGGTCAACCACGCGGGAACCCCGGGGTATAGAAATGGGACCGAGAACTTCTTCGGCTTGAAGGGGCGTCCGTCGGTTGTGCGGATGCATAAATTCACAACGAACCCGTCCTGCGGATGAGACGTAAATAAAACCGAGGTCCCGTGTTGAGAGATTGCCACCCTCTCAGCACGTTAAAGAACCCAGTGTAACAGCTCATTATGAGTGGTCCATAAGAGACCTGTTGCACTGGCAAATTATCCGTCCCAACCCATCACCTTTCCTTGTTTCGAGTCCCGTGGCATTTAAATTTTTAAATGTTCTCGTCCTGAATATAGCTGAAAAATTGCTCGCTGGACGTTAAGCACCAATCAATCAATCCTCTCCAGCGTATTATATTACTAGTTGTAAAGGTAGTCTGGGGACTTTTTACATCACACGGAACTTTCAATGGCATACTTATGCTAGTTAATGTATTTTTAAGCTTAAAAATAACACTACCTAAAACTCTACAGCTGAAAACTTTGGATTTCTTGCAGCAGACGATCACAATGAATGAGAATGCGCATTGGCTAAAGATTCGGTGTTATTCGCTTTGAGTTCGGGATTTTCCGTTTCATTGTTTCATTTTTATTTGAAAAAAAAATAGACGAGGCGTATTGTTCTGTATTTCTTCTTTTTTCTCGTTGCATCGATCACTTTATTTGCTACTCGCGTATTGTTTATATTGGATATAGTTTAGGTCACGTGACCAATCATACGCTAGTTGCGGATTATTTAAATAAATAAATGACAAGACTCCATAAAGCAAGCAAAGAAATTTCACATGCCTGGGAAAAGAAAGTCGAGTGCAATGAGTATTGAAATTTATTTTTGTACGATTTTTTTTTAATCAATTTTGCGCGTGTACATCTAGTAATTTGTCTTTTAATTTATTTCTGGTTGGCAGCCATGTTGAGCATTTTGAAGTACATTAGTACGTAACCTATTCATACTTTTACCATTAACGCTTCCTTCGGGAGCGTATTACGGATTTAGTTTTCTACACAAATTTTCATTGGTTCTTCAACAATGAATGTCAGCATATATTCGTAAAACAGATGGGCTATAATGTACGTCTTCAAACTCCCGTAAAAATAATAACAACATGGCCGACAAAAAAGAAGAAATATTTGTGCTTTCACAATCACTGAAGCTATAGCATAATACGGAATAATAAATGTATTTTTACCGAATTAAATGCTGTTTTTATACTCAAATATTATAACAGTTAATTCAGTCACAAACACCAGATCGATTCAGCAAACACCTAAGTTCCACGGCTGTACTGTAGTATATGGTCCATAACAACCTTGAACATCACAAATCACACAATAAACAAGTTAAAGTGTTAAATTTGCGCCTTGAAAACTTTCGAAGTCACGGAGTCACACCAAAGTTTTGTTTACATGTTAACATTTAAATTATTGCAATAGTTTCACAAACTCGTTTCCTTCATGAGACACATCATACATGAAATATAATGTGTCAATTCTATTCTTCATAATTAAGACGAGTATGATATCTCCTAAACCACCCTTCAACACCGAGCCCAACTTTACAATTAGGACACCACCACTGTATTCTTGTTTTACTGAACCGTTCGTGAGAACTTAAACACAGAATACATTTCTTCCTCTTCCCATCTGGGTTTTTTTCTGGGAAATGTCTCCGTGGTTCTTGTTAACTGCCTGTGCTCTTGTCTCACCACTCTGGCTTGCTGATTTTTGTTGCCATTTCTGAAGTCTCCTATTAACTCCTGACAATTGTTCGTGGAAGTTTAAATGGTCCAGCTTGCTTTGAACAACGCATGATGTTATGCAACATATGTACGCATTGATTGTAACAAAAACAAAAAAACGAATGCATATGGCATACTGTTGATGTATTGCAAAAAGTTATTTTCATACATGCATCAATTACGAGAGAAAAACATTTGATTTTCATTTAATATTGTCTTGAATATTCTACAAATGTAGCACACGAAAAAGTAAAATTCCCGAAACCAAAATATGAGAGTAAGATTGGGAACAAGGAAAAGAGTATAGTGCATTTTATAGTTATTTTTCTACATTGGTGGGTCGAATTAAGTAGAAATTGAACCAACTAATTTAAGAGGTTTTTTTAAATCATAAAAAATGGAATCGACAATTGCCATTTTCTAAGGCTGTATTTTAGCCACATATGGTTTCCTACAATAGCGTCTAAAGACTTCTTCAATCTATTCAGATAAAATAATTTCTGTTATAAGTAAAATGCGATATACATATATTATAACAATATAATATATTTTAAAAATAAAAATAAATTATTTGAAAATATAATGTAGAGAATCTAAGCATATTTTTTGCCCCTCCACCATTTTCGGATATAAAGTATATGTATGACATAACTTTATTACTTCAAAGGGAGAGTGCACTAATATATGAACATAATTTCGATTCTTCATTCACAAAATGTGTTAAGGTTATATACATTTTACTATAGATATTTGCTGCAACATATTTTTTTACATGTTTAATTATTATACATATCACCTGGATAAACATGTATAGAAAGGTGTTTGGTATCTAAACATGTAAGCATGTTATGTGTTCGGGTAAAGACAAGTTTTAATACTATTTGTAAATCGACCATGTGCATACTATCAATCAGACATGTAAGGCGTTCGGATAGGGCCGTTAACTGGTGAGACGTTTGACATGCTAGTCGGAGTGGAGATGAAAATTCGATTGGCTAGAAAATATACCTTTAATACCACATCTCCTGGCATTAAAAGTATGGTGATGTATCATTTGTGTGGGATGAATGTAACTGAGACATTAAGAAATGTATAAGTTTATATAAATCAAATGAAGCACTATTTAAACTTTCAATTACTAACACACATGTTTAATATGTATACAAACCTTAACGTGGCGACGAAAAGGTAATCGCACTCGATGTTTTAAAACTAACAAAATGTACAGATTGCAATAATATTATTATTACTAAATAAAAGGTATTGATGTTGATGTATTAGGTCTCATGGGCCCTCCATTAAATATAGGAATATTCTAGTTCTATTTGATTCGTCCATGTGAATATTTCCCATCACAGAATCTGACATGTGTGGCATTCTTATAGGACCATTACATGATGACGCGTTTGACATGCTAGCAGACATCATCGGTCCTCCGACAGACATGATGATATCTGCTACTGGTTGTGAGTTGAACTTTCATCATCGAATCTAACATGCATGCCTGCCATTCTTAGAGGACCATTTCAAGATTAGGACTTAGATCGTAAAAGCTTACACATCTATAAATTTCCTTCTGCTATTAAATGACACATTCTAAGTGTAATTTTGGAGTGAAAATTGTGAATTGTTGCCGTTTCTTAGACATTTCCATTTATTTATTTTTTATTTGTAGCTGCTTCAAACCAACACACACCAGTTTTTAAAGCTTGACATTTCTAATGTTTCAAAACAATAAAATTGATTAAGAAAAAACGAATACAATTTCAAAATTTTAACAAATAAAATATCACAACGTGTCTTAACTTCTGGTTCTACTGACGAAGCTGCTTCGTTCATTTTTGTTTACTAACAGTCGTCTGCTGATTACCGAAGTTCGCTAGCAAAACCGCCTGTGATTGGTTGAGGTTCAAAATGTCGGCCAATCAAATTTATCGAAATTTATCAGTCTACTGGTTTTCCCCAGTTACTATATTTGGGTACGTACTAACTGCGACATGCTATTTATTAACCTAACGCGCAAAATTGCGCGGTGCACATGTAGTTCTGTTAGAGGAAGCAATGAACCTTCTAAACCAATCAGAATTAAGAAAATTCATAGTCATTTAATAATAACGTATCTCCGATTGTCCGGTACCAGTTAAAACTGACATCGGACAAGTAGATATTGTATCATGGTTGTCCGAAGGGACAAGTGAAAAAAAGACTCCTACCTTTTGGAGGTTATTTTCAATGATAAAAATGTGTTGCTTTGTCATTTTGACAGACAAAAACTTCGTAAATAATTATTTTAATGTGTTTAAGAATATCGGTTCCAATTGAAGTACACTATTGCTAATTATAATGGTGAACCAAGAGGTATTCCGAACATATACACGATCCGTATCTTTTCAGCGATTTGATTAAACAACAAATGGCATTAAGTAATTATAATGAAATAGAAATCGATTTGTTTATAATGTTTCCTTCCCCTACACAATAATTCCCTGGAAACGTAGATAAAATGTCCCATCAGAATGGATCTATATCCCCTGATCTTAGAAAGTACGGATTTACAACAAGCGGCGGAGATCAATTCAACCATAAATGTTAAGGCGTCTGGTGTTAATTTTCCATTGAGGGACTTTCAGTAGCTGATTTTGATGCACAATCTGCATTCAATAGATGGTGAACAATGACGTTCAAAGCATCCTGGATTCAATCCACATTATACGATTACCGCTTAGATGGGCCTGCTATTCGCGAACCAAACTTAGAAATTAACGATTAGACACTCATACCATGATGGCATCATTTGATACCGATGACTTATGTCTAAGTGTATGTTAATTTGTTGATTAAAGATGTCATAATCATAATTTGTGTTAGTATTAATAATGACAGGATGCGATAATGTTTGTGAGACTATAACCAAAACATTTTACACAAATTGCTGATAATTATTCTCTAGTTTTTGTAATTTTTATTAATTTTTTTGGACAACTAAAAGATTGAGTCGGACAAGTACTTTTTTTAGTTAGTTGTCCGAAGGGACAAGTTGAAAAATATGTTAATGTAGAGGCCTGAATGTTATAAACTAGTTTAGCAAGACTATCATATAAATATATCACAGATATATTCTAAACACGTGTTAAGAATTTATTTCCTTAATTTAGATATAGAATATTCAGAGTCTGGAGAAGCTTCTGTCTGAGTCTCATGGAACTATATGAAGGTTTGGTGAAGTTATTCAAGTTTAAAAAACTTTTAACAAGCAGAACTTGTCTAAATTATCTGCTAAAACAGAAACATGGTATGCTTAATGTCCGTGGAGTAGGGATGTTGTTGGCTAGGTAATATATTTCCTAATGAAATGTTGTGATGGTGTATCAGACCTCATGAGTCCTTCATTAAATAATATAGGAATATCTAGGTCATGTTATGATTCGACCATGTGAATATTTTCCATCATATAATATGACATACGTAGCCTTCTTGTATTTCATCAATTTCTTTATTGCAATGAAAAGAAACAAAAACATAATATATAATAAATCAACATATGTATAAATCAATCATGCTGCTCCTGGCATATAAAATTATAAAAATGTCAACTTCATACAAACTACATTTACTACAATAAAACAAAGTTACCAACAAGATAATTATACTACAAGACCAGACTCCATCAAATCATACATACTGGTGGAAAGTTTGAAGAAAATTTGTAATGAAACCGTATGGCAGAATATGTTCATGTTTGGTAGGATTGTTAGTCCTCCTGAAATGTAGTTGAATCAGCTATGCTGCCATTTGAGATACAACATATGACGGATTCGTTTGTATCTAAAAATTTTACGCGAAAAAAATAAATATTTTACCATAAAACAGTTGATCATTTTAGCGTAATTTCTATTAAAAACCCCTAATTATTGTGAAAATTCCTCACTAATTCACAACGGTATGATTACTTAACCTGCTAAGTGATGCTCGAAAGAGTCATACACTAACCCAAACAATGTGCAAAACATAGGACTCGTATTTCCTAATGATCCTCTTTACACAATTGGAACAACTAAGCAAAGGCAATTCTCATTATCAAGTAGAGTCCAACAGCAGATAAATCTCACAACAAAAAATGCAAATAACACAATTGAGTAATGGCCACTCATATTGCGTAATTTCTAAGAAAAGAGAGGGGGAGTAATCCAGGTTAAGATTTATCGTTATGATGGAGAATAAATTCTTCTTCAATAATTGTTTTCCTATTTCGTTCTGTTATGATATATTATATTATTTATCATATATCACACAACAATGTTTGCTATGCATTGGTGTTCGTACAGACTTCATGTACTATACATCGGAGAGGAAACTTAATTCCACATACTCGAAAACAGACATTTTTATATTCTTTTTCCTTTCAGACATCTATCATGTTTAGCCAATGGTATTGCCCCATTTCGCAAACAAGATGGATCATCGATAAGTAAGGTGCTCGTTATCGGATACGATTTTGGGATCAAAACCCGTAAGTAAGAATTGTCGGTTAACTTAAACACGATTATTGGATTAAGCAAATGTTCCTGGAAGCGGGGAGATACACTATTGGGCATTACTACTTTACATTGATGCAATCGGTAACAAAAAGTCAGGTTTTGATTTGAAATCTTAATGATTACTTTTGATATCATACCATGTTTCGGGATAATTCAACATTCACGTGACCTGTAGTTTTACTATAGTGAATGGGAAGTTGGACATTGGTGAACATTTCTAAATTGAAATGTACGGAATGGATCGTAAATTCGGCTAAAAAATATTGTTAACTGTGTTCTTTATGAAAATTGACAATGGTGTAATCTATACCTAATTAAAGCAAACTACTGTCAATATGTGACCATTACTTTTGCAAAACATGTAAGCAGTGCTTGACACAATTTGGTAAGAAATGTACAAAAGAAAACCAATAATTTTATCATAAATATAACAATTTTTTGGAGGTTATGTTTACGGTTGTTGCCTGATTTTGTCTGTTTATATATACTTATGAGTTTGACTTTCCCTTTGTTAGATTGTTCGGAGTTCGGTAATATTGTTATTACCCTTATTTATTGATAAACAATATGAAAGAAAAGTAATGGCCATGGGGTCATTCCATTATCAATTTTTGCTACAATCTTTAGGGGTGGTAAAAATTAGCCTTTTTAAAGTCTTTCTGATTATACGTCTAACCCAGGGTCGCTTAAGATCCTTTGCAGTCTATGGGAGATAACTCACATAAATAAATAATTCAGAAAAGTTTATAATGATTTATCATCATCATAAATAAATATATTTTCATTTACAAACAGCCAATTTACACTGTAGTTCAGACAATAAAGCTGTCTAGTGTCAACAATATTGAATTATCATCTAGAAATATTTTTTATAATAATATTTCTTAACATTAAAAAAATAGGATTAGTTTATCTTAATGATAATTTCCAACAAAAACAACATCAACTATCGATGTCCACAAATGTGGCTATTGGACAGTTTACTAAATATTTAATAATTGACAAACTATTAAAATAATTTATCTAAACATTTATACTGAGATCAATTATATTTCATCCCATGAAATTATTTATGTAATACAGCACGTAATCCTTGTCAATATGTAATACCCACATCTGCAGTAAAATCATTTGAATAAATTTATTAATTTTAAACCAATAATTTTGACTAAAACTATTTTACATTAAGTTAAATATATAGTCTATATGAAAAGTAAAATGATTTAATTGTGAAATTTATTTTTAGAAACCTAAGTTATTTTCACCCAATCAGAATTGTAGAATTAGTCACGTGTCATTGTTTGTGTACATTACTAGAAGTGAAGACACGTTTTGTGTTTCTACAAAATTCAGCTAAAAAATTTTGTTTACAAATTGAATTAATTCTGGATATATATTTCTCCTGATTTGCAACATTGCTGGTGTGTTTATTTGCAAAACGGAACTTTTATTTCGCCTCTGCATGGACAGATAATTGACAAACAGATCAGTGGTCAACAAGGTCAGAAATGGCGATCGATTAATTTGGACAAGAAGGATAATTTATTCATGACGTAATCTAATACATATTCATAAAGGAGAAAACTCCAGTCGTGACGTACTATGTATGTTTGTTCTGAATAATGAACTTTACAAATGTGTGTTTGTTAGGCCACAGTTTTATCAGACGTTTGGATGATTTTATGGACAATAGCTATAATTATTATAACTTACGTTTACCTGAGAGTAAATTTAATATTATTTCTCGGGCCAAAGGAGGACTTACAATAAGAAGATTAATTAACGAAAGACCAGAGTTATTTGATTTCGGAAACATCAGAATTTCGATTGTATATATACAACTTGGCGGTAACGACCTCAGTAGACAATCGGCTGAGAAAACGGCCACGGACCTAGTGTCTTTCGCCAATTTTCTAAACGAACTTGCTCCAGTTGTGATAGTTGGCCAGTTATTGTTCCCCAATCCCGTGAAAGTCGGTGAACTTTATAATACTAAAGTTGTGGAGTGTAACAAGCTAATTGAAACGTCAATAAAGGATAATCCAAACATTATATTCTGGCGCCACCGTGGGTTCTCTAAAGACCTGACACATTTACATGGGGACGGAACTCGCCTTAATGATCAAGGGATGTTGAAATACCACAGATCTATACGAAGTGCTATATTATATGCCAACAACATCTGTTGAAAGGTGAGCACTTTGATATGATTTACACATAATTTGAATTGTTGTGGGCTGGGTACACATAATTTAGACATAGCATGAATACAATCATTATTGTGCTGAGTACTAGCCTGGGTACACATATTAAAGTCATAGTGTGTATACACTCATTATTTTGCTGTGTATTGGGTACAAATATTTAACCATGTTGTGAATACACTCATTATTTGCTATGTACAGGGTACACTGGCAATTAGAGTATGAAATTGTGCATTGTTTTGTTGTAACACACACATGGTGACATGCATTTGTGCCTTTCTGGTATCAAATTTCTCATTATTTTGTGGTGTACAGGGTACACAGTAACACTTGCAAATACCGTATGAATCAACTCATTATTTTGTTGTGTACAGGGTACATTTTCAGATTACAATATAAAGGACATTTAGATATTAGATTCTACATAATTTTGTTGTGCACTGGGTGCATTTTAATATTTCGATACATATGTGTATTAGAGTACCGGGTACTCATGTTTTAATAGTGTACTGGGTACACTAATGACTTTGATGTTTAATTTTATTTCCTTTGATTACTAGTTGTGTACAGGGTACGCAGTACCGCATTTTATTACATTCATCCGAGTGTTATGTACACATGTGCAATCATGGAAACTTGCATAGATAAAATGTGAGGCTTATTGTAAATTTCACTTTGTTTTTACACAGTGTGCCAGTGGCAGTTCTTTGAGCTAATTCAGCAAAGATGCCTCCCAAGAAAAAACAGCGTGTGGACTTGATATCTTCTAGACCAGTACGTCAACGTCAACGTATATCAACTTATTCTAGACCTGTAGACAGTACCTGCACGACCGAACAGGTTACTAATGTGGTGACGGACACCAGTTCACAACAACCTTCTGATTCCTCATCATATGTAAATACGGGTATAGACTATCCAAAACTAGCTGCAGAGATTATTAAACAGCAGAATAGTAATAACTTGACCTCTACAGCTTCAGGTGATATGTGTAATTCTCCTCGGAGGGCTAACTTGCTGCCACCTTTAACATCTGATCCTGCAATCACAAATACTACCATTACATCAGGACAGGGAATGGTACATCCCAATTATACCAGTGGCAGTGATCCATCTGAAGAGCATAATGACATATCTCAAACTTCTACATTGTTTAGCAATCGAAATATTACACCTAATGTGCTTCCAAGTAATGATTGGCAATCAAACCCATTAATGGCTCTTGTCAATAGCATTTTCAGTAATGAGTCTGCTAATTTAGGTAATCATAATATTAGTCAAGATCTAAGTCTAGGTATACCTTTAGGTGCAAATTTATCTCAAAAAATGAAAAACAAATTTGGTCACATGAGTACATTGACTTGAAAGCTCTGCCTTCACATGTACCTGAGGATAATATTTCTCTCACATTGTCTCAAAACCAACTAACGGTACAAAATACACAGTTATCAAAATCAAAAGACCAACTCACATTCTCAGAGTGGCAGTCAGCTTTTCATATCTACATGGCTGTGTTCATTGAAAAATTTTCAGACCAAGCTCCTCACAAGCTAAAGTACATGGAGATGATAAAAGGTATAAGACAAAGTAAAGGTGACGAAGCCTGGAAATTTTATGATGATCAATTCCGTCGCCTTCGCAAGTTGCACATGCCCCCATGGCAGAAACCCATTGATGAACTTTACAACATCACTATGAATAAGAAATACTTTAGCCAGCCAAAAAATTCATATTTCAATTCTCCACGCAACAACACTACACCAGGTCAATCAAATCTTTTTCGTGGCCAAAAGTTGTGCTTCGCTTTCAACCTACAACGCAAATGTGCAACCAACCCTTGCCCATATAAACATGCATGCAAATTCTGTAAAGGACCACATCCCCAACTGCTCTGCACCAAAACAGTCAATAATGCAACAGGTGCAAACACAGCCAAAACATATGCCAACTCCACTAAAACCTCACGTACTTGAATATGAACTTGCAGGATATGATAGTAATTCTACAAAATATTTAGTGTCAGGTTTTCGCAAGGGCTTCAAACTAGGTTTAACAACAGGTACTGTGCAGCATTCAACAGCAAAAAACCACAAGTCAGCTTCAGAAAACAAACAGGAAGTCTACAAAAAATTAGCGATAGAATCACTAAAAGAAAGAATTGCAGGGCCTTTTCTCAATCCACCATTTCAAAACTTAGTTTGCTCACCTCTTGGGCTAATACCAAAAAACATTCCAGGTAAATTTAGGCTTATTCATGACTTGTCTTTCCCAAAAGGCAATTCTATCAATTCACATATTCCATCGGAAAATTCAGCAGTTCAATATGACAGTATTGATACTGTGATAAAATTGATAAAACACTTTGGTAGGCATTGCTTAATGGCAAAATGTGACATAGAAGATGCATTCCGACTTGTCCCTATTCATCCTACAGATTATCATTTGTTAGGTTTTACCTGGAATAATTTATACTACTACGACAGATGTTTACCCATGGGTGCTAGTTCTTCATGTCAAATATTCGAATCATGTTCTAGTTCTTTACACTGGATTATGGAAAATAAATACTGCGCTGCTGGTATGTCTCGCATTATAGATGACTTTTTGTTTGTTGGACCTCCAAATTCTGATAAATGTTTAGTTGACTTGGAGTGTTTTTCCTCTCTATGTTCACGTTTAGGGGTACCTCTTAAACCTGAGAAAACTATTTTACCCACAACCACAATTGTTATTTATGGAATAGAATTTGACAGCAATAAATTAAAATGTCGGCTTCCTGTGGAAAAGATTGTTAAAACCAAAGTTGCATTAGAAAATGCTCATAAGAAAAAGAAAATAACACTTCGTTCACTACAGTCCTTGTTAGGCTTATTAAATTTTGCTTGTATTGTGATATGTCCTGGAAGAGCTTTTCTACGCAGACTTATTGATTTAACACTTAATGTTTCCAACCCCTTTCACAAGATTAGATTGAATAGTGAAGCAGCCAGAGCAGATATCTCGGCATGGAAAATTTTCATTGAAACTTTCAATGGCAAGTCGGTTTTTCTCAAAGATCATTGGCAAAATTCTGAAAGTTTAAATTTATATACTGATGCGTCTGGAAATGTAGGTTTTGCTGCGGTATTTGGTAGCTGGTGGCTAGCAGGTGAATGGTTAAGTAAGATGCAAAATTATCAGATTGCCATCAAAGAGTTGTTTCCCATTGTGCTATCTCTCGAAATCTGGGGAGATCATTTGAAAAATGGAAAAATCATGTTTTATTCCGACAACATGGCAGTAGTGGAGATTATTAACAAACAAACATGCAAGGATAAAGTTTTAATGCGCTTGGTTCGCCGCTTAGTGATAGCAGCTTCAACATACAACATTGTTTTTAGAGCAAAACATATCAAAGGCAAAACAAATGTCATAGCTGACTATCTGTCTCGTTCTCAATTTCAGAAAGCTCGTGCATTGGCACCATGGTTAGCTCCTCACCAGACAGCAATCCCAGACCACCTGCTCCACATATGAATTATCATGCTTTTAAGTTTCTGCAACATTCATTGTCAGCATCTGCCAGGAAATCATACAAGAAAAGTTGGCAATTACTTTTTCAAACCTGTATTCCAACTCCCAAGGCTTTGCCATTATCTATAATTCAAATATGCAATTTCATTGGGTCGCTTTTTTCGAAACATTACAGCCCTTCAACTATTACGTCACATACATCAGCTATAAGCTACATCCATAAACTTGCAAACTGTTATGACCCTACCTCCTCTTTTATAGTGCGGAAATTATTGAAAGGCTGTAATAAGCTGGCAGGTAGGACAGACACACGTTTACCCATAGCAAAAGATATTTTACTCAAATTAATAGAGGCATTGAAAATTTGTATATCGGACACTCACCACAGGATATTATTCCGAGCAATATTTTTGCTAGCATTTAATGCATTTCTTCGTTTGGGAGAGATATTAGTCAGGGAGCCATCCACGATTGTCACTGTGTTGCAGAAATCCGACGTTAATATTCATTATGATAATATTGGTTACCCAACTAGTGTGTCAATTACTTTACGACATTACAAAAACATGACAAACAACCAACCAACAATAATATCAATTTCAGGTCAGACTAACAGGGATCTATGTCCAGTCCTTGCATTACATATTTATTTAACTACATTCAATCCAAAAATGGGACCATTTTTCCAATTTCAAGATGGATCTCCCGTGAAACACAGTTTTTTTGCAGGGCAACTGTCTCACATTTTAAAATTCCTTGGACTTGACCCAAAATTATATCTCGGGCATTCATTTCGGATTGGCGCAGCTACCCATTTCGTAAATTTAGGGTATTCTGAAGCATATATCCGGAATGCAGTTCAAAAATACATTAGAATACATTCATTCAAATTATAAAGAATCATGTCTAGTCATTGCCCACACTATATACAGGCCAGGTCAAATTTTAATCCTCATATTTTCATGAGATCAGAATTGGTCTGCTCATGAGAATCTGAACTTTAGGGTGCTTGTTTACATACAATTATTGGTCATGAGGTCAGAATTTGTCTGCTCATGATTATATGTATATTGCTTGTGGTTGTTAATAGACATTTAAAGGTCATGAGGTCAGTTTTTGTCTGCTCATGCTTAAATTTTTGTTTTACTAGTCAGTGTTTGTTGACATACAAAAATGTAAATGTATTATATAACAATAATATATAGGTCACGAGGTCAGAATTTGTCTGCTCATGCTTAATTTTTGTGTTTCTAGTCTGTGTTTGTTTACATACCCTGTACATTTATTATATAACAATAATATATACATGTATGTCGTGAGGTCAGAATTTGTCTGCTCATGATGATTTTATGATTGCCAATCATGCTTGAACTTTGTGTTTGCTTACACACATTTATAGACCATGAGGTCAGATTTGTCTGCTCATGTTTATTTTTGTTTTACTAATCTGACTGTGTTTGTTTACATACATGTACATTTATTGATCATGCTCATGAGGTTCCATGATGAACCTGTGACTGCCTATTTTGCTTGAACTTGGGTGTTTGTTTACAGGTGTACATTTATTAGGTCATGAGGTCAGAATTTGTCTGCTCATGTTTATGTTATAATTTGTATGTGCTTTGCAGAATTTTATTTAGTATGCAATTCCTGCATCAGATTTTATTAGCAAAGTTTTGTCGTTAGCAAATACTCTGGGTTTGCCATTTGCCCTTAATTTTCAATTGTGGCTGTGGCGGTTTTCAGTTGCCACCCCTTTTTGTATTTGAAATTTTTATTGCTTAGGAGTGTTTTTAGTTTGTTTACATATTAGTTAGATTATTAGTCACATTTGTTTTTGTCACACTCCTAAGGTTATGTAAGAAATTTAGTCATTTATTTAGAAATTTTTATAATAAATACATTTTGAATTGGAGCAATTGTTTACTTCTTATATATACAAAAACAAGCAGAGTATTTGCTACACCAGAGGAGTATAAGTACCAGGAGTTGGTACAAGTTAATGGAGTATATGAACATGAACAGGTCAATATTCTTTCATGGTGGAATGTGAAAATCTAATGGTGGTTTTTCTGGTTTTATGGAGTCTGTGGTTATATAAATTATATTTCATCCCATGAAATTATTTATGTAATACAGCACGTAATCCTTGTCAATATGTAATCCCCACATCTGCAGTAAAATCATTTGAATAAATTTATTAATTTTAAACCAATAATTTTGAATAAAACTATTTTACATTAAGTTAAATATATAGTCTATATGAAAAGTAAAATGATTTAATTGTGAAATTTATTTTTAGAAACCTAAGTTATTTTCACCCAATCAGAATTGTAGAATTAGTCACGTGTCATTGTTTGTGTACATTACTAGAAGTGAAGACACGTTTTGTGTTTCTACAAATTTCAGCTAAAACTTTTCCCACCATCCTCCCCTTCTTACCACCAACTTATTTCATTGTGTTCATTCACATTTGATAATGTAAATATATATATATATATTTATGCTTACTGCTATACAAAACTTCTTTTTGTAACAATATGCTATATTGTCTTGTATGTGGCGGTTTTCAGTTGCCACCCCTTTTTGTATTTGAAATTTTTATTGCTTAGGAGTGTTTTAAGTTTGTTTACATATTAGTTAGATTATTAGTCACATTTGTTTTTGTCACACTCCAAAGGTTATGTAAGAAATTTAGTCATTTATTTAGAAATTTTTATAATAAATGACATTTTGAATTGGAGCAATTGTTTACTTCTTATATATACAAAAACAAGCAGAGTATTTGCTACACCAGAGGAGTATAAGTACCAGGAGTTGGTACAAGTTAATGGAGTATATGAACATGAACAGGTCAATATTCTTTCATGGTGGAATGTGAAAATCTAATGGTGGTTTTTCTGGTTTTATGGAGTCTGTGGTTATATAAATTATATTTCATCCCATGAAATTATTTATGTAATACAGCACGTAATCCTTGTCAATATGTAATCCCCACATCTGCAGTAAAATCATTTGAATAAATTTATTAATTTTAAACCAATAATTTTGACTAAAACTATTTTACATTAAGTTAAATATATAGTCTATATGAAAAGTAGAATGATTTAATTGTGAAATTTATTTTTAGAAACCTAAGTTATTTTCACCCAATCAGAATTGTAGAATTAGTCACGTGTCATTGTTTGTGTACATTACTAGAAGTGAAGACACGTTTTGTGTTTCTACAAATTTCAGCTAAAACTTTTCCCACCATCCTCCCCTTCTTACCACCAACTTATTTCATTGTGTTCATTCACATTTGATAATGTAAATATATATATATATATTTATGCTTACTGCTATACAAAACTTCTTTTTGTAACAATATGCTATATTGTCTTGTATGTGGCGGTTTTCAGTTGCCACCCCTTTTTGTATTTGAAATTTTTATTGCTTAGGAGTGTTTTAAGTTTGTTTACATATTAGTTAGATTATTAGTCACATTTGTTTTTGTCACACTCCAAAGGTTATGTAAGAAATTTAGTCATTTATTTAGAAATTTTTATAATAAATGACATTTTGAATTGGAGCAATTGTTTACTTCTTATATATACAAAAACAAGCAGAGTATTTGCTACACCAGAGGAGTATAAGTACCAGGAGTTGGTACAAGTTAATGGAGTATATGAACATGAACAGGTCAATATTCTTTCATGGTGGAATGTGAAAATCTAATGGTGGTTTTTCTGGTTTTATGGAGTCTGTGGTTATATAAATTATATTTCATCCCATGAAATTATTTATGTAATACAGCACGTAATCCTTGTCAATATGTAATCCCCACATCTGCAGTAAAATCATTTGAATAAATTTATTAATTTTAAACCAATAATTTTGACTAAAACTATTTTACATTAAGTTAAATATATAGTCTATATGAAAAGTAAAATGATTTAATTGTGAAATTTATTTTTAGAAACCTAAGTTATTTTCACCCAATCAGAATTGTAGAATTAGTCACGTGTCATTGTTTGTGTACATTACTAGAAGTGAAGACACGTTTTGTGTTTCTACAAATTTCAGCTAAAACTTTTCCCACCATCCTCCCCTTCTTACCACCAACTTATTTCATTGTGTTCATTCACATTTGATAATGTAAATATATATATATATATTTATGCTTACTGCTATACAAAACTTCTTTTTGTAACAATATGCTATATTGTCTTGTATGTGGCGGTTTTCAGTTGCCACCCCTTTTTGTATTTGAAATTTTTATTGCTTAGGAGTGTTTTAAGTTTGTTTACATATTAGTTAGATTATTAGTCACATTTGTTTTTGTCACACTCCAAAGGTTATGTAAGAAATTTAGTCATTTATTTAGAAATTTTTATAATAAATGACATTTTGAATTGGAGCAATTGTTTACTTCTTATATATACAAAAACAAGCAGAGTATTTGCTACACCAGAGGAGTATAAGTACCAGGAGTTGGTACAAGTTAATGGAGTATATGAACATGAACAGGTCAATATTCTTTCATGGTGGAATGTGAAAATCTAATGGTGGTTTTTCTAGTTTTATGGAGTCTGTGGTTATATAAATTATATTTCATCCCATGAAATTATTTATGTAATACAGCACGTAATCCTTGTCAATATGTAATCCCCACATCTGCAGTAAAATCATTTGAATAAATTTATTAATTTTAAACCAATAATTTTGACTAAAACTATTTTACATTAAGTTAAATATATAGTCTATATGAAAAGTAAAATGATTTAATTGTGAAATTTATTTTTAGAAACCTAAGTTATTTTCACCCAATCAGAATTGTAGAATTAGTCACGTGTCATTGTTTGTGTACATTACTAGAAGTGAAGACACGTTTTGTGTTTCTACAAATTTCAGCTAAAACTTTTCCCACCATCCTCCCCTTCTTACCACCAACTTATTTCATTGTGTTCATTCACATTTGATAATGTAAATATATATATATATATTTATGCTTACTGCTATACAAAACTTCTTTTTGTAACAATATGCTATATTGTCTTGTATGTGGCGGTTTTCAGTTGCCACCCCTTTTTGTATTTGAAATTTTTATTGCTTAGGAGTGTTTTAAGTTTGTTTACATATTAGTTAGATTATTAGTCACATTTGTTTTTGTCACACTCCAAAGGTTATGTAAGAAATTTAGTCATTTATTTAGAAATTTTTATAATAAATGACATTTTGAATTGGAGCAATTGTTTACTTCTTATATATACAAAAACAAGCAGAGTATTTGCTACACCAGAGGAGTATAAGTACCAGGAGTTGGTACAAGTTAATGGAGTATATGAACATGAACAGGTCAATATTCTTTCATGGTGGAATGTGAAAATCTAATGGTGGTTTTTCTGGTTTTATGGAGTCTGTGGTTATATAAATTATATTTCATCCCATGAAATTATTTATGTAATACAGCACGTAATCCTTGTCAATATGTAATCCCCACATCTGCAGTAAAATCATTTGAATAAATTTATTAATTTTAAACCAATAATTTTGACTAAAACTATTTTACATTAAGTTAAATATATAGTCTATATGAAAAGTAGAATGATTTAATTGTGAAATTTATTTTTAGAAACCTAAGTTATTTTCACCCAATCAGAATTGTAGAATTAGTCACGTGTCATTGTTTGTGTACATTACTAGAAGTGAAGACACGTTTTGTGTTTCTACAAATTTCAGCTAAAACTTTTCCCACCATCCTCCCCTTCTTACCACCAACTTATTTCATTGTGTTCATTCACATTTGATAATGTAAATATATATATATATATGTATGCTTACTGCTATACAAAACTTCTTTTTGTAACAATATGCTATATTGTCTTGTATGTGGCGGTTTTCAGTTGCCACCCCTTTTTGTATTTGAAATTTTTATTGCTTAGGAGTGTTTTAAGTTTGTTTACATATTAGTTAGATTATTAGTCACATTTGTTTTTGTCACACTCCAAAGGTTATGTAAGAAATTTAGTCATTTATTTAGAAATTTTTATAATAAATGACATTTTGAATTGGAGCAATTGTTTACTTCTTATATATACAAAAACAAGCAGAGTATTTGCTACACCAGAGGAGTATAAGTACCAGGAGTTGGTACAAGTTAATGGAGTATATGAACATGAACAGGTCAATATTCTTTCATGGTGGAATGTGAAAATCTAATGGTGGTTTTTCTGGTTTTATGGAGTCTGTGGTTATATAAATTATATTTCATCCCATGAAATTATTTATGTAATACAGCACGTAATCCTTGTCAATATGTAATCCCCACATCTGCAGTAAAATCATTTGAATAAATTTATTAATTTTAAACCAATAATTTTGACTAAAACTATTTTACATTAAGTTAAATATATAGTCTATATGAAAAGTAAAATGATTTAATTGTGAAATTTATTTTTAGAAACCTAAGTTATTTTCACCCAATCAGAATTGTAGAATTAGTCACGTGTCATTGTTTGTGTACATTACTAGAAGTGAAGACACGTTTTGTGTTTCTACAAATTTCAGCTAAAACTTTTCCCACCATCCTCCCCTTCTTACCACCAACTTATTTCATTGTGTTCATTCACATTTGATAATGTAAATATATATATATATATTTATGCTTACTGCTATACAAAACTTCTTTTTGTAACAATATGCTATATTGTCTTGTATGTGGCGGTTTTCAGTTGCCACCCCTTTTTGTATTTGAAATTTTTATTGCTTAGGAGTGTTTTAAGTTTGTTTACATATTAGTTAGATTATTAGTCACATTTGTTTTTGTCACACTCCAAAGGTTATGTAAGAAATTTAGTCATTTATTTAGAAATTTTTATAATAAATGACATTTTGAATTGGAGCAATTGTTTACTTCTTATATATACAAAAACAAGCAGAGTATTTGCTACACCAGAGGAGTATAAGTACCAGGAGTTGGTACAAGTTAATGGAGTATATGAACATGAACAGGTCAATATTCTTTCATGGTGGAATGTGAAAATCTAATGGTGGTTTTTCTGGTTTTATGGAGTCTGTGGTTATATAAATAACTTGAAGAGATAAAGATTAATTGATGAATTAAATGAACATATTTACATCAGAATTGGGAATATGGTAGTTCCAGGTAATCTGAAATACAATATGAGAGTTCCCATTTAAATCTGAGATATTATCTACCTTAGATGATTAACAATGCTTTAGTTCATTACCAACAACTACATGCAGTTATACTAAATTGTATTTGCTTGTTATTCTGTTTATACAAGAGTGTATTTACCAATTTGACAATGTCTGCTTTTAGCAACATATGCTAAAATAACATTGATATTTATTAAGAAATGAATAAATGACTAATTATCGATATTTGGCAAATGTCAGTATTAGCGATCTATACTTATCATATGCACATTGATATTTCTAAGCAGTTTATTTTACTGGTTTGATAACAATTTAGCACTGTTCTGTATAGCTACCAATGCTACACATGTGAAAAAAGACGTTTTATACTAATGTACTGGTTTGATAACAATTTAGCAGTGTTCTGTAGCTACCTATTCTACACATGTGAACATTAACATGAGATAATTACTTACATTTATCCAAAATGATTAATATTTAGCAAGATCCTGTATTGACAACCAAAGCCAATAATATGGATCTGGGGTTCAAAATGGTTATATTGGAAATGCTAATAGATTTGGTTAAGTCCTGTATTAACAACATATGTTAATAATGTGGACCTGAGACTTTCAAAAGTAATGTTATATGTATTTTAGATTAAATTATCTTCTATCAACTGGAAAAATATTTAAAACATGAAGTTATTCTATAAAACTATACCTATTCTCAACCTTTTAAGAATATTTGTGTAGAAGAATCAATAAATATTACATACGCTAAACTGTAGCTGGATTTCTAAATTTATTTAGAAATATGTGCACAGTAGCAAAATTTAAATCCTATTCTAAAAACAATTTGCTAAATTTGTGCATAACATTTCCATTTAAGATGATAAACTTTAGAAAATATTCTATTTTAAACTCAACCATTGCAAAAAATAAATAAATAAATAAATAAATAAATAAATAAATAAATAAATAAATAAAGAAACTTATATTGCTTTAAAATTTAAATTTAAAATTATTTCCTTTTCTTAAATTTTACTTTTACAAATGTTTCCTTACTTAAAAAAATCAAAAATACAAACGACTGTAAGTTTTAAAAATTAGCAGAACTCTGACGTCATGTCGAGCGTCGCGGCTTTTATACTGACGTTTCACTCGACTGCGATTTTGAGGCAATTTCTGTGCGACCGAACAGCACGCACATGTTCATAAAATGACAGGTGACCAATCGCCAAAAATCGGCGATTTACTTTACAAATTTCCTTTTAATGAATTTTAAAAATGAATTGAGCGCAAATTTATTGCATTATAAATACAAACACCTGAGTTCAACCCCCAGTTTTTAGTGAGGTTCGTGTTACTCGATCTTCAGTTTTATGTGTATGTTTTGTAGATCGTTGTATGTTCTTTTGGCCATTGTGTTGTTTGTTCTTCGACATACGGATTCTGATTACCCCTTTGGTATCTTCAAACTCATTTTCGAATACGAAAAATAACATTAACTATAAAAGTATCGGCCAATGAAATCGTTTCTTACTCATTTCTTCATTATATCGAAAGATGACGCCTTACGAAGAAACATGTGTGGACTGTGTAGTGACAATTGACGAAATGTCGTATTTAAGACAATTATTATGGATGAAATTACTGATTCTCGGATTATACAACATGTAGAGAATCGAATATAGAAGTAAATGCTGCCATGCGAAAAAATAAATTACAATAATCATCGGAATCTGTTCATAATTCCACAACCAATCGGTTATAGCACAAACATATTTATATTTCAACTTAGATAATCAAATGCTGTACTCCATAACAGCAACATTATAAGTTAAAACAAATATCAATATTCATGAATACAATAACACAAGTCAACACTGAAACAAAATTCAGTTTGTTTCAGTATCTTCATCTGTTTTGGTTCTGACAATTATTTATCAGGTAAAATGCTACCTTTTCAAACCGTTTATCTTACTAAAATTCTAAAATAATACGTGTTTAACGGAAAATTAATTGCTGTTGGTCTTTGTGAATTTACAATTAATTAAATTGAGTTTTTTGTACAAAATCTAAAGAAAGGGTTCTAACTACACTTACAAGTGTAAAAAGCTACAATAACGGTAGCTGAAAACAGAAATTGTATATGGTCTTAAAGGGAATAATCTTTCAAGGGACTATCATCACGTAATTTTCACAAGACGTTTAATGTTCAAGTTTATATCCATTAGAGTTGTAAAGCCCTTAGCATACGCCAAAATTATGCTAGAAAACACTGGTCGTCAACATATTCTAGTTCATAGCGATGGCAAATGGATAAATTACGACGATTAGCAAAATATATGATGACAATCAGAGTTTTGAAACCGATTATGACACTGCGTACGATTACTTTGACAATGCGGCCAGTGCCTTTACTCTAATCTCAATGAGACAATTGTTAAACAAGTAGTAAATGACAACCCTTCCGTACCTAAACCTGTCAAATTATCAGGGAGAACGTCCGCAACTATCTTCAAAAAGCACATATTACGCTGTGTAAAAATAAAAAAAGAACAAAAACCTAAAGCTCAAAACCGAAGCCTGTGACAACGACAGAGCAAGGCAGAAAAGGACCCTGTCCAGTTCCATAACAGATATGGACGTCTTGATGATGCGGAGGAGTAGTCCGTACGGAATCTTCCTCCGGATGATTCACCGTCTCCAATGGATGAGTCGCCATCATAAACGAGTAGATCTCCAAAGGGAGGACGGCGGAAGGGTTCTCAACGGAAGAAAAGCTTTTCCCCAATCCGACACCCATAATGGCTTCGATCATCCAATGGAATTGTCGAGGTCTGAAGGTTAATTTTATTGAAATCACATTACCTGTTGCATTTTGTCTTCAAGAAACACATTTTTAAAAAAAGTGATAATATAAATCTAAAACATTATTCAGTGTACAGCACCTATGTAGATGAGGATGAGCGAGCTGCAGGCGGCTCAACACTCCCCGTTCGAGATAATATTTTACATATTTATGTTAATCTCAACACAGATCTGCAGGCTGTTGCTGTACGCATCACTTTAGATAAAACAATAACCTTGTGTTCGGTTTACATACCACCAAATGCATCACTAAGCTTAACTCAACTCAAATATTTAGTTGATCAATTACCCACCCCGTTCATCATCATGGGCGACTTTAATGGACATAACCCCTTGTGGGGCAGTAAAACAACCACCGACAAAGGAAAAAACTTGAAGAATTTATCTCCCAGGAAGAATTATGTATCTTTAACGACAGTACTGATACATATTTACATCCTGGGAATGGATCTTATTCAGCTATTGATCTTACTGTTACTGATCTATCTCTTCTTCTAGATTTCTCATGTAAAGTCCATGATGATCTCTGTGGCAGTGATCATTTCCCCATTATCCTAGAAAGCTTACATTCTACTGTAGGTGAAAGACCTACACGGTATAAATTTGACAAAGCTGACTGGCCCCGGTACGAACAGATGTGCAGGGGAAATCTTCAAACGGAAATGATCCGAAATTCCACCGATCCCATTTTGAAGTTTAACGAAACAGTAATATCGATAGCTGATGAGACTATACCAAAGACCTCGACAAATCCAAAACACCCAGGGAAACCATGGTTTAATGATGAGTGCAAAGATGCCATCAAAAATCGCAAAAAGGTCGAACGACGGTTCGGAAAACATCCAACATCGGACAATCTCGGCAATTTTCGCATCTTCAGGGCGAAAGCTCGAAGAACATTGAAACAAAATCGGCGCACTTCCTGGCGTAATTTTGTTTCTAAATTAAATTGCCATACACCGATGAATAAGGTTTGGAATATGGTACAAAAAAATTAAGGCAAAAATAATAAAACAAACGTCCATCATTTAAAAGATAGACATGACACATTAACATCTGAACAGGACATTTCAAATAAATTAGGACAAATATTTTCACAAAACTCTTCTACCCAAAATTACAATCCTAAATTTCAAAAATTTCAAAAGCAAAAGGAAAAAACTAAATTGAATTTTAAATCAAAGAATTTGGAGGAATACAATCACCCGTTTTCGCTTGATGAATTGAGAAAATCGTTGGATAAGGCGCATGGCACTGCATGTGGCCCCGACGATATCCATTACCAGCTTCTCAAACATCTTCGGGAATCGGCACTCCAAGTTCTTTTAGATCTCATGAATGACATTTGGGAAACAGGCGACTTGCCAACAATTTGGAAATTAGCTAATGTCATTCCTATTCCAAAACCTGGTAAAGACCATTCCGAACCGTCGAATTATCGGCCTATTGCACTAACTAGTTGCGTGTGTAAAACCATGGAAAGGATGATCAATGCTCGCCTTGTATGGTTTCTTGAATCCAATGGACTCTTGTCCAATATACAGTGTGGATTCCGTCAAAGTAGAAGCACATTAGATCATCTTGTTCGTTTTGAAACTTTTATTCGAAACGCCTTTGCCAAAAAGGAACATGCTGTGTCTATCCTTTTTGATTTAGAAAAAGCATACGACACAACATGGAAATATGGCATTTTAAAAGACCTCTTTGATATGGGGTTGAAAGGTAAGCTACCTAATTTCATTTCAAATTTTCTATCTGACAGAATTTAATGTCAGAGTTAATTCAACCTATTCTGACATTCAGGAACAAGAGATGGGAGTTCCCCAGGGAAGCATCCTCTCTATTACATTATTCAGTATTAAAATAAACAGTCTTGCTAAAGTTTTAAACGATAACATTGAGGGTTCTCTCTATGTAGATGACTTCCTGATATGCTATCGGGGCAAGAATATAAACAACATTGAAAGACAATTACAACTATGTCTAAATAATATAGAAAACTAGTCAATGGAGAATGGATTTAAATTCTCCAGCTCAAAAACTCTAGGAATGCACTTTTGTAATAAAAGAGGATTCCACCCCGACCCGGAGTTAAAATTATATAATTCCCCTATTAAAATAGTTTCAGAAACTAAATTTTTAGGTCTTCTTTTTTATAGTAAACTTACCTTTCTACCCCATATTAAAATGCTTAAAAATAAGAGCCTTAAAGATTTTAATATTTTAAAATGTGTGCCCAGTACCGACTGGGGTGCGGATAGCACGGTTTTATTAAATTTATATAGATCGTTGATTCGATCCAAATTGAATTACGGATGTATCGTTTACGGTTCAGCCCGTCCATCGTATATCAAGTTGCTAGATACAGTCCATCATCAAGGATTACGACTCTCACTTGGAGCGTTCAGAACATCTCCAGTTGAGAGTTTGTATGTTGAAGCAAACGAGCCTTCCCTTGAAAACAGACGTATCAAACTTGGTATGCAGTATGCAACCAAATTGAAGGCTTATCCTACACATGACTGTGTTTTTAATACTCTATATGAAAATGTTTACGATAAACAACCCAATACAATTCAACCTTTTGGACTCCGAGTAAATACACATTTCGAAAATTCTGATATAAATTTGGATGACATAGCACCTATTGCAATTCCTGTATCCAATTGTTCTATTCCTTATACAGATATTAAACCTTTAATAGTGAAATATATTTTAAAACGTTGGCAAGATAGCTGGGACCAGCAAATTCATAACAAATTACACGAAATGCATTCCCTAGTTGGCAAGACTCCTTGTTCTTACGGTCAAAATCGGAAGGAACAGGTAGTCTTGACCAGATGTCGCATAGGTCATAGTAGACTTACTCATAGCTATTTGTTAAATAATGAGGAACGACCGGAATGTATTCCGTGTAATTCTAATTTTTCATTAAAACATGTCTTGATTGATTGTGTGGATGTTGCCGATGTTCGGCAGACATTCTACAATGCCAAAAGTTTATCTAATTTATTTACAAATGTCGCAGGCGACACAATTTTGCAATTTTTAAAAGAAATTGATTTATATACAAAAATATAGTTATATAACATGTTCTAGATGTATGGTTTTTATCTTTTTAATGTTTCTTTTATTTGTACAACCCCCCTCATAGAGGGTGTGCCGGGGGTAGAATAGGCACCAGGTTTCTCCGCCCTAGAGGCCCTAGTTCTCTAAAAGGGGTCAACCACGCGGGAACCCCGGGGCATAGAAATGGGACCGAGAACTTCTTTGGCTTGAAGGGGCGTCCGTCGGTTGTGCGGATGCATAAATTCACAACCAACCCGTCCTGCGGATGAGACGTAAATAAAACCGAGGTCCCGTGTTGAGAGATTGCGACCCTCTCCGCACGTTAAAGAACCCAGTGTAACAGCTCAGTGGTCCATAAGAGACCTGTTGCACTGGCAAAATTATCCGTCCCTACCCATCGCCTTTCCTTCTTTCGAGTCCCGGGGCATTTAAATATTTTAATGTTCTCGTCCTGAATATAGCTGAAAAATTTCTCGCTGGACGTTAAACAGCAATCAATCAATCAATCAATCAACAATTTGTTGAATGCGATTAATGCTTGGTAGAAATAATTGATGGATATTATCACATTAATTGAATTAGATTTCCTACATAATCAATTTTACACAATGAAGAAAAAAACTATTTAAACGGAGAGTATTTTAACAGGACGATACAAATAGAAAACACTAGTACAAAGGTCAAGCTCAAAACAACTAGTACAGTTGATAGGACAACATGAACTTTCACGTAAATTGGAATTGAAACCAAGCCTTCGAAAAGGATTCCATGTTCTAATCCTTTGATGACGTCCATATAAAGTTGTAATTCTCATAGCCAGAGAAGGAAACAATGACAGTAAAGTTTCCATGCTGGAAATATACGACTTAAATTAGTTGAAACAACGAAATTACATACCAATGAATTCACTGTGGTGACAAGCCAGTTTAGACTCATCACGTTTATCAATAAATCTTCAACAAAGCTTAATCCGTTAATATGTTTTTCAACTCTGAGACTTTCACCTTTGTTTACTATTGATTGCCAATGTCTAGTTTAGTTTTGGCAATATATATTAATTGTTTTTGTGCATGCAAATGCTTCGTCCATTATATATTTAATACAGCAATTGTTTTCAATGTCAGGAACAATTCTATGTGGAGTTTATTAAATTAATGATACATTACATGTACAAGTAAATAATATAAAGTAGATTTGATGTTTCAATAAGTGTGTAGCAAAAGGCAATTGTCACAGACCACTGTCAATGCTTAACGAATGATAATATGTTCTGAAGTATGTGGTAGTAATTATATGTAATTAACATATTGTCTACATGGTTAATTAATCATTTGATTTTTTATCCAATCTACAATTTTGAACACGTTTCCATAAACTCCCGGCTGTGCTGGTTCTAAAAAGAAAATATAAAACTCATTTCAGCAAAGTCTGTTGTATCACATACAATCATTTCTTTATACAACAACAGAATATTTATACCTTTGAATATGTATTGATGTACCACTAACGCAAACGTACATACAACAATTACGTGTGTATTAATAAACGGATAAAGGTATGTGTGTGTTCTTTTTAGGAAAAGAGTAATAATTGTTAGTGGTTTATTTTATGCAACTCGTCACACAGTCTAGCTAAATTGTTTTGAATCCGCAATGTTTTGTAGATCGTTGTTTTTCTTTTTTGCCACTGTATTGTCTGTCCTTTTTTGATTTACGAATTCTGATTTCCCCTATGGTATCTTCAAACGTTTCTTGCACATACACATAGCTAAATATTTCTTGTACTTAAGTGAATTTTAATTTAGTTTTCATGTTGTTGTACACTTTAAACAAATGTATTTCTTGTTCGGTATCTTTCGACAATCTATCGTGTATGTATGGTTCATTGTTGAATACTGGTCATGCACATAGTACTTATTCTGCACTTGTTCTACTTAAAGGAAAAGGCCATGGTCTTAACAAGTTAGCGTGAACATTTAAATGACAGTAAATAAAAGACATTTGTGCTAATGAATGTTAAAAATAGTATACCGTAAGGTAGAATTTGGTGATTGAAGTTGCCTGTAGCACCAGATAATGGGGATCGCCATTTTTCAAAACTCTGCAATGTGGAGGAGACAAAAGGCATAATCCATTCTCGGATTTATCCTGCCCGTGACGTCGTACAACCGGTATAGTATAATATATCAGCATTGATCAGGTGCAATTTTATCATTAAAATTATGTAAATCGTAAAATAACGTCGTATATTTATCTTTTGATATTTACAATATCATTATGGCTTCATGTTAAGCATATTATTACATTAAATCACGAAAAGGGAAAGTGTGAGAAGATTTTATTTTTGTAAATACCGGTCAGGACTATCCTTGTGAACACATCGACCAGTGACCACGAAAAACACGGGAAAGAACGATAGCGTTGGCGACAAAAAAGAAAAAAAAGCATGTGTACGCATACAATAAGTTAAAACTGACAGTTATTTAACCTACGGACATTCACGTAAAACATGAAATTATACGTAGATACCCCCCCCCCCCCCACTACAATAATAAACTCATTTGTTTTATGACAATGTAACATGGGGGATGGGAATACTAAGAACAAAATTAGGACGATATACATTTGTAAACAATGTATTGCTGTTGATCTGATATTAAAACATAACCAAAAGGGCACGATGTTGGGAAGAGTCAGATAGATTATTTATTCAAATAATAGGAACGGACTGTGTGACGTCACATGAAGAGGTGTAATGGCCGCTTACACTACGGCAGGAAATTCCAAATATTCATATTTTTAATTGGGCATATTAATGTTAATAAAGGCGTTTTTTGTTTAATTATTAGTTATTAACAAATAAAAAGTTACAATGTATTGAATTATAACAATTGTTCAACTGACTGGCCTTTTCCTTTAAGCATTCAAATTGCATTGACTGCATAAATTGTTGCTATATACAGAAACTGATCGAAAAATAGTTTTTCTGGTACTCCTTGTAAGGGTTTAGGTATTTAACGCCACTTTCAACAATATTTCAGTTATATCGTGGTGGTGTTATTCGTGCAGGAAACCTATGAAAATCACCGACCGGCCGCAAGTCATTGAAAAACTTTGTCCACTTTGTATCGAGTACACTTCGCCATGAGCGTGATTTGAACTCAACGTTACTGATCACAGGAACTGATTGCACAAGTAGTTGTCAATCCAGCTACTATGCAATCACGAATGCCCTTTAAACGCATCGTACATCAGCTTTATATTTTAAGATACTGTTGTAATATATATATATATATATATATCTTACTTCTTACAAACTTCTAGGAATATCATTGGTTTAAAGTGATAACGTGGAAACCGTATATATTCAATACACGGTTAGTAGTAGAGTTATCTCCCCTTTTCCTTTCAAAACAAAGATGACGTTGAACATCGAGACGCCGGCGCGGTTCGCCCTGACAACAGACGTTGAAATTATAAACAAATGTATTAAAAAAATATAAAAATATGTTGTAATATTTTAAAAAAAAAAAAATTTACTGACCCCGTATATATCGTATTAGGTCACTAGTACACTGTGTAACTTGTAATATCTTACTTCTTACAAACTTCTAAGACTATCATTGGTTTAAAGTGAACACGTGGAAATTGTGTATAAGCAATACACGATTAGTAGTAGAGTTATTTCCCCTTTTTTCTAAACAAAGAAGACGTCACATATGGATCACTTTACCTGATCACTTACACCCAACACAACAATTACATATTTATTAGTTTTGATGCAGTTACATCTAAATCCTTCATTCAAAGGTAATCAGTAAGATATATTCGTTACACAGTGTGTTAGTGACAATACGATATACGGGGTCAGTGAATTCCATATGGAGCTCTAGCTAAAGTGGCAGAATAATCAACAATTTGATGGCGGCCACACAGCGGTAGAAGTACGCTCTCGCCCCAAATGGAATTTACTGACCCCGTATATATCGTATTAGGTCATTAGCACACCATGTAACTAATAATACATACTAGTCAAAAAAAAGAAACGTTACACCTCTTTCTATTTTTAAAACATTTTTAATACAAACAATATTTTATGATAAATTATTGTTTTCAAGTCTTTATGTCGTTATGAACATAGACATGTGCACAAAATTCATTTCAGTTCAACTTTAACTGTAAGGGAGCGCAACAAAGAGGAACATCCTAAAAACGTAAATAACAGTTTAATAGCGTGTGTGTCCTCCTCTTACATTGATGACAACTAGACACCTACGGCGCATAGATCCTATCAGACGCATGACCAATGCCTGTGGAATGTTGTTCCACTCATCTGTGAGTGCCCTTTGAAGCTGATCAACAGATTCAGGGGGGATTAACTCGTCTACGGACGCGTCTTCCAAGCTCATCCCACAAATGTTCGATGAGATTTAAGTCTGGTGATAATGCCGGCCAAGGTAGAGTGAGAATGTGGTTATCATTAAGAAAGTTCATGGCAACACGTGAAATATGGCATCTAGCGTTATCTTGCTGAAAAACATGATTGAAGTGATGTGTTCGAATAAACGGGAGTACAATTGGAGCCAAGATTTCGTCACGATAACGAATGCCATTTAAGTGTCCAACCACTATTTTAAGGTTAGTCTTTCCAACATGACTAATTCCACCCCATACCATTACACCACCGCCTCCAAATCGGTCGGTTTCCTTTACACAACCATCAGCGAAACGTTCCCTACGACGACGATAAATACGCACTCTTCCGTCGCTAAATTTCAAATTAAACTTGGATTCATCAGAAAACAAAATGTTCTGTCAAGTGTTTCGCCTCCACCGAAGACGTGCATGTGCCCATTGAAGCCTAACAATCCTGTGTCGACGCTTTAACTCCATACCGTTGAGAGGGCGACGTGAACGGAGACCAGACTGACGCAACCGATTACGAACTGTTTGGTCAGAAATTCTGTTGTTACTATACCAGAGGTTCGCCTTGCTGTGTCCACAGTAGTAACAAAGCGATGACGTAAGTGGATTAGTGTGATGTGTCTATCTTGACGTAACGTCGTTTCTCGTGGTCTACCACTACGTCGACGATCAGATATTGTGCCGGTTGCTCTTCCACGAACGAGCAATTGGTAAATTGTCATTCTTGAGCAATTAAGATGGTTTGCAATCTCTGTTTGTGTCATTACGGCTTAAAACATCGCAACGGTACGTTCCCTCTCATTTTGGAGTAAGCGGGGCATATAAAAATTGTTTGTTGAAGTGGCCTTTTGTTTACAATTGCAAACGACACAGTTTATGACCTTTAATTCTAATCGAGCACACCTGCATACATCTTAAATTATCGAAATGATATAAAACGTGAATTCCCGAAACTGACGTAACGTCATTCTGTACAAAAATAACAATGCCGGAATCGACAGGCTAATAACCTAATCTTTATATTAATTAATCAAAAACATATGTATGGAGCACCTGCTGAACAAAAAATATGAAAAACTGATGTAACGTTTCTTTTTTTGACTAGTATATATATATTTACTCGTCTAAATATGTATGCTGGGTCATCGGATCAGGAGAGACACCTAATTCGAATGTCGTCAAAAACGATTATTTGTAATAGTACTAATTACTACTATCTTTCCCGTGTACATACATATACCGTTACAAGAGTAAAAATAAAATTCTGTAGAAAATACTGATATGCTTTAAGATAAGGTCTAGTATTGTCGGAATATAGATGCCGAATAACTCTAATATGTGGTTACAGAAAAGTCTTGGAATACTATAATTCTACACTCGTTCCGGGAACACAAGATACATGTTTTAAAGATAATATTATAAATGTATTACAGTACTTACGGGCACAGTCGTTACCCCACGACACAACTCCTTGTAAAAAATACATATTACCATTTCTACACATCAGTGGGCCGCCACTATCACCCTTAAAAACAAAGTATGTATACAGATTGTGAAAAATATTGCTTCTAAGTTGTTCCTATATTTTATACAAAATTAATATCGACAAGGTTATATAACCGCATCAGTAGTGTAATGGTTAACGTGCTCGTCTAGAGTATAAGTTATATTCGTTCCTATCCGTAGATATGGAGATTTTAACACCTTCAAGTAGCCAAAAACATTCTGAGGAACGTTAATAACGAATTTATCTCCGGTTATACTAAAAAAGAAGACATTTTGGACCCTGGCGAGCCACCTTAATTGCCGTTTTCTTTATTGTTGGAAAGTAAAGATATGAAAGTTTCTAGTGTTTTTTTTACCTGGTGTAGGGTACTACTTTTGGCAGAACCCTACAGTTGATCAAATTAACAGCTTTATTTTCAATATATGGACAAAATCAACTAAAATTCGATATTTTGGCGCGCAACGTCGCGTTCTTTGACGTCATAAATGTTTTACGTCAATGTGGGTAATTTGAGGACATCATTCAATCGCTCAGGACGAAAGAGTTCAAATTGTGTATCATCAGCTAAATATTTCCGTGATAAATTTGCTGCCATTTCTGTCGTCGGAATACTTTTAACCTTTTTTGAAGAATTTAATCATCAGTGTGGCTAGTGAAGCGCTTCACCATTTTCAATATGGATGCTGAATGCGTGATGTCCCCCGAAGAAATGGCTAGTTACATCTGGTAATATGGTTTAGCAACACCCGGGAATGCGGGTTTTTAATGTCCGGGGTTGTAACCAATCAAAAGTTGTAACAATTTTTAAGCCGGGGATAATGGGGTATATCGTGGGTCCGAGTCGCAAGTATTGGCTGCTTCTCAGCTAAGCACGTAGCATCGACTGGAGTGACATGGGTCTGTTGTGTCAGTGAGCTAGATCACTGTTAAAATCCAACGAAGCGTGTTGGTCTAGTGTAAAGCGGACATGATCATCTCATCGACTATGCAACTTGTTCTCCCATGATATAGATGACAAATTGCTCATTTGGCTTTAAGCAACAATCGTTCATTCACCAAAGCATATAAATGCTACAGCCCTCCCTTATTGTTTGACTTTATTTTGGTATTGGTGTTCTGATTAGTCGAGAACATATGTGTACATACGAATGATCACCTGTGCTTATCATAGTATAAGTTCTTATTACATAAGTGGCATTTATTGCCAATTTTTTTTTCAAGTATTATGGATACCAATTGCTTATAGAAAATATTGCTATCATATGGTATAATTTTCTTAGGATATCCCTAGAAATTTATTAATGTACATTTAATGAAATATATATGCAATTGAATTATGTAAATGATGCACTCGTTAATATAATATATATATATATATATATGTTTGCAGTCGTACATGTATGTTTGATGAAATAATAATCCTTGTAAAAATATTAGTGGTTCAAATTAAAAATTAAAATATTTAACGTGTCGTACTTGTTTTTGTTTGTTACACGTAAATTTATCGAATCACAGATGACAATATCGAACGAAAAGCGAGAAATTTTGAATTGCTTGTAAATTACCAAAAAAAAAAGAGAAAAAAAAAATACCTGACATGCATCGTTTTTTCCTTCTTCCCAACCTGAACAAACCATGTGTGGTGTTATATCGCCAATGAATCCTTGAGTGTTATTGCATGTCTGCCTATCCACAATTGGCATAAGACTTTGCTTCAATATATCAGGACTTCCAGTATCTATAATGTAGTTGATAACATTGAAAGATGAAAGAAAGCAAACAGTCACACAGTTGAGTTGTAACACTATATTACAACTATATTATTACACATTTGGGGTTCAGGGGTGGTTGTTTGGGTTTATTTTTGAACACACAGATAAGCCATCGTTATCACATACAGACGCCGTGTTTATCTATTATTAATTAATACTGTGGACATATAGCATCTTATTATTTTAAATATCGCCCAAGTACTTTAAAATCAGCGTGTGTATAATCAACCTCGTCAGTCTGGATGGGTTATGTTATGGTGTTTAACGCCACTTTCCACTATATTTCAGTTATATCGTGGCGGTCAGTTTTATTGGTAGAGGAAAACGGAGAATACCACTGACCTGTCGCAAGTCACTGACAAAGTTTATCACAATGTTGTATCAGGTTAGTGGTGATAAGTAGTGATTGCATAGGTAGTTATGTATATCTGTAAGCAGTAACACATTTGCACTAACCTTGCTAAAGTTGTATTTCCTTATTAAGACACGACACTGCTTAAATACCGATAAAATGGAATAGTACACAATCCGGACAAACAAGGCAAGATGAAACAACAATATACATACTTCGTGTTTCGCCCCACCCGACAACGGCACAATAGTCGTCCGTCTTTGGTTCTCTGGTTGGCAGGCATACTGGCGATACATATCGATTAATCACCATTGGCTGGTCAAACTTTAACAGAGTCATATCTCTATCGAGAATATTATCAGTTGGATTAGGAAATTTAATAATATTGCTTATTTGACGTATTTGTTGATTTGCTTCTGTTCCCTCTTTGTTATGGCGTCCAGCAATTGCTTGCCATTTAGCAGGATCATCAACGCTGAAATTATTAATATTGAATTTTGCATTAGTCACAGAAATTAATTACAAACAGTCTGCAAAACATTTGTTGCATATCATAATATGTTATTAAAGACATTTAGATCATCAGGCGACACAATTTTTAAATTTTTAAAAGAAATTAATGTATATATAAAAAATTTGTTAGATAACATACGTTTTAAATATATGTTTTATCCTTTTAATATTTCTCTTATTTGTACATGTAATCCGATTATTTTATAGATAAACATGTTTTTTTTCTAAAGGTCTTGTATGCGTATAAGTTAATATTGGAGAATTCGTTATGGAATAAGTAGATATAACTAAGTTATCATTGAAAGAGGAAGAACTATTTAATAACCTTTAAGTAGTATCATATTTGATATAAAAAAAAAGACCCTCTCATTCGTTGACCTTCATGGTGGGATCAATATTATGATCGTTCATGAAACTTACTTGCTACCTTCGACCTATTAAATCTAAAGTTTGTATTATCTGAATAAATAAATGAAAAACAAACATTATCACATTGTCGTAACAGTTACAAAATCCTATAGAAAAATTGCAGAGAGAGGCAAAATCGATACCCCCAATAGATACAGAATAGTAAACGGCGTATTTTCATCATGCATTACCATCAGTTTCTTGATTGAATAGTTCGTTCCATACTGATTCCGTTGCCATTATAAAGCTATTTCTTTTCGCAGCGAGGTCTCCCTCCCAAACTTATCGAATCAGAGACAGACATATCACCACCTTCGAACTCCATTAGTTTTCTTTAATGGGGAACATAATAATTACTAATCCATGTGGCATTATGGTGTATCATATGTGAAGCATAAATCTGTTTAGTAGACCAACAAATAATTCATATTTCTGCTGCAAAAAAATTATAAGAATGCGAAAACAAATGCCTACTGCACCTGCAAACTAAGACACGATTGGTTGAGAATGTCTAAAGAGGAGCTTGCAATACATGAAAAAAAAACAAATATGATAATGATTGTCAAATTTCGTTGCAAACCTTAATTGGTTGAATTAAGATATTTACAATAGGAAACAGTGTGAAGCTGTCAAGGCATATTGTGGTGATATAAGAGCTGCTCCACATTCATGTACGTAATCGTTTATCCCAAGGTCATCAACTCGCAATTGTATTGCCCATGGCCAAGAATTAGCTTTCGCTGCACAACCACCGACTATTTTTAGGCTTGGTAATGGACAGCTTGGTCTTTCAAAGAGTGGCTGGATTTCTTGAATACCACAGGTACTATCAGTTGCACCTGTGAATTGTAAAATTCATATGTATCCATGTCATCGACCAGGAAGCCAAGGACGCATTGGATGACCCTATATCCAATTGGTGTATTCCATATACTAATAATTACATTTTAAAGAACTGTAAAATTATATATTATGCACATAATATTATTTGTATATCATGGTTGTGACGTTAGGTGACACATGTACTATCACCTTCATATAATTGTTGTTTGCTCTTAGAAGAAAAGTATGTCTTACTGGGAATAAGGTTGAAAGCAAACCCAGTGATTTGTATGGTGTGTCTTTGGGTTCATTACCGCACAGTATATATAATATGTATACATTATTATGCAGATAGTGGAGCAGGAACTGTTTACCCATCCGGAGCTCATGAGTTCACATACGGTTTTTAGTGGGGTTCGTGTTACTCGATCTTTAGTTTTATGTGTATGTTTTGTAGATCGTTGTTTGTCCTTTTGGCCATTGTGTTGTCTGTTCTTTGGTATCTTCAAACTCTTCTTGTATGTCCTTCGTCTTACAAAATATTCATTCTACTATTAAAAACATTTCATGTTCGAACAAAGTATCTATTTCACGTTAGAGATGAAAATATCTTAAAATGCCAACAAAAGGCATACAATTGTATATTGAATCAATTATGTGTAATTAGGAACAACAACTTACATCCCTTTTCATCGCTGCCATCATTACATTCATTTTTGTTATTACATACAAGTGTCTGGGATATGCACTTTCTACTTGTTTTACATTGAAATTGGTTTATTTCACATTTACCTATAAAACAATAGAAGTTAGATTAACTGTTGTACTCTAGGCATATATATAGACAATATACGTCAAGTGAACGTATAAAGCAAAGGTGTATACGTACATCTTTATATAGTCAGTAAATATACTGATTGTAGAATAAATACATTTTAATTTTGTTGTTTGCATTTTAATCGTCTCCAAACAACGTTTTCCGAATATTTGTAGTATAAATACTCTTGCATTCCAAATATCGAAAACAAATCTAGAGTAATCGTACAATATATATATACGAATGAGAGAAATAATGTCGACGCTGGATATTTTTAAATGTTGCAATTCCAGATCATCGTCGTCATAAGACATATTCTCTGGGAAACAATTCGTTCGTCGGTTGTTGCGCATGTATAAAATATATAACAAATTAGCCGTACAGAAGGATAAAAAAAACATCAGTAGGTACAATATGTGTATGCAACTAAATAACAATGACAGGAACTGCTTATTCTTCGCGAGCACCTGGGGTCCGTGTTGCACATCTTTTTAGTTTTCTGTGATGTTTTTGTTGTTGTTGTTTTTGTTTTGTATATCTTCGTCCGGTGCCCTGTGTACCCAATGTTGCCATTTTCTCTTGATTGTCCATTAGGTTTTATTTAACATTTATTAAATTTCTTTACATTCAAGAGGACACCCTAGGAATGCAATCAAATCCGTGTATTACTGCATCTCAAATTGCATTTATCCTCACATATATTATGTGTAATATTATTTATATATGAAAAATGTCCAGAATTTTTACTGTAATTTGTGTCGTTTTATTTTATTATTTTTTCGTAACAGAAGTTCATGTCTAAATGTGATTCTTAAATTATTTTGATATCCAATACTATTCCCACGTTGAAAGTGGCATAATTAAATAGAATATAATAATTTAAAAGAAATCATTCTTCTCGCTCCTTGTTTTGTTGTGGATTTCAATTAGTTTGTTTTCTTGACATTTTACCCACTTTCATGGCCGTGTCATTTCACTAGGAGGGCATTGGGCCCATACAAACTAGTCAACCCAGCCACTTTTTTTATATTAAAGTGCCCGTCTTAAGACAGGAAAGTGAGCGGTCATGTATATTTGTCGATTTTGCCTCGGTCTACGATTTTTCGATTGGAATTTTGAAATTGTTCCAACTGTGTGTGTCTTTCTTTCTCATGTTATTACATTACATAGAAAATGTATTAAGTATTGTAAAAATGATCTGAGTAAAGTGAAAAGGATAAATGACTTACATCTAGCTTCATCACTACCATCTTTACAATGTTTCTTGTCATCACATTCTCTTTTCTTGGGAATACACTTCAAACTGGTCTGACATTGAAATTGTCCGTATGAGCAAGCTGAGGAAAAACGTCAAGGAATGAACAAGTGAGTATACCCACTTTATAAGTAAAATGTAGATGCAAAGCCACAATAATAGTAATGTACATTTTGTTTTCTTTTTCCTTCCTATGTTCTCATATATAACAGTAATTTTTTAGGAGACCTACAGTTTCTAAATAAAGCACTTATGATAAAACTAAGGTTCTCCTCTCTCAGGTACAGGTGTCCTTAGTCGATTTTGGATATCCTGTTAAGCACTTTGGTTTTATTGCTCCCAAAACGTTTAATTATTTGCCTTTTCAATCTTCTATTTTGAGCGTACCTGATGAAGGTTATTCCAGAAACTCGTCGTTCACACTAAATTGGATATCTACGTTTGTATAGCTATGTTCTGTCTCAGTACTTGACCGAACCCGTATTGGTTTTTTTTTGGTACAAATAAAGAATATAAAATATTAAAGATCGAAGGTTATGATGTATCATAATGTGTAGTTGAAAGCCAGACAAATTAACTAACTAAGCCAATTGAATTGCTTCAGATTATTTTTTATTCATATTGGACAAGTGGTATTTTTGGTTTACATTCATAAAATGTAGGACATGTAGAAGAATATATGATTAGTTATACATTTCATTCGTATTATTTATGGTACCATCGGAACATCAGCGGTACATTTCCAAAGAATGTGGTAGCCATTATTAACTAATGTTTATGTCAGATGGTGTAAGTAAGTATAGCGACACGATAAAAAGTGTGGATGTGTCTATTGTGGAAACAGTCTTTAGATTAGACACATAAGATTAAAAAATGGAACAAACACGTAAGGAAAATCTTGTGCATATTCATACCATATACTAGTTACTATTGTGTACTACATATTGACAGTCTGTTCTATATCACACTTTTCTCTCCACGTTTTGCTATTGCAGTCTAATGTAAAGTAAACAGTGATTGCCTAAATAACGTTGATGTAATACATGAAAGGAACAAGCGATCCACACAAATATACACACACGACCAAATGCTAGCCCGGACCTAAATTTTTCGCTATATATGAAGGGTTCGAAGATACCAAAGGGGTAATCAGAATCCGTATATCGAAGAAGAACAGACAACACAATGGCCAAAAGAAAAAAGTTCAAAAGGACAAACAACGATCTACAAAACATACATATAATATATGATGTTCTTTCACCACATAATTCAAAGATTTGTGGCTATTTTGATCGGAAATATCCCTTTCGACTTGAAATAAAGTATACAGCTATGTCTGCTTCATACCTTGACCTACACTCAGCAATTAACAGTGATAAACGGTTGATGATTTGCATAATGTTAAATCTAAATGACATCTAAATATTATAACTGTTCCTACCTTTAACACATCTATATTGAACTCTCAAATAAGCCGAACCTCTTCTACATTGGTCCTTAAATGTATATATACTGCTGGTAGCTTGTAACACACAGGTGTTTTGAGCGTTACATTTTTGTCTGACCAATGCAAGAGCATTATTATTTTTTCCACATTTTTTTCTTCTGCCACCATCTCTAGCTCTTCTACAGAGCATTATATTGCCTCTTCCGTATGACGCCCCTCTCACTCGTATGACTTTGTTTCTAGGACATGTTAATGTCTTTGTGCTTCCTTGACATATTATTTCTCTACGAGCTGCAATGAATTATAATACATTAAAAAATATATCACTTTTAATGACTTGTATATTTTATTGAATTGAAATAGTGTGCCAGTATTAAGTATGATGTAATATTTCCTTAAGTAGGCAGAAAACATATGTAGGTGATGATGTTCTAGAACCGACACATTAGGCAGAGGAAAAATACGCGATCGAACGGTCAAAAAATGTCTAAATTCCATAATCTCAACTTTTTATCATTCATTTGTTAATGTGTCTTTGACAAGCACTCATTTGTGTATTTTTTGACGAATGGATACAGAAAAAAAACAATTACTTTTGGAGAAAGCTGTAGATATGTATTAAGACAAATACAGCGCCATGGATTTTTGGATCATACGTGAAAAGAGTATAAATCTGTACAAAAACAACACAAAAATAAAGTAAGAAAATGCATTATAAATACACTTAAAACAGTTAGTATTTCCCATAGCAAATATCGAAATCAGTCTGTGCGTGTCAGCCACAAATACCAATTGTATAGTGTTTGGTTTGACCCTATGATCTACCATGCTCGCGGCGACCACATTAACCATTTAACTACCGACCGTAGACGGTTTTCAAACCATCAAGTATTTAAAACGTGACTAAGATGATGCGTGGAATTAACACTAATTTCTACTATACTGCATCATTTAAATATATTTGCATTTATCTATATTCATCAGATATCATGATTAGTTTGTTTTAGAAACAACAAAGCCCATCACTGTGTATATACATGTAGTTATATAGAGTACGATGTGATTATGATTGTACATGTCACATTACCTTGGTATGTTTTAAATATGTTATTGAATTCCTAACTGTATTAAGGAGGCGTTTCTTACAAGTTGAAATTATATGGCATGTTGCATGTAATATCGATAAAATAAAGGAACATAAACTGAAAAGATTCGTAATGACATTTCATACTTACATATCTTATATACAGGTTGTGTAATCAATTCAATTCGTTCCAGTGAGTGATTGGTGTTTAACGCCAACTCAGCAATTTTTCAGTTATATCATGACGAGAACAAGTTGATTTACAATGAGATGATGTCCGCTTTGTATTAGACCAACACGCTTAGTTGGATTGATATAGTGCTAGTGCACTGAATCAAATGTCCGCGGGTTGACATATCGCCCCACTTGTTCTTACAGTTAAAATTTAAGCAGATTCCAATGTAATTAAAATCATATGTTATAATATGCTACACCCCCCCCCCCCCCCCCTAACATTTGACAGAACCTGATTAGCTCTGGTTTGGTTTGGTTTAAGGTGTTAAACGCCACTTAATTCAACAATTTTTCAGTTATATCGTGGTGGTCAGTTTTATTGGTGGAGAACACCACCAACCTGTCGCAAATCACCGACAAACTTTATCACATAATGTTGTACCGAGTACACCTCGCCTGAACGGGGTTGAAACCCACAACGTTATTGGTGATAAATCAGCTGCTACAACATGATTATCACAGTAGAGAGATGAATCATTTGCAAAAAATAATTCATTTTCAATATCCTTTATAAATGATACACATAATAAAAATGGATAATCTGAATACAAGTATAACACAAAACTAAAACAAAGAGAAAAAAACTGGAGCAATACAAATGGTCAAAAAATAAAAACGTGAAGCGAAATATGTTTTCATTGGGAAAGTAGTTGCCATTTCTGACACCAATTGTGAAGCACAAATTCCACTAGTAGTTTAGGGTACAATATTGTCATTCATTTGTTCACGTAAAGATGTTTTATATAGATGTAACAATGTATACAATTCCTTGTCTAAAAATTAACGCCGCAATATAGCTGAAATACCAATCAATCCAAAAAATATTATAAGGGATTCGAAAATTAGTTATACAATGTCAAAATATATTCAACCTTTTCTTATTGTAATTTGTATATTAAGTTAAAATTGGAATTGTATAACTGGACTCTGACACGGAACTTCTGTATGGTTTAAGCATTTCATGATGACAAACATGCAACTTCCCTGTCGATGACCGAAGTGTTGTACAAAATTGTTAATAATTATTGCGGTAACTGCTTGTACGTTTAAAGACATTGGCAGTATTATCGGATTAGTGAACTGTGTAAATCGATACGTTTACTAAACATTTGTTCTTCAAAGCACATGCAATATATATTTATTTTACCGTGAGTTTGTTCATACAAAGTTGCAAATATAAACGCTAACAGAATTGGAACCAGACAATATCTTCCCATTTCCCTGCAAAACAAATAAGGAATATTTTAAGAATAAAAATACTGTGATATAAAAATGTTGGTTTAATATATACTAATTGCTCTTTTGAATATATTATTGGTTTCAACCCAATAATATTTTTGTTTTCGACACAACTGTAATTTATCTATTGACTTGACAAACATTCTTGTAAACATTGACATCGTATTTGAAAACATGATTAAAAAAAGAGCCATATTACATGTAATTAAGTTCAACCGTGTCCATTCTTGACAATATAATATTTTATAGCACAATTCCTCATTACAATAGCAGTTCCGCTGACTAATTTTATAAAGTGATGTATTTGATAAATAGTCATTGTTGCAGATGTATTTCAAGGGAGGCAATATAAAAAAATCGAAATGATGAAATATAAATGAAAAAAAAAAAGATACCAGACGGTCTTATCAATTCAGAAATCCGATCGCAAAATCGTAGTAAGAGACAAACTCGATTATCCTAACACATATATACATAGTAGCTCATTTTCATGGCTTGGAATAGGCACTGGTACAATAAAAAGTGGAGAAGTTGAACTAGTTTTATGGGTCAAAACACCCTTCTTATTGAAAATCATGAGGTCATGCAAGCATTTCCAACATGTAAGTAAAATGTCAACCCTCATACTCAACCGAGCGAACAGCCTTGTCATAAAGAACACTCTATAATTTGTGTCGCATGATCCATTATTCCAAAATGTGGAACTTATTTTGTATATGCCCATTCCATATCGTTTTGCATTAAAAATCAAATACTATACTAATTGCCAATACAATCATTCTACAAGTGACAGAATGCTTTGCAATAAGGTCTTGATATGTTCCTACAAACTTTTTGAAAGCAAAGGTAACACGATTCTTTTAATACTCTGAAGGCGTTGACGTTGTAAAAGTCTGAATACAAATGCAGGCAACTCGTGCGTTATCAAGGTGTGAACAACTTATAATGGCAAAATTGAAGTCCTTTTTTTTTGTCGCAGAATCTGGTAGAAAGCTGTCCATTGGTGTTAAGTGTGAGGTAAATGTCAAGAAATGAGTCAGAGAAAGCTGTTTCTGTTTCATTTATTTCAAGCTCTTTGGGTGTATATTAATGGAATCCAGTTAGCAAATAGAACGAGAATTAAAATTATACAGTTCTTTAAAAGTTTTACAGTTTCCACATTTAAATGATGCTACTACGTGAGTAGACTTTGTCACAGTATGAAAACAAGGTTGGTGTTATGGTGTTTAACGCCACTTTCAATAATATGTCAGCTATATCGTGGTGGCAAGTTTTATTGGAGGAGGAAACAGGAGTATCCGGAGAAAACAACAAATGCTAAGAAGGTAGAATCAGTTTGACCATTACTCTTAGGACAAATATATCTTATTTGATTCTTTCAATTAACAGATACAGATTGAATATGAATTAGTCTAAAATCTAAAAAGTATGAAAATAATAATAATAATACAATTTTAACTGAATAAGGAGAAATCGATGATTTAGCAATAATATGACTATGAAGGACTTTAAGATGATATTATATCGACATATGTTTGTACATTGCTTAGTAATGTACTACCAATACAGAATAATGTAGTACAATAACACAAAATTGTTCATCCGAGTGCGTTAAACTTTTAATATCAACATAAAATTAAAGTTTGTTTTATTAAATGTTTTCGGTATTAAGCACATTTACTTCAATCGTAGAATGAATCAATAGTAGGATGTACGGTAACACGTGGAATAGAAGATTACTTCAACTTATAGATTTATTTCTTATACAGTAGACTAGTAAGTAATAAACACATTTCTTCCAACCTTACAAATCTCTTTTCTTGCTTCCCTTATTTTTTTTATTCAAAAACATTATGATGAGAAACATATGGCTTACTCTGTATGTTGTTTGTGCTCTGTACATTGTGTATTCAGAAGGTAAGAGGGTATATTATTAATTAACTTTGATTTATTAGCCTTTATATGATCAAATCTGTCAATACAATATAGAAACTTTCATTGGGCCAATACAGCAAAAACCAGTCCAATACGGATATTTTCCAGTCAGCCCTATAACAACTAGATCGGAATCCGCTAGACATTTCGACAATTGCAAGGAAAAATCCCGAGAAATATTGGACTGGTTAATTAATAAAGGTATCATTACGCCAATACAGCAGACCGAGGACCTATAACTAGGCCAATATGAAAAACATCACGTAATAATACTATATTATTATAGAGTAAGAGTACCGTATATCTATCTATGCTACTTTGAGTTTGGTTTGTTCAATATAATACGTGATCAGTGTACAGAAAGGTTGGATATGGCATGTTGACAGACAGATGTACCTGTTAAACGATGAGGTGCGAGCGATTTTTTGTTTGTATAATTTTCTGTTATATTGAATTTTTGTAATATGTGATAAAGAGAAAAGTCGTCTGCTGTTTTTGTTGAAAACGTTCATTGTGGATTTCACAAGCAAAGTGTCGGATATAAACGGAGTGTCTTCCATTTGATTGTTGAAGGTGACTGTTAGCTAATATAAATTATTTAAGGAATATTTGAAATTGTTGAACAGGTTGTACGATATAACCTGGTTTGGGTATGTTTACGCTTAATAAACCGCGAAGCGTTTTTATGAAAAGCGTAAACTGACGCAAACCAGGTTATGCAAGTATAACCTGTTCAACAATTTCAAATATTCCTTATAATTTCATTTTTACAACAAAATTTAATGATTCCTCGATTTTAATTACGATTATTTCATGTGACTATTTGAATTTGTCGTTGGTGTATGAATACGTTGGTGACGTCACAATACCAACCCAGGTTATCGAGTATAACAAAAAAATTATCTAGGCGGATTAGCCAATCAGATTGAAATATTCAAATCAAATCAAATTATTCTTAAATATCATTTATCTAACATTAAAAATGTATTATATAGAAATACTGAATTGGCGTTTCACCATTAGATGACATCCGTCAGATACAAAACTTCATTCATATCTGATACAAGATGTACTTTTGACGGTTTTACGTTATTGACGTCCCTAGCTTGGAATGCGGTACAATCCCTATAACGTATTCGTCAATAAATCCAACATTTCATTGTATAATACTTCAAAGCAATATAAGAACGTTTTTAGTTATAACAAAGTACAATGCTGAAATGTAGCAGTATTACCCTCATTTGCCCTCATTTGAAAATTTCAGGTAAAGGTATTATATGCATAACCGTAATGGTATAATTGCTTGTATAAACACAATCACGTTTCGTGGTGATACTGCGTACACAACTGACTCGAGATGATACAGACAGTTGTACCAACACACTATGCATATAATGTGTATTTGTATCTACCACTATGAACGACTGTATATTTTTAATGGTTCTTCGTTTACATTCTGGGTATAATTGACTGTATTAAATACATATATTTAGGGGAGACGATCATAACTCCTAAGTCCTTCCATGAACAGTAATCGTACATATGGATATCCTTAAGTACAAACCGACTCTGTCAGTTATAGTTCAACCTTAACTTTAATATAACAGTAGTGACTGGTTTAAATGTGTGGCTATTATACGAAAGTTCTAGTTTAGAAAAGATAACTTCTAGTAACAGAAGAAACTGCACTTGCAAAATATCTCTTATTATATCGTATTCCTGCTGAAATATACATATTTTGTCAGTAGCAGATTTTTTTTTTTATATTGTATGAAAAACAAATTGTCTGATATTATTTTCAAAGGGACACTATGACCACCCCTTGCGTAGTTGGGTTTAAATTCTCCATTTGACAGCAAGAGTTATGTTCACAACAGCTTACGGTAAACTGCTTCAATTTGATTCCAATAGTGTATATTTCTTAAGAGCTAAAACAATTACAAACTAAACCTATAAACCGTGTCCTTTAAGATATAATCGGATAATTTGGATGTAAATATAACTTGATTCGTCGCTCCACTGAATCATAGTGGTCCGTTTGTACGTTTTCTTCTGTTCTTTTCTTATATTTTTACAATATATGTTCTCATGCTATCAATACAAGAAAGATGCATAGAATATGTAATGTATGAAAAGAAAGTATAAACGGTGATGGTCAACAATTCCACCAATATCAACAATGCCTCTCATTTGAACTGAACTCACTGAACACAAAACAGACCAAGACATATGACGTTTGAAATCCAGGTTCTGGCTTGGGACAGACACAAAAATAGGCGGACGTAAACTGGTTAATGCGATTCCAACCCTCCCCACTTGATAATGCATGCACTTCTTTGATTGGACTGCGTAAACAGTGACTGTAAATGTATATGGCCGCTATGATCTATTTGTTTCTAAATATGGATTGGTAGTGTCGAGTCGTCATGGGCAAATTGATGTTATATCAAAATAAGGGATGTGACAAATATATGCATCATACACCTGTCATGTACAAGTTGCACATAGCTTGTACGAAGTATTAATATTGTGTTCTTCGAAAATTCCACAAAATCAACATTTTGGCAAAATGATGTCAAATGATAATTTTATATTTATATCCATAATCGGTTTCAGATTTCAATACTTTTTATACATCTTATTGTCATTTAAGGTAGTACCAAATACAATAAAATATATATATATATGATAGACTCAGATCGACGTCCGCTCCTCAAATCGGCGTCCACTGACGTCCTTTCCAAATTCTGTTGGGGTTTTTTTCTTTGTTTTATTAGCATTTTCTCCGTCTTTAATATCATCAATATAATGTCGTATATCGAAATAATTTTCAATGATTTCTCAAATTACAGTAAAAAGGACCCGAATAAACACAATAAGATTTTATCTACAATAACTATAAAAAACATAGACATTATTCTGAATTTATTTCCATTTATTATATACAACTTTAATATTCTTTACTGCAATGTACGGAATATCCGCACAAACTGTTTCTGTATTTGGGCCTTTGCTTACTTTTTCTTTTTTTGTTATCAAGAATCCTTCATCTGGAATCTGGTCTTGTCGCTTATCTATCATTGCTTCAAAAACCTGACCTAACGGGTTTGACGTCATTGGACGCAAATTTGAGAATTTGAAAAAAAGAACATGGATTTGAGGTACAGATGTCTGTGACGCAGAAATCGGACATTGATTTAAGGATTGGACGTCGATTTGAGTCTTACAAAAATCAATAATACCATACTGTCGGAACAGTTTCAAAATCCAATCGAAATATCGTAGAAACAGAGGCAAAATCGATACACCTAACACCCATATACATGACCGGACAATTTCTTTGCTTGGTACATGCATTTCAATTTATAAAAAAATGTAGCGCTTTCAACTGTATAACTAGTTTTATGGGTCCAAACACAATGCCGTCATGTGAATGTTTTCCATATGTGATTAAAATGCCAATCTTCACATGGATGAGCAGAGTTGTTATAATGTTCTCTCGAATCTTGAACTTTTCATCTTCACATAAAACAAGTTGTCATATGTATAATATAATGACCCCAAACATCAGTTATATATTAAATAGTAGTACACATGACATCGTAAGGCATAATAGAGAAACAAGTCAACTTTAAACTAAGATATAATATCTTCATCTGTACCATAGCAAAACCTTATGAAAAGTTTGAAGATACCAAAAACGTATGCATATTCGGGGTGGGAACGATGTGAACACTCACAATCAACACAAAAGTAAAACTAAGCAAAGGAACAAAGATTTGTTCAATAGCACGAAGTGCGACAAGCATAGGGTCGGACTGATATAATGTGTTCCGGTATGCTAAGTGTCTCCTGTTCCACTGATATCTTTCGTCGTATACTGTAAGCACGATTCATCAATGTTGATTAACATCACACAAGCTAAATAAACACATTGACAATAAAGATTAGACAAATTCCAAACGCAAAAGAGATTCTATACGGATCTGACACAAAGAAAATTTACCTTTGTTTTTAAGGTTGGAGACGCAGAGGATGGGGATGGCACAGACCAAAGGGTAAACATTTTATGAATCTAGTCGGATGCTCTTAGTTAACGTTGGTGACTTGAATTCCTACTATTTAAAGAAAAAAAGCATGCATTACCTGCACGAATTACACTCTCGTGAATTGATGTAATTTTTTTGGCCATTTATAGCAAGAAAATGTAATATTTAATTTATGACATTTGTATTATTTATCTATATGACATACTATTGTACAATTGATAGCTAGAGTTTCTGATTTCTGATATTGATAAACGTAATGTTAAAATCTTCAGATTGTTCAATGTTGAGAGGAACAACCTTAAAAATTCTTGACAAAAAAAAAGCAATATTTTTTTCTTCCTGAACAAAGAGAATATAACATATATACTAATGCGATTGGGGACAGAAATATATTATGACTTTCAAATCTCCATGTATGTTTGCAGTATTCAGTTGTATATTTTATGTATGACATATTTGAATAGAAAATATCTAGAGCTATAACCTCGAGCAGGAATTCGAATTTGCAGATAATTATCAATTAGTATTTCCAAGGAACTACATTTCTTCTTTGAAAATGATGAACGGTATTCCTGAGCAAAAATTAAGATATATTCATAAATCAGCCAGCAGATGATTTTTTGCCCAATTTAAATTGAATTTGAAAGAAACGTTAGAGAATACCGAAGGGGCAATCAAAAATGGACAATCCATAGAAACATGCAACATAGTGAACACTAGACACAAGACGAAGACAAACAAAACAAAAACACAACACAATTGTGTTGGACACCACTTTACGCAAACAAACACAAATAATGTAAATAAGACATGAGCCCTCCTACAAACAACTGGGGGTAAAAACAAACCGAACATCGTTTTTATGCGGAAATCGTAACGGACATCACAACACGGAACTCAGAACGTAAAGACACAAAATAGGACAACACAAAAAACTAAAATGATAGGTCTGCAGAGGTATAAATACGACAAATGATATATCAATTGAATAACCAAAAAAAGTATCAGTTATTATTGTTTTGTCCTAAGAGAAATGGTCTTTAACCAACAGATTCTACCTTATTTGCTAGTAGTAAGTTAACTACCAATTCAATGACCCTGCTATTGTGCTGTCCATGTATGTCTATGCTGTTATATGTTTTAATATTACTGTGTGGTGTAGTTCTTTCGAGTGAAATCGAATCGATACTGTTATTGTTTGTTTATATATACATTGCGTTAAAGATCCAATTATCAGGAGGAGTAGGGTTGGGATCCCATTTATCGGATTAACCTCGCCACATTGCTGTGCCTGTCCCAAGCCAGGACATGAATTTACAAGAGTAAGTGGCGATTGTTTCCATTTGTTGATAATTATGGAATTGTTGACCATGACTGTTTAAACTTTACTTTTCTTAAAATCACTATATTGCACCGTTATACAAATTGAAATTAAACTACTTAAAAACAAACAACCTCTTCAAAAATAACTTTTGAAATATAAATCTAATGGGTGATAGTTGTCAGTTGTGCGAGTTATGATACTGATAGAATAGTCATATTTTAAAAGGACAGGAAAAACAAATTTCAACACCCTTACTTATTACTGCATGAAGATAATTGTATAATACATTCGGTTTCACAGCATGTCAGCTATCAAATGGTGGAATATATCAATTTTCGATATGTGAAAACTCAAAGGATTATTAAATGAGTGAGTAAGTGTTCATTGTTTAGCGCCCAATGAACAATTTTCCAGCTATATCATTACGAGAACAAGTTTTGATGAGACGAAGATGTCCACATCTACGCACTGAGTTGGATTTTTATACTGCTAGCTCACTAAAACAACAGTCCGCGGTAGACATGTCGCTCCACTCGGACACATACTGATCTTACTCCTGTGTGTTGCGTGTTTGGCGGAGAGGCAACACATACTTATTTTGTAGTCTTCGCGAACTTCCGATCTACCACACTCGAGATGAGCACGCTAACCATTACAACACCAATGCGGTAAAGGATAATTACTTGGTGTATAATTAATATACATGTACATGTTTTATGAGTAGTATCCATGCTTTAATAATTAAATTTCAAATATAAAAAAACTATTTAGAAACAGATTGACAAACAATTAAATCTATCCGAGATAGTAAAATGTTTCATCATGTTCCTTCTAAAAAGAATCACCAGAAAATCACACAACAATATCAATTGCAGAATGTGCGACTCCATTGTAGTTTCCTTATTGATTATTTATTCATAAAACATATTTGATTCAGAATTATACTCTTTAGGAGCATTGAACATATAGAACATTATTATCTATATTGATGTATATTGTGAATGGTTAAGTATGAAACAATATACGCGGAAATATTTATATAATAGCTACTGATATGGACGTCAATATCAGGATATACAGATTGTCGAATGGTCGTCGTACGGACCAGTGGAAATGATATAGCCGGAGTCGACTGAAATATCAGTTATACGGTCCGTACCATACCCCAAGGACAGTCTGTCTATCCTGATATTGCCCTCCATATCAGTACCTATTGTGTTTATTGCATTGAGGACCAGAATCTGAGACACACAATATACACGTCAATGCACAGGAATTTTTCAAGGAATCAAGAAACCTAATAGAAAATACCATTTTAGGAATAAATAAAACCTTACAAACAGACAAATGAATATTTGAATGTACTTTTAATCAGGATCATTGAAGGTGTTTTAAAGTTTCTATTTGTGCATGTAGTGACATAGATATAGACCGGTCTATATCAGCATCCAGGTCTGTATCGCAGAATAGTGAAGTTCACATGGAGAGTGTTCAGCCAATTAAATGTATGCTTTGTATTCTGATATGCAATATTTAAAAAAAATCAAATTATTGGTAAGATTATAAAAGAAAGTGTTGATTTCAGAACAATCCTGACTATACAGACAGTAGATGGAGCATTAGTCATATTTAGTAACATACATTTTGTTATTTTTTGCTATTGTGTTGGGTTTTGGTAATGTTCTGCTTGCCATTGTCTTATTATCATAGTATAAATATGTATGTACGGAGACACTATTATCAAGAAATAAATTGTACCTTTTAAACATTGATGACAGTATAATATAGCGCTTAACTAATCTTTATAATATTCGTGTGTTTCAATTTATATTTTTTTTATAATTTTAACGTTTATTTTAAATTATGTTTCCGGTGTGAAATGTAATCATAGTACTCTTTCTTATTTTTTTTTATGCATAGGAAATAGACAAATCACTATTTGCCAGGGACGAAGTTACAGAATACGGTGTAGGAATAAACTTGTGATTAAAATACTATCAGCCGAATATGGAAGAACAAGCTCAAAGACATGCAGGTCACGGCTGATTAAAACCACAAAATGTAGATTAAATGTAAACAAAAAGCTACAAGAATTATGTGAGGGAAAACAGAAGTGTAGAATCTATCCATCAAATAAATTATTTGCAGATCCATGTCCTGGTACAGCAAAATATCTGAAATTTACTTACAAGTGTGTAAAAGGTAAGAAAATAAACAAAAAGTAAAAACGGTAATGAACCTACATTTGATTTAGCACTTACAAACTAGAAACTGAATGAAAAACTAAAATATACACACATTGTCGCAACCTTTGAACCGTAATGAGAGCGGGAGGTTTGGCGCTTTAAAATCTGATTCAACCCACCATTTCTTTAGAAATGCCTGTACCAAGTCAGGGTCATTACGGTTTTCACAGTTTTCCGGTTGTTGACTGATTTTGTCTGTTTATATAATTATGAGTTTTGACTTTCCCTTTGTAAGATTGTTCGGAGTTCGGTAATTTAGTTATTACCCTTATCAGTTGCAAAATCCGATAGAAAAATAGTAGAAAGAGGCAAAATCAATACTACTAACACACAAATACATGTCCACTAACACACAAATACATGACCTCTAACACACAAATACATGACCTCTAACACACAAATACATGACCACTAACACAAATACATGACCTCTAAAACACAAATACATGACCTCTAACACAAATACATGACCACTAATACACAAATACATGACCACTAACACACAAATACATGACCTCTAACACACAAATACATGACCTCTAACACACAAATACATGACCACTAACACAATTACATGACCACTAACACACAAATACATGACCTCTAACACACAAATACATGACCACTAACACACAAGTACATGACCTTTAACACACAAATACATGACCTCTAACACAAATACATGACCTCTAACACACAAAAATATGACCACTAACACACAAATACATGACCTCTAACACACAAATACATGACCACTAACACACAAATACATGACCTCTAACACACAAATACATGACCACTAACACACAAATACATGACCACTAACACACAAATACATGACCTCTAACACACAAATACATGACCTCTAACACACAAATACATGATCTTTAACACACAAATAAATGACCTCTAACACACAAATACATGACCTTTAACACACAAATACATGACCTCTAACTCACAAATACATGACCACTCACATTCCTGCAGATATACAAGAAAACGTTTAGAGTGAGTGGATACTATCGACATTTTAATCTATCTTTTATATATATCGGGACTACAAGACTTAATAGTAAGATGAAATCACGGACACTTATATCGAAGTGACCGTTGAAATCCCTGTCCTTGGGTATGTGTCGGAACAGGATACATTTACAACTGCGGTTGGTTATCGAGACCCGAACCCACGGTAGTGGTGTTAATCTTATGACCATAAATCGATGACCTTAACAATTCGGTCACCCAAGCTCCCGTACGGGATTCGTTATACGATTGTGTTAACGTTTGCATTCTTGGGTTTCTTGTTCTTGAAATTAATATGATGTGTTTTATATGTTGGTTTTTTCTCCTAGTTTTAGCTGAGAGCATATTTCTTTTCTTATACTTTGTATATATTGCTAATAAAACGAAAAACAAACAATGCCACACTGACGGAACTGTTCCAAAATCTAATGCAAAAATCGTGAAGACAGAGCCACGTTCAATACCCCTATCACACATATACATGACATCTCAGTTATTAAAAGAAACAGGAGACAACATAACATTTAAAATAATTGATGATGCTTGTCAGACAAACTTATAAATTTGTCAAAAATTACATAAGTTTGTGTAGTTAACTTACATTGTTGTTTACAACATCTGTGTTAACGTCATTCATCAATGACAAGAAAATAATAATAATAAATGTTATACGTAAGAAAAAGAAAAAACAATATGTTTACAAGTTTGCATTCTTATTACACGCGATACATTAGTGATGTGCAGTCGTCTTAACCAGCATAGGTCATGAAACTTGTAGAACTACGTCATTTCCCTATATTTTATTTTGAAAGTTAACTTGGCAAAAACATCTAGATGTTAACTTTTTCTGAATATATTTTCGTTTTATTTATATTTTGAAATGTGATTTTGTATGTAAGTAATGGTTGGTGATGATTCGATTGTGTAGTGGCTAACGTGCTCGCCTTGGGTGCGGTAGATCGTTAAAAACCAGACAATGCAATGGGTATCTTGTGGTTCTCCGCTAAGAACAAATATTTATGGAGTAAGAGTAAAGAGTGTTGGATTAATACAAAGCGGACATCATAGTCATCTTATTGAAAGTAACTTGTTCTCGACATGATATGTCTGAAAACTTGCTCATTTTTCGTTTAACAACAAGCACTCGCTCACTCACTCTTCTTGCAGTGCCGGATATAGGACATATGAGGTCCTGTGCTAGTCAAGTTATGAGGCCCCTTACTTGGACCCTGAAGGAGGTAGACCCGGTAGACCTACATAGGATGCTCCGGAAAATTAGGAATAGTTAAAATATTACGTTATATTAGGTCAGACATGCACACTGCGTCTTCAACAAACTAGAAGCTATTATATATTACCCAAAGCCCCAACCCGCCCAACACTGTCTTGCACAGGTCACATAGTGAAATAGTCAAACTTGATAATAAGAGACATTACAGTCAACATCATGTAATTAAATCTAAGCATCATTTAACGCAGTGGTTCTCAACCTTTTTTCCCCCATGGACCTCTTTTACTCTTTTTTTTTTTGGTGGACTGCCATATCCATTTGATGAAAAAGCTTATTTTATTTTTTTACTAATAAATAAATTTAGGAATTGTATTATAGAAATAGTAAATGTATATGCTTTATTTGGAGTAAAACTAATTTAATGAAAATAAACCTGTATTTAACAACTAAATTCTATGGATCATTTATGCACACTAGTAAAATAACTCATAATAAGCCATTTTAACATACAGTAAAATTAACATGAGTTTCAAAAAAACAAATATTAACCATACGCCATATTGCTGGCAACATAATGACTAGTATTGAGACTGAGAATACATCAAGCAAAATACCAAGACAGTATCGCTATCAGAAGCCTTGCCTGTGACCTTGAGCGCGAGTGAGAGCTTGTTTACAAGGACAGCGTGTATGAAGACAGTGGTGTTTGCTGCTCGCAGGAGGGAGGGAGTCGTGGTGACCCCAGTAGGCGTTACTAACAATATGACAGTTTGTTATGTCAGTGTCAATTAAATCTGAAAGGAGAAAGTAGACTGTTGTTAACTTGTAGAACCTTTAATATCAACAAGGACTAATAGCTTTAATATGGATAACAAAAACTTAAGATAACGCCATCATAAATAAACTGTTATTCAGAAGAAGAAAAAAAGGTATATCGTGTATGTGTATAATATCAGTGGTGGTGTTGCAAATATATTTTACCAGAGTTGTGCACAGATAGATAATAATCAACAGGTATATGACGCACAGATTCAGGTGCCAAGATGTAACAGTATCTTAAAGGCCGGTTCACACGAGTGTCAAAAGCTCAGGCCACTTCATCTTGATCGATGTACGGGTGAGCACACAAACCACAGTCCCAAGGCAACTCATCTTAATATCTGTATGTTGTCTTCCGTTTGGGCAAAATCTCGCTTTTGGATAGGTGTTTCTGTAAGACATAATTTTATCCGGTGGAAAGAATTTGATATTAAATTTTATGTTACGGTAAATATTTTATAATAAAATACTTTCCATTGCTATAAAAAAAAGTATCCTAGTGTACAATAAACAGGTACATAATATTATTTCCGACGCTGATTATTAAATCATGAAACGCATCTATAATATTATTTCCGACGCTCATAGATAAATCACCCGATCCATCAAACGAGCTAATCCGGATAATACTTTATACTAAGGTATGTCATATTATTTCCGACGCTGATTAATAAATCACCTGACCCATCCGGAAAATATGTTATAAATAAAATGTACAGGTAAATATATATATATTTACCTGTAAATTTAATATACGGAAAATATAAATGACAGATTGAGTAATCTTCAAACCCATTTTAAAATCAGTAGATCCAGTTTGTTTGATTTGTAAATATCATCACAGTTTATTAGTGAAGAAGATAATGAAACGGAGAGTGAAAATGAAATTGTGTGTACTCCTAAGCCAAAGCGGCTGAGGAAAAGTAACAAGAGAAAATCTTATGAATATCATTAAAACATTGTAATTGTAATGATTTATATATTTATTTAAAAAATACTGCAGTAAATTTGAGTAATAAAGAAGTATTTCACTAGTATTAAGTACATATTTATTTGCAGTTAATTAATTAATTGAGAAAATTAGTAACTGATAAAATCAGATTATTTCTTCTATAATATTTTTTCCGGTTGAAAAGTTATAATGTGCAATGTTATCCACGGATATATTTTGATATTAAATTTCTTCCACCTCATCTGGAAAATATATAATAGCATTGGAAGAAATTTAATATTGAAATATTTTCCAAGGATAATATTTTATATTAAAAATAATCCGCCGGAAAGAATATTATGGAGGATAAAATAAAATGTTACATTTCCACCCCTCACCAAATATTTCCTCATCCATTATTTTTATTTACACTTTATTTTATTATTATTATCTCTAATTTTACTTTTATACTTTCAAAGGTTGCACACATCAGATAACGACCATATTTGTATTAAAAAAGAAATAACTACCCCTTTGCTGTTTTTGTTATTTTGTTTCAAGTTGGAAAACAATCTTGATAATAAATTTCGGGATTTGCTGCAAAAGTAACGTCAGTTTTTCTTCTCATTAGATTGAAAGCTTCTCTACATATGCCAGGACTTGAAGAATAAAGTTCTTAAAGTAAATTTCTATCAATAGCTATTTTATGCTACTACATTCTTCTATAAGTGTCCAAATTGAACAGAACGCCGTCAAATTTAAAATTGCACCACGTAAGCATGAATCCATCTTCAACTTTTTTTTTTGCCAATAACCAGAGGCCCCTAATCATTTGGTTTCTATGCCACTGAGCCACTGTCATGACTACCTGCTTTGTGGCACACTCCAATAGGTTATCGACTCTATCATTATGTCTGAAATCGTTCCGAAACAGAACGCCTTCAAATTTAAAATTGCACCACACAAGGAAAAATCCACCGTAAAAAAAATTTTGGCAGGAAAATGAGGCCCCCTTGGCCAACGATGCCCTGTGCTTAAGCACAATGGTAAATCCGGCACTGTCTCCTTGCTATATAATGGACAGCATGTTCACATCCAAAGCAGATGTCACATAATCTTATCTCGCCATACTACAATTGCTATATAATTACTCCTCTGAGGTTAAACAGCATTCGATCTCTTAAAAAGTTTATATTCCGATACCAAGATCTTGTCGAAATATATTCCGTCTCTGTAGAGACGATAATAAACGATGCATTTTCATATAGTGAAAATGTATAAAAATAAGGTAGTCAACAAAAATGTCAAAAATATTTGTTTATCAATGTGTGATGTCCAAGTGTTTTTGACATTTACTTCACTGAATTTGGTACTGCTTTGACAACTAGTTTACCTATTTTGTTCTAGTATTGTTATAAATACTGTTATAGTGACAGCCGGAACCTTTGAGCCGTAATGAAAGCGGGGGGTTTGGCGCTTTTAAATCTGATTCAACCCACCATTTCTTTAGAAATGCCTGTACCAAGTCAGGGTCATTACTGTTTTCACAGTTTTCCGGTTGTTGACTGATTTTGTCTGTTTATATACTTATGAGTTTTGACTTTCCCGTTGTAAGATTGTTCGGAGTTCGGTAATTTTGTTATTACCCTTATTCACTAAGTCATTATATACAACAGGAGAGTTTTGTAAAAATAAAATCACGAAAGCATTAGTTTGTAGGATATTTTAACGTGAACAACTTTTTTTTCGAGCGATAGGGGATATTTTCCCCGGCCAATGCAGGACGTCATTTTAATATTCTGAGTTCTGTGTTTTGATGTCCATTACGATTTTCGCATGGGCACGACTTTGCCTCCGGCTGTTTGTGGGAGGGCTCATGTCTTCTTTACGTTGTTTGCGTTTGGTGGTGTCCAACGTATATTGTGCTGTGGTTTTGTTTTTCTTCGTCTTGTGTGACCAGTGTTGCCAGTTTCTATGGATTGTCCATTTTTGGTTTGCCCTTTCGGTATTCTCTAACGTTATGTGTATGTGGTTCCTGCGGATATACTTATTAATGCTTGTTTAAAGTCAAGTGAAAAGTATTTAAGCTATGTCCATGACAAGAGCAAGAACAGCAATCATTCGTATTTACTGTTCTTCGTTTGTCTTTGGTTTATTGCTTACTATTCTACACTCAAAAAGAATATAGACAGTATTACATAATGCGCGAGGCACAGGCATTTTCAATAATATTCAAAGCTAATTTTAGAAAAATTCCCACAATTGTCACGTTTGCTCTACATTTTATGATTTAAATAGTTTGTTTTTGTTAGTATATTTGTTTCACAATATTATTACCATAAAAAACAAACTTATTTTCGATTGTCATTGCTTAGCGGCAACGTACATATTATGACTAAATTCAACTTTCCGTAATGTTTGTAAACTGTTTAAAAGATTCTAAAATACACAAATATCAACTGGTTCTACAAGATAAAAGAATTCATTATTGTACCTCAGATTAAAGGTTAAGTATATTAAAACATTAGTACATGAAAAAATACTTACTTTTTTAAAAGCTAACGGCCTCTAATCTAGGACCAGTCCCTTTGTATATGGAATGCGCTAAATAAAATAGTTCTTGATTTGATGATGTCGTACCTTTATACATAAATTGGTTTACATTTTGGATTTGTAACACTAATTTGTAAAAATGTCATATACATATGATGTGTTGACAGGGAAAACTGTCTTATGAAACCTTACAATAACTTAATTATTCAGTATATAACGGAAATAATGTTTTTGTTTTTTATTTCAAGGAAACAGTCCAGGATATCAACAATATTTTTAGCTTACAGACATGAAAGTATTAAAGAAAATTTCCCCTTTTACTACTTTCAATACCTGTCGACTGTTGTATTAATGAAATGGTCATATTTTTTCACTTTCCGGATACCGGCGAAGGTTCCCAACGCTGAAATCAACAGAGCTGTCCCAGATTTCGAAAAAAAAGAATGGGCGCATTGGAGCTCCTACAAAGACTAAATTTTTCGTTCCCAACTTTCTTTTTCTTCAGTTGCAGTCAAAAGTCCTTGGAACTTTCACCCCCTTTCCCCCCTCGTATCTATATAGTTTTTACATATTATTGGACTTGTTTTCGTCCTGATATAGCTGCAATACTACCCTTTGTGACAATAATCAATAAACGCATTTACTTCCATCATGAAGAGGACTGCGACTGCAAGTCGGTTTCCTCTATTAATTGTGTAACAGTTTTATGATAATCCTAACAATGTAACCATATATTTGTGTATTTTCAAAATAAACTTTAAGCCTAATTCGAAATAAATAAAATTAAATAGTCAAGTCATGATTTTAGAGTTTTCATTCTGCATGTCAAGTAAACTATTATAGCTGATACGTTCTTGTACCAAAAGGGTGATAAGAAGCCGTAATTCGAACCCCACTGATAGTAGGGATGCTTCGGAATTGTAAGAAGTTCCTGCTCCACTGGTGGTACCCGTCGTGTTACTGCTAAATGACACAAAATTCTTAAGCTGAAATATAGGATAACCTTAGTTCCCTTAATTGTAAGTTTGATTCCTTTTACAATTAAAACTATATACCACATACACCCAGCAACGATTAGATCTCATATTTAATTGAACTGTCACACCTTAAATCATGATGAGATTACATATGTTGTAACGAATAAAGTTTTGTTGATGATAAAATATATCTGCTGCAATAGGACTAGTAAGGACATGGATAATGCTTTTATTTTTAGACAATATATAGATTCGCATTGGTAATAAAGTATTTTTGGCAAAATGGTGGAATTCCAATGGGAACGAAGTGTGTTCATTACATCACTGTGAATCACGGTTGACGACCTTACTTAAAAAAAATACCATTCCAATCACACAGTGATTAGTTTATTCAACAATCATTGCAGATACCTAGATGTTATCTTAACTGTAAACAATCCTACTTTTCGTTCGTTTGTAAAAGAACTACACCCATAGCAACCATACTGCATAAGCCCAACAGTAGATACTACTCATGTCAATTTTTGAATTTGAACATATTCCTTATGTTTAATTACTTACGTGTTTGGAAGCAAAAGGAGGTGTACGCTACATGTATATTTACATGACTTGCGACAACAATTGTTTTATCACTTTAAAGCTATCTTAAGAAAAATCTTCAATAAATGTGTTGAAGTTCTTAACAACATAACTAAATGCTAAAGATTAGATGCCCATTTAGGTGTTATAATGGATAACGTTCTCGTCTCCTAATCAAAAGGGGCCGTTATGGTCGTAGTCGTATGATAGTTGGATTTACAACTACCTATGCAATCAGTGCATATCACCACTAACGATGTGAGTTCGAATCCCGTTTAGGCGAGGTGTACCCTATGCAATGTTATGTAATAAAGTTTGTCAGTGACATCCGGCAAGTCGGTGCTGTTCTCCAGATGCTCCGGTTTTCTCCACCATTAAAATTAGCCGCCACGATATAACTGAAATATTGTTGACAGTGGCGTTAAACATCATTACCCTTACCCTCTAATCAAAAGATAGTACATCATATCCTCGGTAGGATAAAACCAAAGATTATTTATGGTGATCTCCACTTTATGAATTAAATCAAGGACTGATGTACTCTGAATGGGTCTAATGTTTCCTGTGAACAGACATGTCTAATTACGGACTGTTGTGTCAGTAAATGATCACTATTAAAATCCGGCTCAACATTAGTACCTAGTACAAAAGAATCATCATTATTAATTATATAGGGAGATTCCGGACATGATATACTTAGATAATTGCTAGTATGGTATTAATCAACAATTTCTCACTTCTAAAGATAAGAAATTATATAGAAAAGGTAGAGTTTTACTATGTTTGGCACACGTTTTTATATTGTGAAGACAGATCGAATTACTTTTTTGAGTGACAGGATTTTTTTTAAGGTTCGCTTCAAATATAAGTTCATCCTGATTTTTGTTTCCTAGTTCCCTAGCCACATTGACGCCACATTCGTTGCAAAATATATTGCAAATATTGTTCACAATCGCATCTTTGAATGTTGAAAAATCGCCGACCACAAAACGGATCAAGACATAAATTGAAATACACAACCTTAATTAAATATGATCCGTCAGTAGTGGCTAAACAAGATCATCATCATTTTATCATTTCACATGAATAACGAGCTTCATGTCAATATTTGAAGCATCTGTTACTTGTCCACATTGTATCAATAAGAGGGCCGGTTTGAGCCTAAAATTTCCTTCGTATTATAGTTCACACATTCCCGGGAAAATTTTAGTTATCATTTCTGAATGCTCTAATATATTTGCATACTTCATTGATCTATTATCTCTAGATTTATCAGTAATTGCGCATGCTTAGGATGAAGTCAGAAGACGTTTCCTTCATCAGCGGAATGTACCTCAAACTCTGACAAGGCTATATGAACGATTTGAACATCTGGAGGAGTGGAATAGCATTCCACAAAGCAATAGAAACTGATCGGCTCTATGCACTGTAGATGTGGGTCAGTTGTTGATACTCAATGAAATTATACTCGTCGGGTTTTTATTCTGTCCATCACTTGTTGAATAACGAAATTCGATATCCATGTTGGTCGTTTTCATTCAATGTCCCCCTTTTGTTTTGACCTTTTTTCAAAATAAAAGACATTCTAAGTATTTAAGTCGTGTATCGTTTCTTTTTATTAAAAAATATATTTAACAAAATAGTTGATGACGTTATGATTTAGATATAAATGAATGTGCATCACAGCCATGCAAGAACGATGGTACATGTAAAGATAAGGTGAACAGTTATACCTGTGAGTGTAAGCCTGGTTATATTGGTGTTAATTGTCAAACAGGTGAGTAGATGTCTAATGATAATATAACTAATAGTTTGTTGGCGCATAGTGGTGTCCAACACATATTGTGTTGTATTTGTGTATTGTTTTTCTTTGTCTTGTGTACCCTGTTTTGCCGGTTTCTCTGGATTGTTCTTTTTTTATATTTTTGATTGCCCCTTCGTTGTTCTCTGGTGTTTGTTTATAAAACATACACATAATATTATTATATTTATCATAGACACAAAAAACTAATATGAAATAATAATAGCTTCTCCTTTCGAGGAACAAATATTATAACACTTGTCTGAAGAAAGAACTAAACTAAATGAGATTTCATGACGATTTCAATGATAGTGAACATGAAATGAAATGCATCTTAAGTTCACATAAGTAAATCATGTTGCTCTTATGTGTTTCAAATCACAGGCACCTTGAATCTTCTATTGTTTGGGATAACAGGGGTATGGTAGCAATCATGAATTGATTTGTTCATTCTGAATTTTGAATTAAGACGTAATGTGTTCTTTTCGGCAATAGCTTTAAGAATTATTTCCAGGTCAGTGTTATATATGAAACAGATCACTTAATTTATTATTTATCATAATAATCATATATTTAAAACGTTCTTCCGTACGCATTATGAAGTTCATTAACAATTTTCGGTGTAAACCGTTAGGAATGTAACATTAATTTGTTTTGTATTATTGTAATCCATTACTTCTTCATATAAAAAGTATATGTAATCAAATGAAAATATCTAGCTTTCTATTATTTACATGATTCAGATATGGGTTTCCTTTGTCTGCCATATTGTAATATACCTTGTCTGTCTTATAGTATTATAGCTTTCAGATTGACTTGATAAGATCATGAACAGTTAGTTATATCTCGGTAAATAATAACATAGATAGAGATACCAGAACTGAGTGTCTTTTTACAAGCCATTGTATATTTGCTTACACAAAGTGTACATCCACAGTCCTAATCTTTTATTGATTAAGATGCATTACATTATGTAGATAGAAACGAATGTTCACCAAATCCTTGTCAAAATGGAGCTGTATGTAACGACGGTATCAACGAGTTCAGATGTAAATGTTCGGATGATTTTACTGGGCCTACTTGTAATCAAAAGGGTAAGTATACAGCTGAATTTACTGGAAGTTGTGATCAACAGGGTAGGTACATATATTGACGTCTAGTGCAGGTTCGTATGGTGGGGCAGTGAATACATGTAATATTTATGTTACATTTAATGTTCATCGATACTTGTAACGAAAAGTGTAGCTAACTTGCAGTAAAAAGGGGTTAAAATACAGTTTCCATAGTTTGTATTAAACAATTTATAGCATAAGAATGATTTATATTTGTACATGTTGTACAAACAGAATAAACATCTTCGAGTTGTTTATCTAATAACATTTTATGTTGAACCACTGTTTGAGATATATTTGTATTGTTATTATTTTCATATTAAGACGTTTAACTCAAATATTTTACCACGCAGTTGACTCTAAATAAGACAATTACATGTATCAGAAAGCATAGCAGTATGTGTAAGTAGAATTTGTTTCAAAGAATTATCATTTATATCAATAATTCCATCCGCTTACATGTTGTTTACAAAGTTCTTTTATGATTAGAAAAAGTCAAGTTGCAGAAACGCATCGGTGGTGTAATGGTTAGTGTGCTCGCCTTGAGTGCAGTAGATCGTGAGTTCGAACCCCGATCCGGTCAAACCGATTATAAAATTGGTATTTGTTGCTAAGTACACAGCATTAAGGAGACAGAGAGAATATTGGTTGGCACGGAAGCAGGATAATGTGTCCGAGTGGATCAACATGTTTATCCGCGGACTGTTGTTTCGGTGAGCTATTTCTATAAAAATCCAGCTAAGCTTGTTGGTCTAGTACAAAGTGGACCCCATCATCATTTTTATTGAAAATTGACGTGATCTCTCGTAAGTTTTTTTTTGTTTGTAAATTTAGTAAACAAGTGTACATCATCACCATGCCAACATGGAGGTACATGTGAAAACCAAGTACATGGATATACATGTACATGTAAGCCGGGATATTCTGGAAATAATTGTCAAACAGGTATGTCTGTCTCATACTGATAATGAAAGAAAATGTAGAATATTAGAACTATCATCGCATAGACTATGTGTGTTTTATTGCACCCTCAATAATATTTCAAACAGTATGTAATAATTGTGGGTGAAATGTTAGTAACCGGAGAATACCACCAATTGTCACCGACAAAATGTATTACCTTATGATGCGTAGAGTGCACTTCGCGAACATGGTTAATCTAGCTTACAACAGCTATTTATGTTGGACACTCATAGAAAGATGCAGATCTGAAAAAATCAATAAAACTAAAACTATCATGTGGTCACGGCAACGGAGGTTTTTCCAAATTATGAATACCTATGATCATTTTCAGCTACCTATCAGTAATACAATATGTCAAATAATGTAAACGTAGATATCGAATTTAGTGAGAACGACGCATTTCTGGAATAACCTTCATTAGGAAAACCACCTAATTTAAAAGTTTTGGGACCAGGAAAACCAAAATCGGCTAAAGCCACATAGCGCTTCATACAACAAATATGCCTCGGTCCACGCTTTTACACGCCTATAAAACTATAAAAAAGATGCATTCAATTCTTATAATTACATTTAAATCACACCAAAATTTATTATAGTTGAATTTTTCGTTGTGAATTTTATTTGTGTTAGATTATTTGCTGTTGGAAATTACTACGCCATTGATTGTTTACCTCTGACGTCGTCATGGAGGCACGTGCAAGTTCGGGTTTGAGTTTTATTGGGATGTAAAACATCTCTTTTATAATCATGTGACCACTTCATAACCAATCATATTGTAACATTTCAATGACAAACGGAAGTAATGTAATTATTTAGTTGCTTAGAACCAATAAACAAACAGTGTATATATTTTGCTTTATCCTTTTTTGTGTTTTATAAAACTTAAAAATTGTTTGGCTTTTATATATTTTGGCTTTGAGCGTACCTGAGAAAGATCATTTCAGAAACGCGTAGTGTGCACTAAATTTGATATCTACGTTTTTATTTTAATCTTTTTATCAGACATAGACGAATGTAAGCAGTCTCCCTGTCGTAACGGAGGAAAGTGTACTGACCAAGTGAACGGCTATATATGTACATGTAACAAAGGATACAAAGGTGTAAGTTGTGAGACAGGTTCGTACTGATAAAGTAGTATGTACTTTTGTACATGTAAAACAAATAAGGCTATTGCGTGGCGGGTAACTACGGATAACTAAATGAACAAGAGTGCTAGCGTATTAATGCTAAATAGATTTCAATCCATATAAAAACAAGTGAAACATGATACTAGAAACCACGTGTTCCGAAAATGTAGGCGTCTCCAGCTCCATAAATATTCTCCTATGATTATATGTATTACAATATAAATTAATCATTTTATTTCAGATATCGACGATTGTGAAAAGAAACCCTGTCAAAATGGAGGGACATGTATTGACAAAGTGAACGGCTATATATGTACATGTATCAAAGGGTACACAGGTCTTAATTGTGAGACAGGTATGGACAGATTAAGCTTAATGGGTATACTTGTACATTTTACCAAACTATGTAATGTGATCTATTGCGAAGCAAGTGTGTAGGGACAGTGGGATAACTATGCTGATACATGTAGCCAAATGCGCATATCTGATATTTGTCAGACAGATGTACAGACAACTTAGTGTCTACGCTTGTACATGTTTTCAAGGTACAGTGTTGTTTATTGTGTATATCCAATATGTAAGGGAACGTTTTGGAAACGTTTGAAGATACCAAACAGAAGTCAGAAGCAGAAAATGAAAATGTAGATTACAATTTATATATATAAATATAACAAGTGAAATAAATACAAGATAACACGTACGCCGTCGTGAAGTCGTCATTTACAACGAAATTGTATAGGTAACATCTTGGATCAATGAGGCCATGTTGTTGCAACGGGAATATGATGCTCTATATTGCAATATACATTAATTATTTTATTTAAGATATAGACGATTGTATACAGTCTCCTTGTCAAAATGGAGGAACGTGTGCTGACCAAGTAAACGGTTATAGTTGTACATGTATCAAAAGATATAAAGGTGTTAATTGTGAGACAGGTATGTACGGACAACTGAATCTCAATTTTTGCACATGTGATAATGCTATCATGGGGTTAATTATGTAACAGATAACTACAATGTATGTACAACAGAATGATTATATTAGTACTTGTAGCCAAGGATACAATGGGTTAAATTGTTTTACATGTACGTACGTACAAATGAATAACTATATCTGTACAGTGTACAATAGTGGTAATTGTGAAATAAGAAACTACGTAGAAATATATCATTTGTTAATGAAATATATATCCACTGGGTTCGGGTAACGGTTCCCAATCCTTAACCCGCATAGCTGGCTAGCGCGTCCCTAGGTGGAGGATAGGGTTTCCTCTGGATGATGGGTTCTCTGATTATAATACAGAGACGTGGACCATTTTGGATAACGTACGATAGTGTTAATTGTTAGACATGAAGCTACGTCCATTTCAATATGTATATTTTGGTGTTATCCGTGTTACTCATCTTCTTAGTTTTTTGTGTTGTCCCATTATGTGACTTTACGTTCTGAGTTCCGTGTTGTGATGTCCGTTACGATTTCCACATAAAAACGACGTTCAGTTCGTCTTTGTCTCCAGTTTTCTGTAGGAGGGTTCATGTCTTATTTACATTATTTGTGTTTGTTTGCGCATAGCGGTGTCCAACACCCATGTTGTGTTTTTGTTTTATTTTTCTTCTTTTTGCGTGCTCTATGTTCCCAGTTTCTCTGGATTGTCCATTTTTGATTGCCCCTTCGATATTCTCTAACGTTTCTTTGTTCAGACACCCAAGGGTACAATGGCTATTATTAAGAAACAAACAATAAGGTACAACTGAATAAGTATATCTGTACAGTGAAAGAACACAAGTGAAACAAAACATAATAAGACACGTGTGTTTAGAAATATAGAATCTAACACCGGGGGGAGTACAAGATGGGGATGTTGGGTGTCGGATATTTCCCTATCTTGTACCTTTTCCGGTGTTTGATTTAACTATCGTGCACCTGCCACGGTGTTTGACTCTTTTTTATTATATTAATACATGTACAAACTCTTAATGTTACTTTCTGATCTTTTTTCCGGGTTCGTATGGACAGATTCCAACAACGCGAAGATACGCAAAAATCTTAAATACAGATATGTTTAATACACGTATTCAAGGGGGGGAATATAAATTTAGTGAAATTCAACTTTGTGGAAAAAGGGGGTCAACCGGGAAAAGGGGGGTCCAGACGTCGAGTGCCTGTGGTATTTATCGCTGTTGTAGAAAACATTTATAATATATTTATTAAATACATTGTATTTTATTATGAAATACATTTAAAATACTGCCACGGATGCATATGGATAACTCGAATATTTACTTTGAACAGCAATAGAAATAAAATTGTGGGAAAACGCTCGATGGCATGTAAATAAAACAATTATGTGTGTAGTAAGAAATAAAATCAAACACCGGAAAAGGTACAAGATAGGGAAATCTCCGACACCCGAGGGTAAGATTTCAATCGTTCTCTTACGAGGCTTTCCTATCTTTTTAGTGAGAAAGAGTAATCTTCTCATGGTCAATAAATATAATACAATATATTGAAATATAAATTGATTATATTATTCAAGATATAGACGATTGCATACAGTCTCCCTGTCAAAATGGAGGCAATTGTACTGACCAAGTGAACGGCTATATTTGTACATGCAACGAAGGCTACAATGGGGTCAATTGTGAGACAGGTATGTACATGTACGTATAACGTAATAACTATATTTACATGTAGGTAAAGATAACTTAATGTACATGTAACCAATGATGCAACTGACGAACGTATGTCAGACATGTAACTACAGACAATTGATTGTATGCATTTTTTGTACATTTGTACATGCAACGCAAGATACAGTACAGTTACAGGTGTACTCAATACAACAATATGAGATCAAGTTTGTCAGTGACTAGTGACAAGTCGGTGGTTTCCTCTGGGTACTCAGGTTTCCTCAACCAATAAAACTGACCACCAAGATATAACTGAAATATTATTAAAAGAGGCGTTAAACACCATAAACCTAACCCTACAATAAAGTTCCTTGTGAGACGGGTATATATGGTCAAATAAAATTGATACCGTCGTCAATATGGGTATATTCCTTTTATATTGTATTTCTTTTACCAACATAGCATGCTAAATGGAGGGAACTTTACTAAACATATAACAATATATAGAAAGTGAATTAAAATACTAGAAGCAACGTGTTTGGGATTAGTAGGCTATTCTTGCTCAATGTATGGTGCCTGTTGTGAAATCGTAGTTTACAAAGGGTTTGTAATGTACACACTTAGATCTAATAGTAGGTTATGGTATTACAATTCGAACATGAAACTATATATATAATTGCATTATTTTATTTAAGATATAGATGATTGTAAACAGTCTCCCTGTCAAAATGAAGGAACCTGTATTGACCAAGTGAACGGCTATATGTGTACATGTATCAAAGGGTTCAATGGCGCTAATTGTGAGACAGGTATGTACGAATAACGAGATTACTTTATATACATGTACCAAGTAAATAATGGCATGTGTTATGAGACAAGTAGGTACGGGAAACGTGGCGATTATATTTATGTATGTTATCAAGTGTATAATGGTTTCTATTGTGAGAGACATCTGTACAGACAAAGGGATGACTTTATGTGCCCAATGGTATAACAATTGAAGCAAAAACAAAAAGACAAACCACGTTCTTTGAGAGAATAAGCTCCTGTTCCGCGAATGGGGTCCATCGTGAAGTCTTCAATCACAAAATGTATGCGTTGTCGAAAGTTAAATCTAAGGAGACAATCTTGTTGCGAAAACTGTTGTAAAATTCATTATTATTTTTAGATATAGACGATTGTCAACCATTTCCATGTCTAAATGGAGGAACATGTGCTGACCAAGTGAATGCCTATATGTGTACATGTAAGGAAGGGTACAAAGGTGTTAATTGTGAGACAGGTATGTATACCTACAACTGCTTGGCTATACGTGTGCATGTAGTTAAGGGTACCATGCCATTTATTGTATGACATGTAAGTGCGAACAACCATTGATAATATGCCGATAGGTGTATGACAATACATACGGACAACTGAACGGCCATGCATGTATGGTACTCCACGGCTACCATGGGAACGTTAATTGTATCACAGGTAAACATGTACATTTGAATATACTGCATCTATATTTGTTTATGTAACTGAAGCCAAGGATGCGATGAAGTCAGTTATGTGACATGCAGATACAGGCAACTGACTATATATGTACATGTAACAAAAGATATAATTTTATTAGTTTTGTGTCAGACACATGAAAAAAATAAAAACGGAGGAAAACGATAATCTGAGATTATCTGATAAACTAACATAATATATAAATGAAATACAATATCGTTACCCGAAAGACAATGCAGGTATACCTGATTTATTTAAGATGTAGACGAATGTCAACCATCTCCTTGTCAACATGGAGGAACTTGTACAGATAAAATGAATGGCTATATTTGTGTATGTGGCCCAGGACATACTGGCGTCAACTGTCAAACAGGTATGTTCAGATGAATTGAGTGGTTACAGTGTACAGGCAAGTATGAATCTGTATGCTTTTACATCTAACATATCATAGGCTTTATACATATAAGTATACATACATCAAAGATAATTGAAATGATGGTTTGTTATTGAGATACAAGCAATGTAACTGACTATAATTGTAAGTGGAACAACGAATAAAAATTGCGAGATAAATGATTGCGATAAAATGAATTGCTACAGTTGTACAATGACACAAGGCTACACAAATGTATATTTCGACACATGCTACGCAATATTTTTGCACATTTACTTACGTGATTTAAGTCATCAATACTGATGAATAAAGTTACCCATTTTATTCTGTTTTGGTACTATTTCAATATAGATTAGATCACGAACAACAGAATGAGCAATATTCTAAGTGGTTATTGAGTTCGAAGGATTTGTTATCACGTATGATATATGGGGGAGGAGTCGTCATTTTGTCTGAACTTTTGAATAGATATGTGGGAATATCTTACGACAGTGCCACTAGTGGAGCAGGAACTGCTTATCCTTACGGTGCATCTGCGTTCACATCGGTTTTAAATGGGGTTCGTGTTGCTCGATCTTTTGTTTTCTTGTGTAGTGTTTTGTAGATCGTTGTTTGTCCTTTTTATTTTTGGCAATTGCGTTGTCTGTCTTTCTTCGATTTATGGATTCTGCTTACCCCTTTGATGTCATCTAACTCTTCTTATCACGCATGCGCATATTTGTTTAATAACCAGTATAAATATCGTTTTATGTATAAATACCTGCATTCATTTATTCATTTCTAGTATCTAGCTTCCCTTAAAACAACAAAATGTTTCAATTGTCCAAAACAAACACACTATGATGAATTATATAATTGAATCTTATGTAATGGCAAAGCAATGTTAAAATATTGTCAAACATTCCGGTAGTTTTATATTCGCGGATGACATTCAATCGCGAAAATAACGGAAATAAAACCACCACGAATATTTCCCGGTATGCAGTTTCACGACTACGGGAAATGTACCGATGTCATGATAAATAATTTTTATGATTTTCATCCTAGACACATCTAGTGCATTTGAATGCGGAACGCCTTATATAGAGCCTATTTTGTTTCAACCCCGAATTGTTGGGGGTGTAGCTTCGAGAAATCACTCATGGCCATGGATTGTCCAATTACGGCTCAATGACCGGCATGAATGTGGGGGAGCTATCATTGCACCACTCTGGGTGGCTACAGCTAAGCATTGTTTCCTGACGTAAGTAAAAAAGATTCAAATGGTATACTTAAGTATTAAATATGGTAGACTAAAGTGTACTCCTAATAATTCCAGAACTGTAGCTTATAACTAAGCTGAAGCCAAGTATCTTTTATCACACACACACACACACACACACACAATTCGAACGGTTCCTCCATAACGGAGATTATGTAATAAAAACGTATTATGTAGCTTTTGTCTACTCCGCCCTGGTATAATGTGTGTGTGTGTTTTAAATGTTATTGGTGAAAACTTGGTGCTATTGATGTTTGTTTGTTTGTTTATTTGATGGTGCTTAACGCCACTTTCAATGCTCTTTCAGTTATATCGTGGCGGTCAATTTTATTAGTGGAGGAAACCGGAGTACCCGGAGAAAACCACCGACCTGTCGCAAATCACTGACAAACTTTATCACATGATGTTGTACACCTCACCCTGATCGAGATTCGAACTCACAACATCAGTGGTGATATGCAATGATTGCATAGATAGTTGTAAATCCAACTACCATACGATCACGATCACGACGGCCCCTGGTACTATCAAAATATACATTTTTCTTTTTTTTCTATTACAAATGTCAGTTACATATTACAGATTTGATTACATTATGCTAGGTTCAAATATAATACATTTTTGTTTTCTACTACTTTATGTATTTTAGTGTTATTAGTATTTTATTATTTTGTCGGTTTCATGATTGATCAAGAACAACGAACTGTATTTATTATTACTTAATAAAAACAAAAACTACAATAACAAAGGAATTAAGGTTGTAAGTTTTAGCCTTGATTTCAAGCATATTAAATATATACATTCATTATTTTGCTCAAATGTATTTTAATCCAGCAATGTAGCATAATCAATTGTTTACACGGTAAGGTGATACTTTGATACTGTAAGTTAGATTTGTGTAAATAACGTGTAATTAATATTTTATGGAAAAAAAAATTAACAGTGGTCAACAATTTAACCAATATCAACAAAGCGAACAATAAATATTCATTTTTCTTTTGTTATTGTATATTTGAACTTTAACCTTTCAGTTTTAGAGACAAAACTACATGATCTCATCTGGATTTTGGTGTGATCCGTGTTGCTCATCTTTTCCGTGTTGTGTTCTGTTTCTATATTTTGTTTCTCTTCGCCCTGTGTATTGTGTGCCCAATGTTGCCAGTGTCTCTGGATTGTCAATTCGTGATTGCCACTTTGGTTTTCTATAATGCTTATTTAGCATTAAAACATCTACTTTAAGTTTCAAATCTTCGATCTTACTACCAGGCCAAGATCAACAAGTTGTGAGTTATTGATCATATTTTACAAAGCATGATAGAATTATTTCGATTCTGGCATTATTTATGTGTTAGAACCGACGAGTTCCTAATAGTGCATGAACTTCTAAATTCATTTTCCTTGCAATACAAACAACAACTCGCGAACCGTTCACTTGTAATTTCAAATCAGAACTTGGGACAGTTGAAGTATCGAAATATAAATGAGAATTCAAAAATGTATTCCAATACAAATTTATTGTTTTATTTTTCTTGATTTGCGATCTAATTTGGCTTACTAAACATTAACAAACAAAAAAACACCCAACATTATATATAGAAATGTATTAGGTAAGAAAATAGATTCTTAAAGGAGAAACTACAGTACAAAACATAACAGAAAAATAATATCTATGGATTTGTAATTGAGATAAACTTACTCTGCTTATGTATGATGAATACCCATATCTATGAATATTAATAACAATTATATCAAATCATTGTATATTTCTTTTGTAGAAGCACAAATGTAACTGAGTGGACAATCTACGCCGGGAAAACACACAAAGCTCTCGACGAACCGATTACACAACAAAAACGACAAATGATCAAAATAGTGGATTCTCCAAATCCAACAAATAACTTTCTAAATAAAGATATTGCCTTGGTGAAAGTGGACACAAATTTTACCTATAATAATTATGTGCGACCGATTTGTCTTCCCTGGAGAGACGTGAAAGAGGGGGATCGATGTTTTGTGAAGGGGTGGGGATCAACGCAAGGTAATAATATCAAGGTGCACATTATTTTGTGTCTATCATTATATCTGTAATGTAAGAATAAATAACAAGCAATAATATTGCCTTGAAAACTCACATTTTTAACTCCGCCTCTTTTTATTGAAGTGATTGTTCCAAACCAGGCAAGTCAGTTGTCGTACATATGCATGTTGTAAGCATCAATTTTGCTACTCTGTTGCTACGAATTTTTAGCAGGATGTTGGAACTGTTCTTATAGTATGGTATGTTTTGTTTTTCACTTTAAAGCGAAACTATCGGACTTTATTCCACGCATATAAACACAATATTTTGTATACAACGTATCTAAATATTTACCAGTTTTTATAAACAAGAAGGGAATCAGTGGTATATTAATAAAACCTAAATTTTCCACGGCTATGCATTATTTCTCTGAAATGTGTATTCGCTAGTTATACAGAAGGAATCAAATACACAACCCGTCCTCAGAAAGGGGGAATAACTCACTCGTGTATGGAGAATGCCACATCCTATTCACATGAAAGACATCTTACAGTATCTCCAGATCAACAATTTTGCTAGGAGTGGTCGACCATGACCAGTTGAACGACAGCAGTGTCCGATCCTATGAAATATCTCATATTTTACTTTTAGTTATCGGTTATCAGATCAAAACTCTTATAGCTGAAATAACCAGTAGTAACCAATCAATCAATCAACCTATCATGTTCGTCAGACGAAATTATTTTCTGTTTATATGTCATGTAAAATATGATCATTGTAGTCATTGTCTGCATAAATCTGAAGAAGAAAAAACTTTTATGCAGGACTTGAAAATATTGCTTCCTGTTTAAATTATGGAGTAACATTTATCGTACCACCTACACTACTTACAATTAAGATGAAACATATAGAAAAGGCAATTAACAAATTATATGACAACCCCTTCGTCCCCAAGGGAACCCGCAAAAATGGGAACTAAATGAGTGTATGAAGAATGCCACACTCTTTACACGTTAATGATATCTTAATACACCTACTAATCAACAATACTGTTAAGAGTGGTAGTTAATTACCGGTTAATGGAGGAGCTGAAATACTGCTCACACCAATTAGCAACAATCAACTAAACATCCAACTAATTAACTGGTAAATGGAGTACTCTATTAAACGTAATACTGAGAGATGATCTACAGAAAACTAAGTACTTGTAGGAGCTGATTTGGCAAAGGCTAACGTATCAGTATATTTTTGTTACAAATAATATATTTTCTTGTAGACAACGTATCATCATGCCTTAATATTATTTAAAGCGGTTCCTTTATTTGTAGGCACTGGTAACGAGTCTGTACTAAAACAAACAACGGTACCAGTTAGAAATACTCAAGAATGTAATACAACAATTAATCCGATATTGGTTGGTCAGATAACCAATTATATGTTCTGTGCTGGGTTTTCAGCTGGTGGACATGATGCGTGCCAGGTAATTATTGATTTACATATAACGATTCTAAGATACTATATGTATTCTGTTTAAAAAAAACAACGAGCAAGGACATGAGATACTGTATGTAAGTACCTTATTTACTAGTCAATAATATATTTAAAACGATCATAAAGCTTTGAAAAAGACCAATATAAAACAGTCGATATATGTCCGGTCAAACGGCACAATACCGGACGTTATTCCCGAGCTTGTGGCTCCTATTATGATTCCCTTGGTAGAGGGTTGCTGCTATCTAGAACGCAACTGATCTAAGGGTTATTAGTGTTAAGTTGAAGTCATCATACCCGGTATTCCGTTTGTGCCGTTATCATAAACCCTTTCATCTTTCCCGATTCTTCATCAGATTTTTAACAACAGTAACACGACGAGTGCCACACGTTCAGCAGCAACTGCCTACCCTTCACCTGAGTTTACCCTCTTATTAGTGGGGTTCAGCAGCAACTGCCTACCCTTTACCTGAGTTTACCCTCTTATTAGGGGGGTTCAGCAGCAACTGCCTACTCTTCACCTGAGTTTACCCTCTTATTAGGGGGTTCAGCAGCAACTGCCTCCCCTTCACCTGAGTTTACCCCTTTATTAGTGGGGTTCAGCAGCAACTGCCTACCCTTTACCTGAATTTACCCTCTTATTAGTGGGGTTCAGCAGCAACTGCCTACCCTTTACCTGAGCTTACCCCTTTATTAGTGGGGTTCAGTAGCAACTGCCTTCCCTTCACCTGAGTTTACCCCTTTATTAGTGGGGTTCAGCAGCAACTGCCTACCCTTCACCTGAGTTTACCCCCTTATTAGGGGGGTTCAGCAGCAACTGCCTACCCTTCACCTGAGTTTACCCTCTTATTAGTGGGGTTCAGCAGCAACTGCCTACCCTTCACCTGAGTTTACCCCCTTATTAGGGGGGTTCAGCAGCAACTGCCCACCCTTCACCTGAGTTTACCCCCTTATTAGGGGGGTTCAGCAGCAACTGCCTACCCTTCACCTGAGTTTACCCCCTTATTAGGGGGGTTCAGCAGCAACTGCCTACCCTTCACCTGAGTTTACCCCCTTTATTATTGGGGTTCAGCAGCAACTGCCTACCCTTCACCTGAGTTTACCCCTTTATTAGTGGGGTTCAGCAACAACTGCCAACCCTTCACCTGAGTTTACCCTCTTATTAGAGGATTCAGCAGCAACTGCCTACCCTTCACCTGAGTTTACCACCTTATTAGTGGGGTTCAGCAGCAACTGCCTTCCCTTCACCTGAGCTTACCCCCTTATTAGGGGGATTCAGCAGCAACTGCCTACCCTTCACCTGAGTTTACCCCCTTAATAGTGGGGTTCAGCAGCAACTGCCTACCCTTCACCTGAGCTTACCCCCTTATTAGGGGGTTCAGCAGCAACTGCCTCCCCTTCACCTGAGTTTACCCCCTTATTAGTGGGGTTCAGCAGCAACTGCCTACCCTTCACCTGAGTTTACCCTCTTATTAGGGGGTTCAGCAGCAACTGGCTACCCTTCACCTGAGTTTACCCCCTTATTAGGGGGGTTCAGCAGCAACTGCCTACCCTTCACCTGAGTTTACCCTCTTATTAGGGGGTTCAGCAGCAACTGCCTACCCTTCACCTGAGTTTACCCCCTTATTAGGGGGTTCAGCAGCAACTGCCTACCCTTCACCTGAGTTTACCCCTTTATTAGTGGGGTTCAGCAGCAACTGCCTAACCTTCACCTGAATTTACCCTCTTATTAGTGGGGTTCAGCAGCAACTGCCTACCCTTCACCTGAGTTTACCACCTTATTAGTGGGGTTCAGCAGCAACTGCCTTCCCTTCACCTGAGTTTACCCCTTTATTAGTGGGTTTCAGCAGCAACTGCCTACTCTTCACCTGAGTTTACTCTCTTATTAGTTGGGTTCAGCAGCAACTGCCTACCCTTCACCTGAGTTTACCCCTTTATTAGTGGGTTTCAGCAGCAACTGCCTACCCTTCACCTGAGTTTACCCCCTTATTAGTGGGGTTCAGCAGCAACTGCCTACCCTTCACCTGAGTTTACCCCTTTATTAGTGGGGTTCAGCAGCAACTGCCTACCCTTCACCTGAGTTTACCCTCTTATTAGTGGGGTTCAGCAGCAACTGCCTCCCCTTCACCTGAGCTTAACCCTTATTAGTGGGGTTCAGCAGCAACTGCCCACTCTTCACCTGAGTTTACCCCCTTATTAAGGGGGTTCAGCAGCAACTGCCTCCCCTTCACCTGAGTTTACCCCCTTATTAGTGGGGTTCAGCAGCAACTGCCTACCCTTCACCTGAGCTTACCCCCTTATTAGTGGGGTTCAGCAACAACTGCCTCCCCTTCACCTCAGTTTACCCCCTTATTAGGGGGTTCAGCAGCAACTGCCTCCCCTTCACCTGAGTTTACCCCCTTATTAGTGGGGTTCAGCAGCAACTGCCTACCCTTCACCTGAGTTTACCCCCTTATTAGGGGCTTCAGCAGCAACTGCCTCCCCTTCACCTGAGTTTACCCCCTTATTAGTGGGGTTCAGCAGCAACTGCCTACCCTTTACCTGAGTTTACCCTCTTATTAGGGGGTTCAGCAGCAACTGCCTACCCTTCACCTGAGTTTACCCCCTTATTAGTGGGGTTCAGCAGCAACTGCCTACCCTTCACCTGAGTTTACCTCTTTATTAGTGGGGTTCAGTAGCAACTGCCTACCCTTCACCTGAGTTTACCCCTTTATTAGTGGGGTTCAGCAGCAACTGCCTACCCTTCACCTGAGTTTACCCCCTTATTAGGGGGGTTCAGCAGCAACTGCCTACCCTTCACCTGAGTTTACCCCCTTTATTATTGGGGTTCAGCAGCAACTGCCTACCCTTCACCTGAGTTTACCCCTTTATTAGTGGGGTTCAGCAACAACTGCCTACCCTTCACCTGAGTTTACCCTCTTATTAGGGGATTCAGCAGCAACTGCCTCCCCTTCACCTGAGCTTAACCCTTATTAGTGGGGTTCAGCAGCAACTGCCCACTCTTCACCTGAGTTTACCCCCTTATTAAGGGGGTTCAGCAGCAACTGCCTCCCCTTCACCTGAGTTTACCCCCTTATTAGTGGGGTTCAGCAGCAACTGCCTACCCTTCACCTGAGCTTACCCCCTTATTAGTGGGGTTCAGCAACAACTGCCTCCCCTTCACCTCAGTTTACCCCCTTATTAGGGGGTTCAGCAGCAACTGCCTCCCCTTCACCTGAGTTTACCCCCTTATTAGTGGGGTTCAGCAGCAACTGCCTACCCTTCACCTGAGTTTACCCCCTTATTAGGGGCTTCAGCAGCAACTGCCTCCCCTTCACCTGAGTTTACCCCCTTATTAGTGGGGTTCAGCAGCAACTGCCTACCCTTTACCTGAGTTTACCCTCTTATTAGGGGGTTCAGCAGCAACTGCCTACCCTTCACCTGAGTTTACCCCCTTATTAGTGGGGTTCAGCAGCAACTGCCTACCCTTCACCTGAGTTTACCTCTTTATTAGTGGGGTTCAGTAGCAACTGCCTACCCTTCACCTGAGTTTACCCCTTTATTAGTGGGGTTCAGCAGCAACTGCCTACCCTTCACCTGAGTTTACCCCCTTATTAGGGGGGTTCAGCAGCAACTGCCTACCCTTCACCTGAGTTTACCCCCTTTATTATTGGGGTTCAGCAGCAACTGCCTACCCTTCACCTGAGTTTACCCCTTTATTAGTGGGGTTCAGCAACAACTGCCTACCCTTCACCTGAGTTTACCCTCTTATTAGGGGATTCAGCAGCAACTGCCTACCCTTCACCTGAGTTTACCACCTTATTAGTGGGGTTCAGCAGCAACTGCCTTCCCTTCACCTGAGCTTACCCCCTTATTAGTGGGGTTCAGCAGCAACTGCCTACCCTTCACCTGAGTTTACCCCCTTATTAGGGGGTTCAGCAGTAACTGCCTCCCCTTCACCTGAGTTTACTCCCTTATTAGTGGGGTTCAGCAGCAACTGCCTACCCTTCACCTGAGTTTACCCTCTTATTAGGGGGTTCAGCAGCAACTGCCTACCCTTCACCTGAGTTTACCCCCTTATTAGTGGGGTTCAGCAGCAACTGCCTACCCTTCACCTGAGTTTACCCTCTTATTAGGGGGTTCAGCAGCAACTGCCTACCCTTCACCTGAGTTTACCCCCTTATTAGTGGGGTTCAGCAGCAACTGCCTACCCTTCACCTGAGTTTACCTCTTTATTAATGGGGTTCAGCAGCAACTGCCTTCCCTTCACCTGAGTTTACCCCTTTATTAGTGGGGTTCAGCAGCAACTGCCTACCCTTCACCTGAGTTTACCCTCTTATTAGTGGGGTTCAGCAGCAACTGCCTACCCTTCACCTGAGTTTACCACCTTATTAGTGGGGTTCAGCAGCAACTGCCTTCCCTTCACCTGAGTTTACCCCTTTATTAGTGGGTTTCAGCAGCAACTGCCTACCCTTCACCTGAGTTTACCCTCTTATTAGGGGGTTCAGCAGCAACTGCCTACCCTTCACCTGAGTTTACCCCCTTATTAAGGGGGTTCAGCAGCAACTGCCTACCCTTCACCTGAGTTTACCCTCTTATTAGGGGGTTCAGCAGCAACTGCCTACCCTTCACCTGAGTTTACCCCCTTATTAGTGGGGTTCAGCAGCAACTGCCTACCCTTCACCTGAGTTTACCTCTTTATTAATGGGGTTCAGCAGCAACTGCCTTCCCTTCACCTGAGTTTACCCCTTTATTAGTGGGGTTCAGCAGCAACTGCCTACCCTTCACCTGAGTTTACCCTCTTATTAGTGGGGTTCAGCAGCAACTGCCTACCCTTCACCTGAGTTTACCACCTTATTAGTGGGGTTCAGCAGCAACTGCCTTCCCTTCACCTGAGTTTACCCCTTTATTAGTGGGTTTCAGCAGCAACTGCCTACTCTTCACCTGAGTTTACTCTCTTATTAGTGGGGTTCAGCAGCAACTGCCTACCCTTCACCTGAGTTTACCCCTTTATTAGTGGGGTTCAGCAGCAACTGCCTACCCTTCACCTGAGTTTACCCCCTTATTAGTGGGGTTCAGCAGCAACTGCCTACCCTTCACCTGAGTTTACCCCTTTATTAGTGGGGTTCAGCAGCAAATCCCTACCCTTCACCTGAGTTTACCCTCTTATTAGTGGGGTTCAGTAGCAACTGCCTTCCTTTCACCTGAGTTTACCCCCTTATTAGTGGGGTTCAGCAGCAACTGCCTACCCTTCACCTGAGTTTACCCCCTTATTAAGGGGGTTCAGCAGCAACTGCCTCCCCTTCACCTGAGTTTATCCCCTTATTAGTGGAGTTCAGCAGCAACTGCCTATCCTTCACCTGAGTTTACCCCCTTATTAGTGGGGTTCAGCAGCAACTGCCTACCCTTCACCTCAGTTTACCCCCTTATTAGGGGGGTTCAGCAGCAACTGCCTACCCTTCACCTGAGTTTACCCCCTTTATTATTGGGGTTCAGCAGCAACTGCCTACCCTTCACCTGAGTTTACCCCTTTATTAGTGGGGTTCAGCAACAACTGCCAACCCTTCACCTGAGTTTACCCTCTTATTAGAGGATTCAGCAGCAACTGCCTACCCTTCACCTGAGTTTACCACCTTATTAGTGGGGTTCAGCAGCAACTGCCTTCCCTTCACCTGAGCTTACCCCCTTATTAGGGGGATTCAGCAGCAACTGCCTACCCTTCACCTGAGTTTACCCCCTTAATAGTGGGGTTCAGCAGCAACTGCCTACCCTTCACCTGAGCTTACCCCCTTATTAGGGGGTTCAGCAGCAACTGCCTCCCCTTCACCTGAGTTTACCCCCTTATTAGTGGGGTTCAGCAGCAACTGCCTACCCTTCACCTGAGTTTACCCTCTTATTAGGGGGTTCAGCAGCAACTGGCTACCCTTCACCTGAGTTTACCCCCTTATTAGGGGGGTTCAGCAGCAACTGCCTACCCTTCACCTGAGTTTACCCTCTTATTAGGGGGTTCAGCAGCAACTGCCTACCCTTCACCTGAGTTTACCCCCTTATTAGGGGGTTCAGCAGCAACTGCCTACCCTTCACCTGAGTTTACCCCTTTATTAGTGGGGTTCAGCAGCAACTGCCTAACCTTCACCTGAATTTACCCTCTTATTAGTGGGGTTCAGCAGCAACTGCCTACCCTTCACCTGAGTTTACCACCTTATTAGTGGGGTTCAGCAGCAACTGCCTTCCCTTCACCTGAGTTTACCCCTTTATTAGTGGGTTTCAGCAGCAACTGCCTACTCTTCACCTGAGTTTACTCTCTTATTAGTTGGGTTCAGCAGCAACTGCCTACCCTTCACCTGAGTTTACCCCTTTATTAGTGGGTTTCAGCAGCAACTGCCTACCCTTCACCTGAGTTTACCCCCTTATTAGTGGGGTTCAGCAGCAACTGCCTACCCTTCACCTGAGTTTACCCCTTTATTAGTGGGGTTCAGCAGCAACTGCCTACCCTTCACCTGAGTTTACCCTCTTATTAGTGGGGTTCAGCAGCAACTGCCTCCCCTTCACCTGAGCTTAACCCTTATTAGTGGGGTTCAGCAGCAACTGCCCACTCTTCACCTGAGTTTACCCCCTTATTAAGGGGGTTCAGCAGCAACTGCCTCCCCTTCACCTGAGTTTACCCCCTTATTAGTGGGGTTCAGCAGCAACTGCCTACCCTTCACCTGAGCTTACCCCCTTATTAGTGGGGTTCAGCAACAACTGCCTCCCCTTCACCTCAGTTTACCCCCTTATTAGGGGGTTCAGCAGCAACTGCCTCCCCTTCACCTGAGTTTACCCCCTTATTAGTGGGGTTCAGCAGCAACTGCCTACCCTTCACCTGAGTTTACCCCCTTATTAGGGGCTTCAGCAGCAACTGCCCCCCCTTCACCTGAGTTTACCCCCTTATTAGTGGGGTTCAGCAGCAACTGCCTACCCTTTACCTGAGTTTACCCTCTTATTAGGGGGTTCAGCAGCAACTGCCTACCCTTCACCTGAGTTTACCCCCTTATTAGTGGGGTTCAGCAGCAACTGCCTACCCTTCACCTGAGTTTACCTCTTTATTAGTGGGGTTCAGTAGCAACTGCCTACCCTTCACCTGAGTTTACCCCTTTATTAGTGGGGTTCAGCAGCAACTGCCTACCCTTCACCTGAGTTTACCCCCTTATTAGGGGGGTTCAGCAGCAACTGCCTACCCTTCACCTGAGTTTACCCCCTTTATTATTGGGGTTCAGCAGCAACTGCCTACCCTTCACCTGAGTTTACCCCTTTATTAGTGGGGTTCAGCAACAACTGCCAACCCTTCACCTGAGTTTACCCTCTTATTAGGGGATTCAGCAGCAACTGCCTACCCTTCACCTGAGTTTACCACCTTATTAGTGGGGTTCAGCAGCAACTGCCTTCCCTTCACCTGAGCTTACCCCCTTATTAGTGGGGTTCAGCAGCAACTGCCTACCCTTCACCTGAGTTTACCCCCTTATTAGGGGGTTCAGCAGTAACTGCCTCCCCTTCACCTGAGTTTACTCCCTTATTAGTGGGGTTCAGCAGCAACTGCCTACCCTTCACCTGAGTTTACCCTCTTATTAGGGGGTTCAGCAGCAACTGCCTACCCTTCACCTGAGTTTACCCCCTTATTAGTGGGGTTCAGCAGCAACTGCCTACCCTTCACCTGAGTTTACCCTCTTATTAGGGGGTTCAGCAGCAACTGCCTACCCTTCACCTGAGTTTACCCCCTTATTAGTGGGGTTCAGCAGCAACTGCCTACCCTTCACCTGAGTTTACCTCTTTATTAATGGGGTTCAGCAGCAACTGCCTTCCCTTCACCTGAGTTTACCCCTTTATTAGTGGGGTTCAGCAGCAACTGCCTACCCTTCACCTGAGTTTACCCTCTTATTAGTGGGGTTCAGCAGCAACTGCCTACCCTTCACCTGAGTTTACCACCTTATTAGTGGGGTTCAGCAGCAACTGCCTTCCCTTCACCTGAGTTTACCCCTTTATTAGTGGGTTTCAGCAGCAACTGCCTACCCTTCACCTGAGTTTACCCTCTTATTAGGGGGTTCAGCAGCAACTGCCTACCCTTCACCTGAGTTTACCCCCTTATTAAGGGGGTTCAGCAGCAACTGCCTACCCTTCACCTGAGTTTACCCTCTTATTAGGGGGTTCAGCAGCAACTGCCTACCCTTCACCTGAGTTTACCCCCTTATTAGTGGGGTTCAGCAGCAACTGCCTACCCTTCACCTGAGTTTACCTCTTTATTAATGGGGTTCAGCAGCAACTGCCTTCCCTTCACCTGAGTTTACCCCTTTATTAGTGGGGTTCAGCAGCAACTGCCTACCCTTCACCTGAGTTTACCCTCTTATTAGTGGGGTTCAGCAGCAACTGCCTACCCTTCACCTGAGTTTACCACCTTATTAGTGGGGTTCAGCAGCAACTGCCTTCCCTTCACCTGAGTTTACCCCTTTATTAGTGGGTTTCAGCAGCAACTGCCTACTCTTCACCTGAGTTTACTCTCTTATTAGTGGGGTTCAGCAGCAACTGCCTACCCTTCACCTGAGTTTACCCCTTTATTAGTGGGGTTCAGCAGCAACTGCCTACCCTTCACCTGAGTTTACCCCCTTATTAGTGGGGTTCAGCAGCAACTGCCTACCCTTCACCTGAGTTTACCCCTTTATTAGTGGGGTTCAGCAGCAAATCCCTACCCTTCACCTGAGTTTACCCTCTTATTAGTGGGGTTCAGTAGCAACTGCCTTCCTTTCACCTGAGTTTACCCCCTTATTAGTGGGGTTCAGCAGCAACTGCCTACCCTTCACCTGAGTTTACCCCCTTATTAAGGGGGTTCAGCAGCAACTGCCTCCCCTTCACCTGAGTTTATCCCCTTATTAGTGGAGTTCAGCAGCAACTGCCTATCCTTCACCTGAGTTTACCCCCTTATTAGTGGGGTTCAGCAGCAACTGCCTACCCTTCACCTCAGTTTACCCCCTTATTAGGGGGGTTCAGCAGCAACTGCCTACCCTTCACCTGAGTTTACCCCCTTATTAGTGGGGTTCAGCAGCAACAGCCTCCCCTTCACCTGAGTTTACCCTCTTATTAGTGGGGTTCAGCAGCAACTGCCTCCCCTTCACCTGAGTTTACCCCCTTATTAGTGGGGTTCAGCAGCAACTGCCTACCCTTCACCTGAGTTTACCCCCTTATTAGTGGGGTTCAGCAGCAACTGCCTACCCTTCACCTGAGTTTACCCTCTTATTAGTGGGGTTCAGCAGCAACTGCCTCCCCTTCACCTGAGTTTAACCCTTATTAGTGGGGTTCAGCAGCAACTGCCTACCCTTCACCTGAGTTTACCCCCTTTTTAAGGGGGTTCAGCAGCAACTGCCTCCCCTTCACCTGAGTTTACCCCCTTATTAGAGGGGTTCAGCAGCAACTGCCTACCCTTCACCTGAGTTTACCCCCTTATAAGTGGGGTTCAGCAACAACTGCCTCACCTTCACCTCAGTTTACCCCCTTATTAGGGGGTTCAGCAGCAACTGCCTACCCTTCACCTGAGTTTACCCCCTTATTAGTGGGGTTCAGCAGCAACTGCCTCCCCTTCACCTGAGTTTACCATCTTATTAGTGGGGTCAGCAGCAACTGCCTCCCCTTAACATGAGTTTACCCCCTTATTAGTGGGGTTCAGTAGCAACTGCCTACCCTTCACCTGAGTTTACCCCCTTATTAGGGGCTTCAGCAGCAACTGCCTCCCCTTCACCTGAGTTTACCCCCTTATTAGTGGGGTTCAGCAGCAACTGCCTACCCTTTACCTGAGTTTACCCTCTTATTATGGGGTTCAGCAGCAACTGCCTACCCTTCACCTGAGTTTACCCCCTTATTAGTGGGATTCAGCAGCAACTGCCTACCCTTCACCTGAGTTTACCTCTTTATTAGTGGGGTTCAGTAGCAACTGCCTACCCTTCACCTGAGTTTACCCCTTTATTAGTGGGGTTCAGCAGCAACTGCCTACCCTTCACCTGAGTTTACCCCCTTATTAGTGGGTTTCAGCAGCAACTGCCTACCCTTCATCTGAGTTTACCCCCTTTATTATTGGGGTTCAGCAGCAACTGCCTACCCTTCACCTGAGTTTACCCCTTTATTAGTGGGGTTCAGCAACAACTGCCAACCCTTCACCTGAGTTTACCCTCTTATTAGAGGATTCAGCAGCAACTGCCTACCCTTCACCTGAGTTTACCACCTTATTAGTGGGGTTCAGCAGCAACTGCCTACCCTTCACCTGAGTTTACCCCCTTAATAGTGGGGTTCAGCAGCAACTGCCTACCCTTCCCCTGAGCTTACCCCCTTATTAGGGGTTCAGCAGCAACTGCCTCCCCTTCACCTGAGTTTACCCCCTTATTAGTGGGGTTCAGCAGCAACTGCCTACCCTTCACCTGAGTTTACCCTCTTATTAGGGGGTTCAGCAGCAACTGCCTACCCTTCACCTGAGTTTACCCCCTTATTAGGGGGGTTCAGCAGCAACTGCCTACCCTTCACCTGAGTTTACCCTCTTATTAAGGGGTTCAGCAGCAACTGCCTACCCTTCACCTGAGTTTACCCCTTTATTAGTGGGGTTCAGCAGCAACTGCCTAACCTTCACCTGACTTTACCCTCTTATTAGTGGGGTTCAGCAGCAACTGCCTACCCTTCACCTGAGTTTACCACCTTATTAGTGGGGTTCAGCAGCAACTGCCTTCCCTTCACCTGAGTTTACCCCTTTATTAGTGGGGTTCAGCAGCAACTGCCTACCCTTCACCTGAGTTTACCCCCTTATTAGTGGGGTTCAGCAGCAACTGCCTACCCTTCACCTGAGTTTACCCCCTTATTAGGGGGTTCAGCAGCAACTGCCTACCCTTCACCTGAGTTTACCCCTTTATTAGTGGGGTTCAGCAGCAACTGCCTAACCTTCACCTGAGTTTACCCTCTTATTAGTGGGGTTCAGCAGCAACTGCCTACCCTTCACCTGAGTTTACCACCTTATTAGTGGGGTTCAGCAGCAACTGCCTTCCCTTCGCCTGAGTTTACCCCTTTATTAGTGGGGTTCAGCAGCAACTGCCTACCCTTCACCTGAGTTTACCCCCTTATTAGTGGGGTTCAGCAGCAACTGCCTACCCTTCACCTGAGTTTACCCCCTTATTAGTGGGGTTCAGCAGCAACTGCCTACCCTTCACCTGAGTTTACCCTCTTATTAGTGGGGTTCAGCAGCAACTGCCTCCCCTTCACCTGAGCTTAACCCTTATTAGTGGGGTTCAGCAGCAACTGCCTACCCTTCACCTGAGTTTACCCCCTTATTAAGGGGGTTCAGCAGCAACTGCCTCCCCTTCACCTCAGTTTACCCCCTTATTAGTGGGGTTCAGCAGCAACTGCCTCCCCTTCACCTGAGTTTACCATCTTATTAGTGGGGTTCAGCAGCAACTGCCTCCCCTTCACCTGAGTTTACCCCCTTATTAGTGGGGTTCAGCAGCAACTGCCTACCCTTCACATGAGTTTACCCCCTTATTAGGGGTTTCAGCAGCAACTGCCTCACCTTCACCTGAGTTTACCCCTTTATTAGTGGGGTTCAGCAGCAACTGCCTAACCTTCACCTCAGTTTACTCTCTTATTAGTGGGGTTCAGCAGCAACTGCCTACCCTTCACCTGAGTTTACCCCCTTATTAGGGGGTTCAGCAGCAACTGCCTACCCTTCACCTGAGTTTACCCCTTTATTAGTGGGGTTCAGCAGCAACTGCCTAACCTTCACCTGAGTTTACCCTCTTATTAGTGGGGTTCAGCAGCAACTGCCTACCCTTCACCTGAGTTTACCACCTTATTAGTGGGGTTCAGCAGCAACTGCCTTCCCTTCACCTGAGATTACCCCTTTATTAGTGGGGTTCAGCAGCAACTGCCTACCCTTCACCTGAGTTTACCCCCTTATTAGTGGGGTTCAGCAGCAACTGCCTACCCTTCACCTGAGTTTACCCCCTTATTAGTGGGGTTCAGCAGCAACTGCCTACCCTTCACCTGAGTTTACCCTCTTATTAGTGGGGTTCAGCAGCAACTGCCTCCCCTTCACCTGAGCTTAACCCTTATTAGTGGGGTTCAGCAGCAACTGCCTACCCTTCACCTGAGTTTACCCCCTTATTAAGGGGGTTCAGCAGCAACTGCCTCCCCTTCACCTCAGTTTACCCCCTTATTAGTGGGGTTCAGCAGCAACTGCCTCCCCTTCACCTGAGTTTACCATCTTATTAGTGGGGTTCAGCAGCAACTGCCTCCCCTTCACCTGAGTTTACCCCCTTATTAGTGGGGTTCAGCAGCAACTGCCTATCCTTCACCTGAGTTTACCCCCTTATTAGGGGTTTCAGCAGCAACTGCCTCACCTTCACCTGAGTTTACCCCTTTATTAGTGGGGTTCAGCAGCAACTGCCTAACCTTCACCTGAGTTTACCCTCTTATTAGTGGGGTTCAGCAGCAAATGCCTACTCTTCACCTGAGTTTACCACCTTATTAGTGGGGTTCAGCAGCAACTGCCTTCCCTTCACCTGAGTTTACCCCTTTATTAGTGGGTTTCAGCAGCAACTGCCTACTCTTCACCTCAGTTTACTCTCTTATTAGTGGGGTTCAGCAGCAACTGCCTACCCTTCACCTGAGTTTACCCCCTTATTAGGGGGTTCAGCAGCAACTGCCTACCCTTCACCTGAGTTTACCCCTTTATTAGTGGGGTTCAGCAGCAACTGCCTAACCTTCACCTGAGTTTACCCTCTTATTAGTGGGGTTCAGCAGCAACTGCCTACCCTTCACCTGAGTTTACTACCTTATTAGTGGGGTTCAGCAGCAACTGCCTTCCCTTCACCTGAGTTTACCCCTTTATTAGTGGGGTTCAGCAGCAACTGCCTACCCTTCACCTGAGTTTACCCCCTTATTAGTGGGGTTCAGCAGCAACTGCCTACCCTTCACCTGAGTTTACCCCCTTATTAGTGGGGTTCAGCAGCAACTGCCTACCCTTCACCTGAGTTTACCCTCTTATTAGTGGGGTTCAGCAGCAACTGCCTCCCCTTCACCTGAGCTTAACCCTTATTAGTGGGGTTCAGCAGCAACTGCCTACCCTTCACCTGAGTTTACCCCCTTATTAAGGGGGTTCAGCAGCAACTGCCTCCCCTTCACCTCAGTTTACCCCCTTATTAGTGGGGTTCAGCAGCAACTGCCTCCCCTTCACCTGAGTTTACCATCTTATTAGTTGGGTTCAGCAGCAACTGCCTCCCCTTCACCTGAGTTTACCCCCTTATTAGTGGGGTTCAGCAGCAACTGCCTACTCTTCACCTCAGTTTACCCCCTTATTAGGGGCTTCAGCAGCAACTGCCTCACCTTCACCTGAGTTTACCCCCTTATTAGTGGGGTTCAGCAGCAACTGCCTACCCTTTACCTGAGTTTACCCTCTTATTAGGGGGTTCAGCAGCAACTGCCTACCCTTCACCTGAGTTTACCCCCTTATTAGTGGGGTTCAGCAGCAACTGCCTACCCTTCACCTGAGTTTACCTCTTTATTAGTGGGGTTCAGTAGCAACTACCTACCCTTCACCTGAGTTTACCCCTTTATTAGTGGGGTTCAGCAGCAACTGCCTACCCTTCACCTGAGTTTACCCTCTTATTAGGGGATTCAGCAGCAACTGCCTACCCTTCACCTGAGTTTACCACCTTATTAGTGGGGTTCAGCAGCAACTGCCTTCCCTTCACCTGAGCTTACCCCCTTATTAGTGGGGTTCAGCAGCAACTGCCTACCCTTCACCTGAGTTTACCCCCTTATTAGTGGGGTTCAGCAGCAACTGCCTACCCTTTACCTGAGTTTACCCTCTTATTAGGGGGTTCAGCAGCAACTGCCTACCCTTCACCTGAGTTTACCCCCTTATTAGTGGTGTTCAGCAGCAACTGCCTACCCTTCACCTGAGTTTACCTCTTTATTAGTGGGGTTCAGTAGCAACTGCCTACCCTTCACCTGAGTTTACCCCTTTATTAGTGGGGTTCAGCAGCAACTGCCTACCCTTCACCTGAGTTTACCCCCTTATTAGTGGGGTTCAGCAGCAACTGCCTACCCTTCATCTGAGTTTACCCCCTTTATTATTGGGGTTCAGCAGCAACTGCCTACCCTTCACCTGAGTTTACCCCTTTATTAGTGGGGTTCAGCAACAACTGCCAACCCTTCACCTGAGTTTACCCTCTTATTAGAGGATTCAGCAGCAACTGCCTACCCTTCACCTGAGTTTACCACCTTATTAGTGGGGTTCAGCAGCAACTGCCTACCCTTCACCTGAGTTTACCCCCTTAATAGTGGGGTTCAGCAGCAACTGCCTACCCTTCACCTGAGTTTACCCCCTTATTAGGGGGTTCAGCAGCAACTGCCTACCCTTCACCTGAGTTTACCCCTTTATTAGTGGGGTTCAGCAGCAACTGCCTAACCTTCACCTGAGTTTACCCTCTTATTAGTGGGGTTCAGCAGCAACTGCCTACCCTTCACCTGAGTTTACCACCTTATTAGGGGGGTTCAGCAGCAACTGCCTTCCCTTCACCTGAGTTTACCCCTTTATTAGTGGGTTTCAGCAGCAACTGCCTACTCTTCACCTCAGTTTACTCTCTTATTAGTGGGGTTCAGCAGCAACTGCCTACCCTTCACCTGAGTTTACCCCCTTATTAGGGGGTTCAGCAGCAACTGCCTACCCTTCACCTGAGTTTACCCCTTTATTAGTGGGGTTCAGCAGCAACTGCCTAACCTTCACCTGAGTTTACCCTCTTATTAGTGGGGTTCAGCAGCAACTGCCTACCCTTCACCTGAGTTTACCACCTTATTAGTGGGGTTCAGCAGCAACTGCCTTCCCTTCACCTGAGTTTACCCCTTTATTAGTGGGGTTCAGCAGCAACTGCCTACCCTTCACCTGAGTTTACCCCCTTATTAGTGGGGTTCAGCAGCAACTGCCTACCCTTCACCTGAGTTTACCCCCTTATTAGTGGGGTTCAGCAGCAACTGCCTACCCTTCACCTGAGTTTACCCTCTTATTAGTGGGGTTCAGCAGCAACTGCCTCCCCTTCACCTGAGCTTAACCCTTATTAGTGGGGTTCAGCAGCAACTGCCTACCCTTCACCTGAGTTTACCCCCTTATTAAGGGGGTTCAGCAGCAACTGCCTCCCCTTCACCTCAGTTTACCCCCTTATTAGTGGGGTTCAGCAGCAACTGCCTCCCCTTCACCTGAGTTTACCATCTTATTAGTTGGGTTCAGCAGCAACTGCCTCCCCTTCACCTGAGTTTACCCCCTTATTAGTGGGGTTCAGCAGCAACTGCCTACCCTTCACCTGAGTTTACCCCCTTATTAGGGGCTTCAGCAGCAACTGCCTCACCTTCACCTGAGTTTACCCCCTTATTAGTGGGGTTCAGCAGCAACTGCCTACCCTTTACCTGAGTTTACCCTCTTATTAGGGGGTTCAGCAGCAACTGCCTACCCTTCACCTGAGTTTACCCCCTTATTAGTGGGGTTCAGCAGCAACTGCCTACCCTTCACCTGAGTTTACCTCTTTATTAGTGGGGTTCAGTAGCAACTGCCTACCCTTCACCTGAGTTTACCCCTTTATTAGTGGGGTTCAGCAGCAACTGCCTACCCTTCACCTGAGTTTACCCCCTTATTAGGGGGGTTCAGCAGCAACTGCCTACCCTTCACCTGAGTTAACCCCCTTTATTAGTGGGGTTCAGCAGCAACTGCCTACCCTTCACCTGAGTTTACCCCTTTATTAGTGGGGTTCAGCAACAACTGCCTACCCTTCACCTGAGTTTACCCTCTTATTAGGGGATTCAGCAGCAACTGCCTACCCTTCACCTGAGTTTACCACCTTATTAGTGGGGTTCAGCAGCAACTGCCTTCCCTTCACCTGAGCTTACCCCCTTATTAGTGGGGTTCAGCAGCAACTGCCTACCCTTCACCTGAGTTTACCCCCTTATTAGTGGGGTTCAGCAGCAACTGCCTACCCTTCATCTGAGTTTACCCCCTTATTAGGGGGTTCAGCAGTAACTGCCTCCCCTTCACCTGAGTTTACTCCCTTATTAGTGGGGTTCAGCAGCAACTGCCTACCCTTCACCTGAGTTTACCCTCTTATTAGGGGGTTCAGCAGCAACTGCCTACCCTTCACCTGAGTTTACCCCCTTATTAGTGGGGTTCAGCAGCAACTGCCTACCCTTCACCTGAGTTTACCCTCTTATTAGGGGGTTCAGCAGCAACTGCCTACCCTTCACCCGAGTTTACCCCCTTATTAGTGGGGTTCAGCAGCAACTGCCTACCCTTCACCTGAGTTTACCCCTTTATTAGTGGGGTTCAGCAGCAACTGCCTACCCTTTACCTGAGTTTACCCTCTTATTAGTGGGATTCAGCAGCAACTGCCTACCCTTCACCTGAGTTTACCACCTTATTAGTGGGGTTCAGCAGCAATTGCCTTCCCTTCACCTGAGTTTACCCCTTTATTAGTGGGTTTCAGCAGCAACTGCCTACTCTTCACCTGAGTTTACTCTCTTATTAGTGGGGTTCAGCAGCAACTGCCTACCCTTCACCTGAGTTTACCCCTTTGTTAGTGGGGTTCAGCAGCAACTGCCTACCCTTCACCTGAGTTTATCCCCTTATTAGTGGGGTTCAGCAGCAACTGCCTACCCTTCACCTGAGTTTACCCCTTTATTAGTGGGGTTCAGCAGCAACTCCCTACCCTTCACCTGAGTTTACCCTCTTATTAGTGGGGTTCAGTAGCAACTGCCTTCCCTTCACCTGAGTTTACCCCCTTATTAGTGGGGTTCAGCAACAACTGCCTACCCTTCACCTGAGTTTACCCCTTTATTAGTGGGGTTCAGCAACAACTGCCTACCCTTCACCTGAGTTTACCCCTTTATTAGTGGGGTTCAGCAACAACTGCCTACCCTTCACCTGAGTTTACCACCTTATTAGTGGGGTTCAGCAGCAACTGCCTACCCTTCACCTGAGTTTACCCTCTTATTAGGGGGTTCAGCAGCAACTGCCTACCCTTCACCTGAGTTTATCCGTTATTAGTGGGGTTCAGCAGCAACTGCCTACCCTTCACCTGAATTTACCCCCTTATTAGCGGGTTCAGCAGCAACTGCCTCCCCTTCACCTGAGTTTATCCCCTTATTAGTGGGGTTCAGCAGAACTGCCTACCCTTCACCTGAGTTTACCCTCTTATTAGGGGGTTCAGCAGCAACTGCCTACCCTTCACCTGAGTTTACCCCCTTATTAGTGGGGTTCAGCAGCAACTGCCTACCCTTCACCTGAGTTTACCCCCTTATTAGCGGGTTCAGCAGCAACTGCCTCCTCTTCACCTGAGTTTACCCCCTTATTAGTGGGGTTCATTAGCAACTGCCTACCCTTCACCTGAGTTTACCCTCTTATTAGGGGGTTCAGCAGCAACTGCCTACCCTTAACCTGAGTTTACCCCCTTATTATTGGGGTTCAGCAGCAACTGCCTACCCTTCACCTGAGTTTACCCTCTTATTAGGGTGTTCAGCAGCAACTGCCTACCCTTCACCTGAGTTTACCCCCCTATTAGTGGGGTTCAGCAGCAACTGCCTACCCTTCACCTGAGTTTACCTCTTTATTAGTGGGGTTCAGTAGCAACTGCCTACCCTTCACCTGAGTTTACCACCTTATTAGGGGGGTTCAGCAGCAACTGCCTACCCTTCACCTGAGTTTACCCCTTTATTAGTGGGGTTCAGCAGCAACTGCCTACCCTTTACCTGAGTTTACCCTCTTATTAGCGGGTTCAGCAGCAACTGCCTACCCTTCACCTGAGTTTACCCCCTTATTAGTGGGGTTCAGCAGCAACTGCCTACCCTTCACCTGAGTTTACCTCTTTATTACTGGGGTTCAGTAGCAACTGCCTACCCTTCACCTGAGTTTACCCCTTTATTAGTGGGGTTCAGCAGCAACTGCCTACCCTTCACCTGAGTTTACCCCCTTATTAGTGGGGTTCAGCAGCAACTGCCTATCCTTCACCTGAGTTTACCCCCTTATTAGGGGGGGTTCAACAGCAACTGCCTACCCTTCACCTGAGTTTACCCCCTTATTAGTGGGGTTCAGCAGCAATTGCTTACCCTTCACCTGAGTTTACCCTCTTATTAGTGGGGTTCAGCAGCAACTGCCTCCCCTTCACCTGAGTTTACCCCCTTATTAGTGGAGTTCAGCAGCAACTGCCTATCCTTCACCTGAGTTTACCCCCTTATTAGTGGGGTTCAGCAGCAACTGCCTACCCTTCACCTGAGTTTACCCCCTTATTAGTGGGGTTCAGCAGCAACAGCCTCCCCTTCACCTGAGTTTACCCTCTTATTAGTGGGGTTCAGCAGCAACTGCCTCCCCTTCACCTGAGTTTACCCCCTTATTAGTGGGGTTCAGCAGCAACTGCCTACCCTTCACCTGAGTTTACCCCCTTATTAGTGGGGTTCAGCAGCAACTGCCTACCCTTCACCTGAGCTTACCCTCTTATTACTGGGATTCAGCAGCAACTGCCTCCCCTTCACCTGAGTTTAACCCTTATTAGTGGGGTTCAGCAGCAACTGCCTACCCTTCACCTGAGTTTACCCCCTTTTTAAGGGGGTTCAGCAGCAACTGCCTCCCCTTCACCTGAGTTTACCCCCTTATTAGTGGGGTTCAGCAGCAACTGCCTACCCTTCACCTGAGTTTACCCCCTTATAAGTGGGGTTCAGCAACAACTGCCTCCCCTTCACCTCAGTTTACACCCTTATTAGGGGGTTCAGCAGCAACTGCCTACCCTTCACCTGAGTTTACCCCCTTATTAGTGGGGTTCAGCAGCAACTGCCTCCCCTTCACCTGAGCTTACCATCTTATTAGTGGGGTCAGCAGCAACTGCCTCCCCTTCACCTGAGTTTACCCCCTTATTAGTGGGGTTCAGCAGCAACTGCCTACCCTTCACCTGAGTTTACCCCCTTATTAGGGGCTTCAGCAGCAACTGCCTCCCCTTCACATGAGTTTACCCCCTTATTAGTGGGGTTCAGCAGCAACTGCCTACCCTTTACCTGAGTTTACCCTCTTATTAGGGGGTTCAGCAGCAACTGCCTACCCTTCACCTGAGTTTATCCCCTTATTAGTGGGGTTCAGCAGCAACTGCCTACCCTTCACCTGAGTTTACCTCTTTATTAGTGGTGTTCAGTAGCAACTGCCTACCCTTCACCTGAGTTTCCCCCTTTATTAGTGGGGTTCAGCAGCAACTGCCTACCCTTCACCTGAGTTTACCCCCTTATTAGTGGGGTTCAGCAGCAACTGCCTACCCTTCATCTGAGTTTACCCCCTTTATTATTGGGGTTCAGCAGCAACTGCCTACCCTTCACCTGAGTTTACCCCTTTATTAGTGGGGTTCAGCAACAACTGCCAACCCTTCACCTGAGTTTACCCTCTTATTAGAGGATTCAGCAGCAACTGCCTACCCTTCACCTGAGTTTACCACCTTATTAGTGGGGTTCAGCAGCAACTGCCTACCCTTCACCTGAGTTTACCCCCTTAATAGTGGGGTTCAGCAGCAACTGCCTACCCTTCACCTGAGCTTACCCCCTTATTAGGGGTTCAGCAGCAACTGCCTCCCCTTCACCTGAGTTTACCCCCTTATTAGTGGGGTTCAGCAGCAACTGCCTACCCTTCACCTGAGTTTACCCTCTTATTAGGGGGTTCAGCAGCAACTGCCTACCCTTCACCTGAGTTTACCCCCTTATTAGGGGGGTTCAGCAGCAACTGCCTACCCTTCACCTGAGTTTACCCTCTTATTAAGGGGTTCAGCAGCAACTGCCTACCCTTCACCTGAGTTTACCCCCTTATTAGGGGGTTCAGCAGCAACTGCCTACCCTTCACCTGAGTTTACCCCTTTATTAGTGGGGTTCAGCAGCAACTGCCTAACCTTCACCTGAGTTTACCCTCTTATTAGTGGGGTTCAGCAGCAACTGCCTACCCTTCACCTGAGTTTACCACCTTATTAGTGGGGTTCAGCAGCAACTGCCTTCCCTTCACCTGAGTTTACCCCTTTATTAATGGGTTTCAGCAGCAACTGCCTACTCTTCACCTCAGTTTACTCTCTTATTAGTGGGGTTCAGCAGCAACTGCCTACCCTTCACCTGAGTTTACCCCCTTATTAGGGGGTTCAGCAGCAACTGCCTACCCTTCACCTGAGTTTACCCCTTTATTAGTGGGGTTCAGCAGCAACTGCCTAACCTTCACCTGAGTTTACCCTCTTATTAGTGGGGTTCAGCAGCAACTGCCTACCCTTCACCTGAGTTTACCACCTTATTAGTGGGGTTCAGCAGCAACTGCCTTCCCTTCACCTGAGTTTACCCCTTTATTAGTGGGGTTCAGCAGCAACTGCCTACCCTTCACCTGAGTTTACCCCCTTATTAGTGGGGTTCAGCAGCAACTGCCTACCCTTCACCTGAGTTTACCCCCTTATTAGTGGGGTTCAGCAGCAACTGCCTACCCTTCACCTGGGTTTACCCTCTTATTAGTGGTGTTCAGCAGCATCTGCCTCCCCTTCACCTGAGCTTAACCCTTATTAGTGGGGTTCAGCAGCAACTGCCTACCCTTCACCTGAGTTTACCCCCTTATTAAGGGGGTTCAGCAGCAACTGCCTCCCCTTCACCTGAGTTTACCCCCTTATTAGTGGGGTTCAGCAGCAACTGCCTAACCTTCACCTGAGTTTACCCCGTTATTAGTGGGGTTCAGCAACAACTGCCTCCCCTTCACCTCAGTTTACCCCCTTATTAGTGAGGTTCAGCAGCAACTGCCTCCCCTTCACCTGAGTTTACCATCTTATTAGTGGGGTTCAGCAGCAACTGCCTCCCCTTCACCTGAGTTTACCCCCTTATTAGTGGGGTTCAGCAGCAACTGCCTACCCTTCACCTGAGTTTACCCCCTTATTAGGGGCTTCAGCAGCAACTGCCTCACCTTCACCTGAGTTTACCCCCTTATTAGTGGGGTTCAGCAGCAACTGCCTACCCTTTACCTGAGTTTACCCTCTTATTAGGGGGTTCAGCAGCAACTGCCTACCCTTCACCTGAGTTTACCCCCTTATTAGTGGGGTTCAGCAGCAACTGCCTACCCTTCACCTGAGTTTACCTCTTTATTAGTGGGGTTCAGTAGCAACTGCCTACCCTTCACCTGAGTTTACCCCTTTATTAGTGGGGTTCAGCAGCAACTGCCTAGCCTTCACCTGAGTTTACCCCCTTATTAGGGGGGTTCAGCAGCAACTGCCTACCCTTCACCTGAGTTTACCCCCTTTATTATTGGGGTTCAGCAGCAACTGCCTACCCTAAACCTGAGTTTACCCCTTTATTAGTTGGGTTCAGCAACAACTGCCTACCCTTCACCTGAGTTTACCCTCTTATTAGGGGATTCAGCAGCAACTGCCTACCCTTCACCTGAGTTTACCCCCTTATTTGTGGGGTTCAGCAGCAACTGCCTTCCCTTCACCTGAGCTTACCCCCTTATTAGGGGGGTTCAGCAGCAACTGCCTACCCTTCACCTGAGTTTACCCCCTTATTAGTGGGGTTCAGCAGCAACTGCCTACCCTTCATCTGAGTTTACCCCCTTATTAGGGGTTTCAGCAGTAACTGCCTCCCCTTCACCTGAGTTTACTCCCTTATTAGTGGGGTTCAGCAGCAACTGCCTACCCTTCACCTGAGTTTACCCTCTTATTAGAGGGTTCAGCAGCAACTGCCTACCCTTCACCTGAGTTTACCCCCTTATTAGTGGGGTTCAGCAGCAACTGCCTACCCTTCACCTGAGTTTACCCTCTTATTAGGGGGTTCAGCATCAACTGCCTACCCTTCACCCGAGTTTACCCCCTTATTAGTGGGGTTCAGCAGCAACTGCCTACCCTTCACCTGAGTTTACCTCTTTATTAATGGGGTTCAGCAGCAACTGCCTTCCCTTCACCTGAGTTTACCCCTTTATTAGTGGGGTTCAGCAGCAACTGCCTACCCTTCACCTGAGTTTAGCCTCTTATTAGTGGGGTTCAGCAGCAACTGCCTACCCTTCACCTGAGTTTACCACCTTATTAGTGGGGTTCAGCAGCAACTGCCTTCCCTTCACCTGAGTTTACCCCTTTATTAGTGGGTTTCAGCAGCAACTGCCTACTCTTCACCTGAGTTTACTCTCTTATTAGTGGGGTTCAGCAGCAACTGCCTACCCTTCACATGAGTTTACCCCTTTATTAGTGGTGTTCAGCAGCAACTGCCTACCCTTCACCTGAGTTTACCCCCTTATTAGTGGGGTTCAGCAGCAACTGCCTACCCTTCACCTGAGTTTACCCCTTTATTAGTGGGGTTCAGCAGCAACTCCCTACCCTTCACCTGAGTTTACCCCTTTATTAGTGGGGTTCAGCAACAACTGCCTACCCTTCACCTGAGTTTACCCCTTTATTAGTGGGGTTGAGCAACAACTGCCTACCCTTCACCTGAGTTTACCACCTTATTAGTGGGGTTCAGCAGCAACTGTCTACCCTTCACCTGAGTTTACCCTCTTATTAGGGGGTTCAGCAGCAACTGCCTACCCTTCACCTGAGTTTACCCGTTATTAGTGGGGTTCAGCAGCAACTGCCTACCCTTCACCTGAATTTACCCACTTATTAGCGGGTTCAGCAGCAACTGCCTCCCCTTCACCTGAGTTTACCCCCTTATTAGTGGGGTTCAGCAGAACTGCCTACCCTTCACCTGAGATTACCCTCTTATTAATGGGGTTCAGCAGCAACTGCCTACCCTTCACCTGAGTTTACCCCTTTATTAGTGGGGTTCAGCAGCAACTGCCTACCCTTCACCTGAGTTTACCCCCTTATTAGCGGGTTCAGCAGCAACTGCCTCCCCTTCACCTGAGTTTACCCCCTTATTAGTGGGGTTCATTAGCAACTGCCTACCCTTCACCTGAGTTTACCCTCTTATTAGTGGGGTTCAGCAGCAACTGCCTACCCTTCACCTGAGTTTACCCTCTTATTAGGGGGTTCAGCAGCAACTGCCTACCCTTCACCTGAGTTTACCCCCCTATTAGTGGGGTTCAGCAGCAACTGCCTACCCTTCACCTGAGTTTACCTCTTTATTAGTGGGGTTCAGTAGCAACTGCCTACCCTTCACCTGAGTTTACCACCTTATTAGGGGGGTTCAGCAGCAACTGCCTACCCTTCACCTGAGTTTACCCCTTTATTAGTGGTGTTCAGCAGCAACTGCCTACCCTTCACCTGAGTTTACTCCTTTATTAGTGGGGTTCAGCAGTAACTGCCTACCCTTCACCTGAGTTTACCCTCTTATTAGTGGGGTTCAGCAGGAACTGCCTACCCTTTACCTGAGTTTACCCTCTTATTAGTGGGGTTCAGCAGCAACTGCCTACCCTTCACCTGAGTTTACCGCCTTATTAGGGGGGTTCAGCAGCAACTGCCTACCCTTCACCTGAGTTTACCCCCTTATTAGTGGGGTTCAGTAGCAACTGCCTTCCCTTCACCTGAGTTTACCCCTTTATTAGTGGGGTTCAGCAGGAACTGCCTACCCTTCACCTGAGTTTACCCTCTTATTAGAGGGGTTCAGTAGCAACTGCCTTCCCTTCACCTGAGTTTACCCCTTTATTAGTGGGGTTCAGCAGCAACTGCCTACCCTTCACCTGAGTTTACCCTCTTATTAGTGGGGTTCAGCAGAAACTGCCTACCCTTCACTTGAGTTTACCCCTTTATTAGTGGTGTTCAGCAGCAACTGCCTCCCCTTCACCTGAGTTTACCCCCTTATTAGTGGGGTTCAGCAGCAACTGCCTATCCTTCACCTGAGTTTACCACCTTATTAGGGGTGTTCAGCAGCAACTGCCTACCCTTCACCTGAGTTTACCCCCTTATTAGTGGGGTTCAGCAGCAACTGCTTACCCTTCACCTGAGTTTACCCTATTATTAGTGGGGTTCAGCAGCAACTGCCTCCCCTTCACCTGCGTTTACCCCTTATTAGTGGGGTTCAGCAGCAACTGCCTACCCTTCACCTGAGTTTACCCCCTTATTAAGGGGGTTCAGCAGCAACTGCCTCCCCTTCACCTGAGATTACCCCCTTATTAGTGGAGTTCAGCAGCAACTGCCTATCCTTCACCTGAGTTTACCCCCTTATTAGTGGGGTTCAGCAGCAACTGCCTCCCCTTCACCTCAGTTTACCCCCTTATTAGGGGGGTTCAGCAGCAACTGCCTACCCTTCACCTGAGTTTACCCCCTTATTAGTGAGGTTCAGCAGCAACAGCCTCCCCTTCACCTGAGTTTACCCTCTTATTAGTGGGGTTCAGCAGCAACTGCCTCCCCTTCACCTGAGTTTACCCCCTTATTAGTGGGGTTCAGCAGCAACTGCCTACCCTTCACCTGAGTTTACCCCCTTATTAGTGGGATTTAGCAGCAACTGCCTACCCTTCACCTGAGTTTACCCTCTTATTAGTGGGGTTCAGCAGCAACTGCCTCCCCTTCACCTGAGTTTAACCCTTATTAGTGGGGTTCAGCAGCAACTGCCTACCCTTCACCTGAGTTTACCCCCTTATTAAGGGGGTTCAGCAGCAACTGCCCCCCCCCTTCACCTGAGTTTACCCCCTTATTAGTGGGGTTCAGCAGCAACTGCCTACCCTTCACCTGAGTTTACCCCCTTATTAGTGGGGTTCAGCAACAACTGCCTCCCCTTCACCTCAGTTTACCCCCTTATTAGTGGGGTTCAGCAGCAATTGCCTACCCTTCACCTGAGTTTACCTCTTTATTAGTGGGGTTCAGTAGCAACTGCCTTCCCTTCACCTGAGGTTACCCCTTTATTAGTGTGGTTCAGCAGCAACTGCCTACCCTTCACCTGAGTTTACCCTCTTATTAGAGGGGTTCAGTAGCAACTGCCTTCCCTTCACCTGAGTTTACCCCTTTATTAGTGGGGTTCAGCAGCAACTGCCTACCCTTCACCTGAGTTTACCCTCTTATTAGTGGGGTTCAGCAGAAACTGCCTACCCTTCACCTGAGTTTACCCCTTTATTAGTGGTGTTCAGCAGCAAATGCCTCCCCTTCACCTGAATTTATCCCCTTATTAGTGGGGTTCAGCAGCAACTGCCTATCCTTCACCTGAGTTTACCCCCTTATTAGCGGGGTTCAGCAGCAACTGCCTCCCCTTCACCTGCGTTTACCCCTTATTAGTGGGGTTCAGCAGCAACTGCCTACCCTTCACCTGAGTTTACCCCCTTATTAAGGGGGTTCAGCAGCAACTGCCTCCCCTTCACCTGAGTTTACCCCCTTATTAGTGGAGTTCAGCAGCAACTGCCTATCCTTCACCTGAGTTTACCCCCTTATTAGTGGGGTTCAGCAGCAACTGCCTCCCCTTCACCTCAGTTTACCCCCTTATTAGGGGGGTTCAGCAGCAACTGCCTACCCTTCACCTGAGTTTACCCCCTTATTAGTGGGGTTCAGCAGCAACAGCCTCCCCTTCACCTGAGTTTACCCTCTTATTAGTGGGGTTCAGCAGCAACTGCCTCCCCTTCACCTGAGTTTACCCCCTTATTAGTGGGGTTCAGCAGCAACTGCCTACCCTTCACCTGAGTTTACCCCCTTATTAGTGGGGTTCAGCAGCAACTGCCTACCCTTCACCTGAGTTTACCCTCTTATTAGTGGGGTTCAGCAGCAACTGCCTCCCCTTCACCTGAGTTTAAACCTTATTAGTGGGGTTCAGCAGCAACTGCCTACCCTTCACCTGAGTTTACCCCCTTATTAAGGGTTTCAGCAGCAACTGCCCCCCCTTCACCTGAGTTTACCCCCTTATTAGTGGGGTTCAGCAGCAACTGCCTACCCTTCACCTGAGTTTACCCCTTATTAGTGGGGTTCAGCAACAACTGCCTCCCCTTCACCTCAGTTTACCCCCTTATTAGGGGGTTCAGCAGCAACTGCCTACCCTTCACCTGAGTTTACCCCCGTATTAGTGGGGTTCAGCAGCAACTGCCTCCCCTTCACCTCAGTTTACCATCTTATTAGTGGGGTTCAGCAGCAACTGCCTCCCCTTCACCTGAGTTTACCCCCTTATTAGTGGGGTTCAGCAGCAACTGCCTACCCTTCACCTGAGTTTACCCCCTTATTAGGGGCTTCAGCAGCAACTGCCTCCCCTTCACCTGAGTTTACCCCCTTATTAGTGGGGTTCAGCAGCAGCTGCCTACCCTTCACCTGAGTTTACCCTCTTATTAGGGGGTTCAGCAGCAACTGCCTACCCTTCACCTGAGTTTACCCCCTTATTAGTGGGGTTCAGCAGCAACTGCCTACCCTTCACCTGAGTTTAACTCTTTATTAGTGGGGTTCAGTAGCAACTGCCTACCCTTCACCTGAGTTTACCCCCTTATTAGGGGGGATCAGCAGCAACTGCCTACCCTTCACCTGAGTTTACCCCTTTATTAGTGGGGTTCAGCAGCAACTGCCTACCCTTCACCTGAGTTTACCCCCTTATTAGGGGGGTTCAGCAGCAACTGCCTACCCTTCACCTGAGTTTACCCCTTTATTATTGGGGTTCAGCAGCAACTGCCTACCCTTCATCTGAGTTTACCCCTTTATTAATGGGGTTCAGCAACAACTGCCTACCCTTCACCTGAGTTTACCCTCTTATTAGGGGATTCAGCAGCAACTGCCTACCCTTCACCTGAGTTTACCACCTTATTAGTGGGATTCAGCAGCAATTGCCTACCTTTCACCTGAGTTTACCCCCTTATTAGTGGGGTTCAGCAGCAACCGCCTACCCTTCACCTGAGTTTACCCCCTTATTAGGGGGTTCAGCAGCAACTGCCTCCCCTTCACCTGAGTTTACCCCCTTATTAGTGGGGTTCAGCAGCAACTGCCTACCCTTCACCTGAGTTTACCCTCTTATTAGGGGGTTCAGCAGCAACTGCCTACCCTTCACCTGAGTTTACCCCCTTATTAGTGGGGTTCAGCAGCAACTGCCTACCCTTCACCTGAGTTTACCCTCTTATTAGGGGGTTCAGCAGCAACTGCCTACCCTTCACCTGAGTTTACCCCCTTATTAGTGGGGTTCAGCAGCAACTGCCTACCCTTCACCTGAGTTTACCTCTTTATTAATGGGATTCAGCAGCAACTGCCTTCCCTTCACCTGAGTTTACCCCTTTATTAGTGGGGTTCAGCAGCAACTGCCTAACCTTCACCTGAGTTTACCCTCTTATTAGTGGGGTTCAGCAGCAACTGCCTACCCTTCACCTGAGTTTACCACCTTATTAGTGGGGTTCAGCAGCAACTGCCTTCCCTTCACCTGAGTTTACCCCTTTATTAGTGGGTTTCAGCAGCAAAAGCCTACTCTTCACCTGAGTTTACCCTCTTATTAGTGGGGTTCAGCAGCAACTGCCTACCCTTCACCTGAGTTTACCCCTTTATTAGTGGGGTTCAGCAGCAACTGCCTACCCTTCACCTGAGTTTACCCCCTTATTAGTGGGGTTCAGCAGCAACTGCCTACCCTTCACCTGAGTTTACCCCTTTATTAGTGGGGTTCAGCAGCAACTGCCTACCCTTCACCTGAGTTTAACCTCTTATTAGTGGGGTTCAGTAGCAACTGCCTTCCCTTCACCTGAGTTTACCCCCTTATTAGTGGGTTTCAGCAACAACTGCCTACCCTTCACCTGAGTTTACCCCTTTATTAGTGGGTTTCAGCAACAACTGCCTACCCTTCACCTGAGTTTACCCTCTTATTAGGGGATTCAGCAGCAACTGCCTACCCTTCACCTGAGTTTACCACCTTATTAGTGGGGTTCAGCAGCAACTACCTTCCCTTCACCTGAGCTTACCCCCTTATTAGGGGGGTTCAGCAGCAACTGCCTACCCTTCACCTGAGTTTACCCCCTTATTAGTGGGGTTCAGCAGCAACCGCCTACCCTTCACCTGAGTTTACCCCTTATTAGGGGGTTCAGCAGCAACTGCCTCCCCTTCACCTGAGTTTACCCTCTTATTAGTGGGGTTCAGCAGCAACTGCCTACCCTTCAACTGAGTTTACCCTCTTATTAGGGGGTTCAGCAGCAACTGCCTACCCTTCACCTGAGTTTACCCCTTTATTAGTGGGGTTCAGCAGCAACTGCCTACCCTTCACCTGAGTTTACCTCTTTATTAATGGGGTTCAGCAGCAACTGCCTTCCCTTCACCTGAGTTTACCCCTTTATTAGTGGGGTTCAGCAGCAACTGCCTAACCTTCACCTGAGTTTACCCTCTTATTAGTGGGGTTCAGCAGCAACTGCCTACCCTTCACCTGAGTTTACCACCTTATTAGTGGGGTTCAGCAGCAACTGCCTTCCCTTCACCTGAATTTACCCCTTTATTAGTGGGTTTCAGCAGCAACTGCCTACTCTTCACCTGAGTTTACCCTCTTATTAGTGGGGTTCAGCAGCAACTGCCTACCCTTCACCTGAGTTTACCCCTTTATTAGTGGGGTTCAGCAGCAACTGCCTACCCTTCACCTGAGTTTACCCCCTTATTAGTGGGGTTCAGCAGCAACTGCCTACCCTTCACCTGAGTTTACCCCTTTATTAGTGGGGTTCAGCAGCAACTGCCTACCCTTCACCTGAGTTTAACCTCTTATTAGTGGGGTTCAGTAGCAACTACCTTCCCTTCACCTGAGTTTACCCCCTTATTAGTGGGGTTCAGCAACAACTGCCTAACCTTCACCTGAGCTTACCCCTTTATTAGTGGGGTTCAGCAACAACTGCCTACCCTTCACCTGAGTTTACCCCTTTATTAGTGGGGTTCAGCAACAACTGCCTACCCTTCACCTGAGTTTACCACCTTATTAGTGGGGTTCAGCAGCAACTGCCTACCCTTCACCTGAGTTTACCCCCTTATTAGTGGGGTTCAGCAGCAACTGCCTACCCTTCGCCTGAGTTTACCACCTTATTAGTGGGGTTCAGCAGCAATTGCCTTCCCTTCACCTGAGTTTACCCCTTTATTAGTGGGTTTCAGCAGCAACTGCCTACTCTTCACCTGAGTTTACCCTCTTATTAGTGGGGTTCAGCAGCAACTGCCTACCCTTCATCTGAGTTTACCACCTTATTAGTGGGGTTCAGCAGCAACTGCCTTCCCTTCACCTGAGTTTACCCCTTTATTAGTGGGTTTCAGCAGCAACTGCCTACTCTTTACCTGAGTTTACCCTCTTATTAGTGGGGTTCAGCAGCAACTGCCTACCCTTCACCTGAGTTTACCCCTTTATTAGTGGGGTTCAGCAGCAACTGCCTACCCTTCACCTGAGTTTACCCCCTTATTAGTGGGGTTCAGCAGCAACTGCCTACCCTTCACCTGAGTTTACCCCTTTATTAGTGGGGTTCAGCAGCAACTGCCTACCCTTCACCTGAGTTTACCCTCTTATTAGTGGGGTTCAGTAGCAACTGCCTTCCCTTCACCTCAGTTTACCCCCTTATTAGTGGGGTTCAGCAACAACTGCCTACCCTTCACCTGAGTTTACCCCTTTATTAGTGGGGTTCAGCAACAACTGCCTACCCTTCACCTGAGTTTACCCCTTTATTAGTGGGGTTCAGCAACAACTGCCTACCCTTCACCTGAGTTTACCACCTTGTTAGTGGGGTTCAGCAGCAACTGCCTACCCTTCACCTGAGTTTACCCTCTTATTAGGGGGTTCAGCAGCAACTGCCTACCCTTCACCTGAGTTTACCCCCTTATTAGTGGGGTTCAGCAGCAACTGCCTACCCTTCACCTGAGTTTACCCCCTTATTAGCGGGTTCAGCAGCAACTGCCTCCCCTTCACCTGAGTTTACCCCCTTATTAGTGGGGTTCAGCAGAACTGCCTACCCTTCACCTGAGTTTACCCTCTTATTAGGGGGTTCAGCAGCAACTGCCTACCCTTCACCTGAGTTTACCCCCTTATTAGTGGGGTTCAGCAGCAACTGCCTACCCTTCACCTGAGTTTACCCCCTTATTAGCGGGTTCAGCAACAACTGCCTCCCCTTCACCTGAGTTTACCCCTTTATTAGTGGGGTTCAGCAGCAACTGCCTACCCTTCACCTGAGTTTACCCTCTTATTAGGGGGTTCAGCAGCAACTGCCTACCCTTCACCTGAGTTTACCCCCTTATTAGTGGGGTTCAGCAGCAACTGCCTTCCCTTCACCTGAGTTTACCCTCTTATTAGGGTGTTCAGCAGCAACTGCCTACCCTTCACCTGGGTTTACCTCTTTATTAGTGGGGTTCAGTAGCAACTGCCTACCCTTCACCTGAGTTTACCACCTTATTAGGGGGGTTCAGCAGCATCTGCCTACCCTTCACCTGAGTTTACCCCTTTATTAGTGGGGTTCAGCAGCAACTGCCTACCCTTCACCTGAGTTTACCCCCTTATTAGGGGGGTTCAGCAGCAACTGCCTACCCTTCACCTGAGTTTACCCCTTTATTAGTGGGGTTCAGAAGCAACTGCCTACCCTTCACCTGAGTTTACCCCTTTATTAGTGGGGTTCAGCAGCAACTGCCTACCCTTCACCTGAGTTTACCCTCTTATTAGTGGGATTCAGCAGCAACTGCCTACCCTTCACCTGAGTTTACCCCCTTATTAGTGGGGTTCAGCAGCAACTGCCTTCCCTTCACCTGAGTTTACCCCTTTATTAGTGGGTTTCAGCAGCAACTGCCTACTCTTCACCTGAGTTTACCCTCTTATTAGTGGGGTTCAGCAGCAACTGCCTACCCTTCACCTGAGTTTACCCCTTTATTAGTGGGGTTCAGCAGCAACTGCCTACCCTTCACCTGAGTTTACCCCCTTATTAGTGGGGTTCAGCAGCAACTGCCTACCCTTCACCTGAGTTTACCCCTTTATTAGTAGGTTTCAGCAGCAACTGCCTACCCTTCACCTGAGTTTATCCTCTTATTAGTGGGGTTCAGTAGCAACTGCCTTCCCTTCACCTGAGTTTACCCCCTTATTAGTGGGGTTCAGCAACAACTGCCTAACCTTCACCTGAGTTTACCCCTTTATTAGTGGGGTTCAGCAGCAACTGCCTACCCTTCACCTGAGTTTACCCCCTTATTAGTGGGGTTCAGCAGCAACTGCCTTCCCTTCACCTGAGTTTACCCTCTTATTAGGGTGTTCAGCAGCAACTGCCTACCCTTCACCTGAGTTTACCCCCCTACTAGTGGGGTTCAGCAGCAACTGCCTACCCTTCACCTGGGTTTACCTCTTTATTAGTGGGGTTCAGTAGCAACTGCCTACCCTTCACCTGAGTTTACCACCTTATTAGGGGGGTTCAGCAGCATCTGCCTACCCTTCACCTGAGTTTACCCCTTTATTAGTGGGGTTCAGCAGCAACTGCCTACCCTTCACCTGAGTTTACCCCCTTATTAGGGGGGTTCAGCAGCAACTGCCTACCCTTCACCTGAGTTTACCCCTTTATTAGTGGGGTTCAGAAGCAACTGCCTACCCTTCACCTGAGTTTACCCCTTTATTAGTGGGGTTCAGCAGCAACTGCCTACCCTTCACCTGAGCTTACCCTCTTATTAGTGGGATTCAGCAGCAACTGCCTACCCTTCACCTGAGTTTACCCCCTTATTAGTGGGGTTCAGCAGCAACTGCCTTCCCTTCACCTGAGTTTACCCCTTTATTAGTGGGTTTCAGCAGCAACTGCCTACTCTTCACCTGAGTTTACCCTCTTATTAGTGGGGTTCAGCAGCAACTGCCTACCCTTCACCTGAGTTTACCCCTTTATTAGTGGGGTTCAGCAGCAACTGCCTACCCTTCACCTGAGTTTACCCCCTTATTAGTGGGGTTCAGCAGCAACTGCCTACCCTTCACCTGAGTTTACCCCTTTATTAGTAGGTTTCAGCAGCAACTGCCTACCCTTCACCTGAGTTTAACCTCTTATTAGTGGGGTTCAGTAGCAACTGCCTTCCCTTCACCTGAGTTTACCCCCTTATTAGTGGGGTTCAGCAACAACTGCCTAACCTTCACCTGAGTTTACCCCTTTATTAGTGGGGTTCAGCAACAACTGCCTACCCTTCACCTGAGTTTACCCCTTTATAAGTGGGGTTCAGCAACAACTGCCTACCCTTCACCTGAGTTTACCACCTTATTATTGGGGTTCAGCAGCAACTGCCTACCCTTCACCTGAGTTTACCCTCTTATTAGGGGATTCAGCAGCAACTGCCTACCCTTCATCTGAGTTTACCCCCTTATTAGTGGGGTTCAGCAGCAACTGCCTACCCTTCACCTGAGTTTACCCTCTTATTAGGGGGTTCAGCAGCAACTGCCTACCCTTCACCTGAGTTTACCCCCTTATTAGTGGGGTTCAGCAGCAACTGCCTACCCTTTGCCTGAGTTTACCACCTTATTAGTGGGGTTCAGCAGCAAATGCCTTCCCTTCACCTGAGTTTACCCCTTTATTAGTGGGTTTCAGCAGCAACTGCCTACTCTTCACCTGAGTTTACCCTCTTATTAGTGGGGTTCAGCAGCAACTGCCTACCCTTCACCTGAGTTTACCACCTTATTAGTGGGGTTCAGCAGCAAGTGCCTTCCCTTCACCTGAGTTTACCCCTTTATTAGTGGGTTTCAGCAGCAACTGCCTACTCTTCACCTGAGTTTACCCTCTTATTAGTGGGGTTCAGCAGCAACTGCCTACCCTTCACCTGAGTTTACCCCTTTATTAGTGGGGTTCAGCAGCAACTGCCTACCCTTCACCTGAGTTTACCCCCTTATTAGTGGGGTTCAGCAGCAACTGCCTACCCTTCACCTGAGTTTACCCCTTTATTAGTGGGGTTCAGCAGCAACTGCCTACCCTTCACCTGAGTTTACCCTCTTATTAGTGGGGTTCAGTAGCAACTGCCTTCCCTTCACCTCAGTTTACCCCCTTATTAGTGGGGTTCAGCAACAACTGCCTACCCTTCACCTGAGTTTACCCCTTTATTAGTGGGGTTCAGCAGCAACTGCCTACCCTTCACCTGAGTTTACCCCTTTATTAGTGGGGTTCAGCAACAACTGCCTACCCTTCACCTGAGTTTACCACCTTATTAGTGGGGTTCAGCAGCAACTGCCTACCCTTCACCTGAGTTTACCCTCTTATTAGTGGGGTTCAGCAGCAACTGCCTACCCTTCACCTGAGTTTACCCCCTTATTAGTGGGGTTCAGCAGCAACTGCCTACCCTTCACCTGAGTTTACCCCCTTATTAGCGGGTTCAGCAGCAACTGCCTCCCCTTCACCTGAGTTTACCCCCTTATTAGTGGGGTTAAGCAGAACTGCCTACCCTTCACCTGAGTTTACCCTCTTATTAGGGGGTTCAGCAGCAACTGCGTACCCTTCACCTGAGTTTACCCCCTTATTAGTGGGGTTCAGCAGCAACTGCCTACCCTTCACCTGAGTTTACCCCCTTATTAGCGGGTTCAGCAACAACTGCCTCCCCTTCACCTGAGTTTACCCCTTTATTAGTTGGGTTCAGCAGCAACTGCCTACCCTTCACCTGAGTTTACCCTCTTATTAGGGGGTTCAGAAGCAACTGCCTACCCTTCACCTGAGTTTACCCCCTTATTAGTGGGGTTCAGCAACAACTGCCTAACCTTCACCTGAGTTTACCCCTTTATTAGTGGGGTTCAGCAACAACTGCCTACCCTTCACCTGAGTTTACCCCTTTATTAGTGGGGTTCAGCAACAACTGCCTACCCTTTACCTGAGTTTACCACCTTATTAGTGGGGTTCAGCAGCAACTGCCTACCCTTCACCTGAGTTTACCCTCTTATTAGGGGATTCAGCAGCAACTGCCTACCCTTCATCTGAGTTTACCCCCTTATTAGTGGGGTTCAGCAGCAACTTCCTACCCTTCACCTGAGTTTACCCTCTTATTAGGGGGTTCAGCAGCAACTGCCTACCCTTCACCTGAGTTTACCCCCTTATTAGTGGGGTTCAGCAGCAACTGCCTACCCTTCGCCTGAGTTTACCACCTTATTAGTGGGGTTCAGCAGCAAATGCCTTCCCTTCACCTGAGTTTACCCCTTTATAAGTGGGTTTCAGCAGCAACTGCCTACTCTTCACCTGAGTTTACCCTCTTATTAGTGGGGTTCAGCAGCAACTGCCTACCCTTCACCTGAGTTTACCACCTTATTAGTGGGGTTCAGCAGCAACTGCCTTCCCTTCACCTGAGTTTACCCCTTTATTAGTGGGTTTCAGCAGCAACTGCCTACTCTTCACCTGAGTTTACCCTCTTATTAGTGGGGTTCAGCAGCAACTGCCTACCCTTCACCTGAGTTTACCCCTTTATTAGTGGGGTTCAGCAGCAACTGCCTACCCTTCACCTGAGTTTACCCCCTTATTAGTGGGGTTCAGCAGCAACTGCCTACCCTTCACCTGAGTTTACCCCTTTATTAGTGGGGTTCAGCAGCAACTGCCTACCCTTCACCTGAGTTTACCCTCTTATTAGTCGGGTTCAGTAGCAACTGCCTTCCCTTCACCTCAGTTTACCCCCTTATTAGTGGGGTTCAGCAACAACTGCCTACCCTTCACCTGAGTTTACCCCTTTATTAGTGGGGTTCAGCAGCAACTGCCTACCCTTCACCTGAGTTTACCCTTTATTAGTGGGGTTCAGCAACAACTGCCTACCCTTCACCTGAGTTTACCACCTTATTAGTGGGGTTCAGCAGCAACTGCCTACCCTTCACCTGAGTTTACCCTCTTATTAGGGGGTTCAGCAGCAACTGCCTACCCTTCACCTGAGTTTACCCCCTTATTAGTGGGGTTCAGCAGCAACTGCCTACCCTTCACCTGAGTTTACCCCCTTATTAGCGGGTTCAGCAGCAACTGCCTCCACTTCACCTGAGTTTACCCCCTTATTAGTGGGGTTCAGCAGAACTGCCTACCCTTCACCTGAGTTTACCCTCTTATTAGGAGGTTCGGCAGCAACTGCCTACCCTTCACCTGAGTTTACCACCTTATTAGTGGGGTTCAGCAGCAACTGCCTACCCTTCACCTGAGTTTACCCCCTTATTAGCGGGTTCAGCAACAACTGCCTCCCCTTCACCTGAGTTTACCCCTTTATTAGTGGGGTTCAGCAGCAACTGCCTACCCTTCACCTGAGTTTACCCTCTTATTAGGGGGTTCAGCAGCAACTGCCTACCCTTCACCTGAGTTTACCCCCTTATTAGTGGGGTTCAGCAGCAACTGCCTACCCTTCACCTGAGTTTACCCTCTTATTAGGGTGTTCAGCAGCAACTGCCTACCCTTCACCTGAGTTTACCCCCCTACTAGTGGGGTTCAGCAGCAACTGCCTACCCTTCACCTGGGTTTACCTCTTTATTAGTGGGGTTCAGTAGCAACTGCCTACCCTTCACCTGAGTTTACCACCTTATTAGGGGGGTTCAGCAGCAACTGCCTACCCTTCACCTGAGTTTACCCCTTTATTAGTGGGGTTCAGCAGCAACTGCCTACCCTTCACCTGAGTTTACCCCCTTATTAGTGGGGTTTAGCAGCAACTGCCTACCCTTCACCTGAGTTTACCCCTTTATTAGTGGGGTTCAGAAACAACTGCCTACCCTTCACCTGAGTTTACCCCTTTATTGGTGGGGTTCAGCAGCAACTGCCTACCCTTCACCTGAGTTTACCCTCTTATTAGGGGATTCAGCAGCAACTGCCTACCCTTCACCTGAGTTTACCACCTTATTAGTGGGGTTCAGCAGCAACTGCCTTCCCTTCACCTGAGTTTACCCCTTTATTAGTGGGGTTCAGCAGCAACTGCTTAACCTTCACCTGAGTTTACCCTCTTATTAGTTGGGTTCAGCAGCAACTGCCTACCCTTCACCTGAGTTTACCACCTTATTAGTGGGGTTCAGCAGCAACTGCCTTCCCTTCACCTGAGTTTACCCCTTTATTAGTGGGTTTCAGCAGCAACTGCCTACTCTTCACCTGAGTTTACCCTCTTATTAGTGGGGTTCAGCAGCAACTGCCTACCCTTCACCTGAGTTTACCACCTTATTAGTGGGGTTCAGCAGCAACTGCTTACCCTTCACCTGAGTTTACCCCTTTATTAGTGGGGTTCAGCAGCAACTGCCTACCCTTCACCTGAGTTTACCCCCTTATTAGTGGGGTTCAGTAGCAACTGCCTTCCCTTCACCTGAGTTTACCTCCTTATTAGTGGGGTTCAGCAACAACTGCCTACCCTTCACCTGAGTTTACCCCTTTATTAGTGGGGTTCAGCAACAAATGCCTACCCTTCACCTGAGTTTACCCCTTTATTAGTGGGGTTCAGCAACAACTGCCTACCCTTCACCTGAGTTTACCACCTTATTAGTGGGGTTCAGCAGCAACTGCCTTCCCTTCACCTGAGCTTACCCCCTTATTAGGGGGGTTCAGCAGCAACTGCCTACCCTTCACCTGAGTTTAGCCCTTTATTAGGGGGTTCAGCAGCAGCTGCCTCCCCTTCACCTGAGTTTACCCTCTTATTAGTGGGGTTCAGCAGCAACTGCCTACCCTTCACCTGAGTTTACCCCTTTATTAGTGGGGTTCAGCAACAACTGCCTACCCTTCACCTGAGTTTACCCCTTTATTAGTGGGGTTCAGCAGCAACTGCCTACCCTTCACCTGAGCTTACCCCCTTATTAGTGGGGTTCAGCAGCAACTGCCTACCCTTCACCTGAGTTTACCCCTTTATTAGTGGGGTTCAGCAGCAACTGCCTACTCTTCACCTGAGTTTAACCTCTTATTAGTGGGGTTCAGTAGCAACTGCCTTCCCTTCACCTGGGTTTACCCCCTTATTAGTGGGGTTCAGCAACAACTGCCTAACCTTCACCTGAGTTTACCCCTTTATTAGTGGGGTTCAGCAACAACTGCCTACCCTTCACCTGAGTTTACCCCTTTATTAGTGGGGTTCAGCAACAACTGCCTACCCTTCACCTGAGTTTACCACCTTATTAGTGGGGTTCAGCAGCAACTGCCTACCCTTCACCTGAGTTTACCCTCTTATTAGGGGATTCAGCAGCAACTGCCTACCCTTCACCTGAGTTTACCCCCTTATTAGTGGGGTTCAGCAGCAACTGCCTTCCCTTCACCTGAGCTTACCCCCTTATTAGGGGGGTTCAGCAGCAACTGCCTACCCTTCACCTGAGTTTAGCCCTTTATTAGGGGGTTCAGCAGCAGCTGCCTCCCCTTCACCTGAGTTTACCCTCTTATTAGTGGGGTTCAGCAGCAACTGCCTACCCTTCACCTGAGTTTACCCCTTTATTAGTGGGGTTCAGCAACAACTGCCTACCCTTCACCTGAGTTTACCCCTTTATTAGTGGGGTTCAGCAGCAACTGCCTACCATTCACCTGAGTTTACCCCTTTATTAGTGGGGTTCAGCAAAAACTGCCTACCCTTCACCTGAGTTTATCCCTTTATTAGTGGGGTTCAGCAGCAACTGCCTTCCCTTCACCTGAGTTTACCTCTTTATTAGTGGGGTTCAGCAGCAACTGCCTACCCTTCACCTGAGTTTACCCTCTTATTAGTGGGGTTCAGCAGCAACTGCCTACCCTTCACCTGAGTTTACCACCTTATTAGTGGGGTTCAGCAGCAACTGCCTTCCCTTCACCTGAGTTTACCCCTTTATTAGTGGGGTTCAGCAGCAGCTGCCTACTCTTCACCTGAGTTTACCCTCTTATTAGTGGGGTTCAGCAGCAACTGCCTACCCTTCACCTGAGTTTACCCTATTATTAGTGGGGTTCAGCAGCAACTGCCTACCCTTCACCTGAGTTTACCACCTTATTAGTGGGGTTCAGCAGCAACTGCCTTCCCTTCACCTGAGTTTACCCCTTTATTAGTGGGGTTCAGCAGCAACTGCCTACTCTTCACCTGAGTTTACCCCTTCATTAGTGGGGTTCAGCAGCAACTGCCTACCCTTCACCTGAGTTTACCCCTTTATTAGTGGGGTTCAGCAACAACTGCCTACCCTTCACCTGAGTTTACCCTCTTATTAGTGGGGTTCAGCAGCAACTGCCTTCCCTTCACCTGAGTTTACCCTCTTATTAGTGGGGTTCAGCAGCAACTGCCTTCCCTTCACCTGAGTTTGCCCCCTTATTAGGGGGGTTCAGCAGCAACTGCCTACCCTTCACCTGAGTTTACCCTCTTATTAGTGGGGTTCAGCAGCAACTGCCTACCCTTCACATGAGTTTACCCTCTTATTAGTGGGGTTCAGCAACAACTGCCTACCCTTCACCTGAGATTATCCTCTTATTAGGGGGGTTCAGCAGCAACTGCCTACCCTTCACCTGAGTTTGCCCCCTTATTAGTGGGATTCGTGTTGCGCAATATTTACCTTTTTGTGTAAAGTTTTGAAAACCATTCTGTTTCGTTTGTCCTCTTTCGTTTGACCATTGTACCATCTTATCCTTTGAATTACGACTTTCGATTACCCCTCCGGGTTTTTGTTAATAACCTGTCCTATAACAGTACAATTTTCGTCCGTTTCGTTATTTTGTTAGCATCATCAAATAACAACGCAGTCAACTATGTTTGTGTTTACGTTGCTATATGTCGTTACTGTAAAACATATACTGAAAATACAAAATGTAAAACAGAGGAAAGACAAGCATATTATTAAGTATAGCTTTACAAACATTCATAACGTACCAAAGGTTTAACACAATGTCTTTCAAATATTTTGGCGTTGAGCATACATGATTAAGGTTATTCCACAAACGTGTCGTGTGCACTAAATTTGATATTTACGTTTTTATTACTATCACTGTGTCGATACCTCTTGCTAGCGGATTATTAGCCATCGAGGTATCATTCGCCCAGTAGTTAGTTCTATGGCACTGGCATTGTTTATTAGATTCATTGTTATACAGATGATAACAGTTCCCTGACTGGAGTTTCATTGCTGATACAAAGAGGAATCCTGTAATATTATTTGTTAGAACTCGAATAGCAACTTACCTCATAAAAGGTTTGCGCTATAAGCATATATTCACTTATTCTATAACATATATGTATTTGTGTGAAATGTATCATTTCAGGGTGATAGTGGTGGTCCGTTTGACTGTAGGTATTCAGATGATAAATGGCATCTTTCTGGAATAGTATCATGGGGAATAGGATGTGCTGGTAAGTCTTCTGTCACTTAATATTAGCTAAAGCTATTTTATTTAAATCATCGAAAACAAATGTTGATGCTTATATAGCATTTTAACAATATTATAAAATATGTATATAAAAGAAATGACGAATTGAGTAAATATTCCCCGAGATGTTCTACTGTCGTTTACAGTGTGCTTAGTAGTAGAGCAGTCCATGAAACACACAAATCTTCAAAATGACGATTTCTATCTCTGTACTATTGAAGTTTTCTTAGTGATGGAAAACCTCCATTATAAACATATATATATATATTAAAATCAGAATTATTGATTAACATGCCAAATACAAAATTAGATAGAACTGTACATACAAAAGTCGATCTGCCATCTTGTTTTTAATTACATTATGAAAACAAAAGAAATGGGAGATTTAAATATCTTGAAATGCAATCGTTTCATATAACTGAATTGTTGTTCTGGTTCAGAAATGTACGGTTGGTAATGTATGTTTCCAACAAATAATAGGTCAACCAAGTCGTGGTGGCGATCGTAAAACTTTCGAAGTGATGATTTCAACTTAACTAAGAGGAACCTTATGACATGTATGGTTGTCATATTGTTTAAGCAAAAGTAATAGGTATGAGCACCTTGCATAATATTTCCCAAAATTTGAATTTGATTATTTTGAAAGGAAATTGTTCCATGTCACAGTTATTATTCTTCAAGTAACATATAGGTACGATGACTATGTACCTTTGCAACAAATAACAGGTTTGAAAGTCCTCTAATATGCTTAACAAAGTTGGATTGTATTTATGTTTCAATTGATCTATGTCACAGTTATTGTTCAAAACGAAGATTTTACAAAAATATACAGATATGACAGACTGAGATATTCTAATAAATACAGATTCTGTTAACATTTTTGTAATAATGTATGAAAGGATGAATTTTCTATTGCACACGCAAGGAACAATGATAAAAAAAATCACATTAATTCTCTGAAGAACAAACAAAGATTTTCCCTAAAAGGTATTCCGATTACACACACTAGACTTTAACTGAGATATTCTTGTAATAAGAGAGATTCCGTCAAAATTTGGTAGACTGCACACATCATATGATGCATAATACCGACTGCCTTTACATAAACCGAGTGCAACTTGGCTAAAAATGAAGCGGAGAAATAAATATAACGATCAATCCATAGAATATGATGATAAACAATGTTTTAAGTATTAAAAAAACCTTTCCTTCTTCTTTTGTTTCAGAGAAAAATTTACCAGGAGTATATGTGAATGTAGTTGAATTCGTTGATTGGATCACAAATACCATAACTCATGGTTAACAACACTGAATATATTATTCCGTCAGTATTCAATGTCTATCAAAATCGTTCCATTTGTTCAAAATAAATTGTTACAGGTGTATATGTAATCTTTGTTGAATATTTAAAAGGCATTTGACATTTTATTTCAATTTACCTTGGGAATAGTCTTAATAACTTTATTATCCTCTTGCATAAAGCATTTCTAAAAGTCAACTAAAATATAGTATATCTTGATAAGACAATAATTTATCTTACATTAAGTATGTATTCTATAGAAATACAGGATTTTAACCATTGATACAACCCATCAGATACACAACCTTGCATCATACATTTGTATATGCATGTGATACAAGATGTACTATTGTCAGTTCTACTTTCATTACATCATCAGCCTGAAAAGCAGGAAAATCCTAATGAAGTCTTCGTTAATACATGCAAAATCCCACTGAGGAATACTTCACAGTAATGTTCAATGTGTTCTTTTCATTTATCAAGAAACTATACCATTACAAATTACACTTCATTACATTTGGGTTCAAGCATGTTTGTGTTGCTTCTAGGAGAAAGTTATTTTTCAATTCCCGATAGTCTTCTTTGTTGAAAGCAAGTCCTGTCGTGGCATCCATCTTGGATTTCTGATCCACATAAAAAAATCATTTTTCCAGGCACCATCCAATGTCATACACAGTTTAGGTGTAATCATGTCAGTTGTTACTAAGAAAAAGCTTCTAAATATTTTCCAATGGGGTTATATGTCTTGTTTTTGCTTTGTTTTTTTGATCGGCACCAAAAACTCAAAACTTATACAGAAACATCTAATGAAAATTCCTACATATCGTACCTGTAATCAACCTGCACAGTGAATTCAAAAAAGATTTTTGAAATTTCAGCCAAACAGAACACATTATTGGTCATGTTAAATTGCCAATCAGCACCATCAACTGTTGAACATTCTTGCTAAGTCTGGTTCCATTGGGCTAAGTGGTTTTAGAGAGGATTGAAATGTGAAAAGTTTAGACAATGACAATAGCTCATGACTCTTCGGGGTAGGTGAGATAATAAACTAGAGGCTCAGCACTGAGCTGATCCTGTGTCGCTCACCTTTCATTCTGCTCTGAGGAAACTCAATACAGAACCTTCTATAGCCTATCGGTGCTTTGCACCAAATTTCGGTTCGTTTTGGCAAAGCAGTTTCAGAGAAGATTTTTAGAAAGCGACCAATCTAAAACAAGAATTGCCTGTGGCAGCCATGTTTGTTAATGGATCAAAACGAAATGAGCAATCTCTATAGAGGACCTTCCATAGATGCTTCTTACCAAGTTTCATATCATTTGGCCAAGCGGTTTCAGAGGAAAAGCTGTTTTAGAAATCAAACAATAAGAAACAAGAATTGTCTATGATGGCCATGTTTGTTAACGGATCAAAACGGAATGAGCAATTCCCATAGAGGACCTTCCATAGATGCTTCCTACCAAATTTCGGTCTATTTGGCCAAGCTGTGTCAGAGAAGAAGATTTTTAGAAATTGACCAATCAGAAAAAAGAATTGTCTGTGGTGGCCATGTTTGTTAACAGATTGGGACAAAATGAGTAATCTTTATAAGAGGACTTTCCATAGATGTTTCCTACAAAGTTTCGGATCATTTGGCCATGCGGTTTCAGAGAAGATTTTTAGAAATAGACCAATCAGAAACAAGAATCGCCTGTGGTGGTCATGTTTGTTAATGGATATGGGACAGAATGAGCAATCTTTATAGAGGACTTTCCATAGATGCTTCCTACCAAGTTTCGGTTCATTTGGCCATGTGGTTTCAATGGAGAAGATTTTTAGAAATAGACCAATCAGAAACAAGAATCGCCTGTGGTGGCCATGTTTGTTAATGGAATTGGAACGAAATGAGTACTCTTTATAGAGGACCGCCCATAGATGCTTCCTACCAAGTTTCAGATCATTTGGTCAAGCGGTTTCAGAGGAGAAGAATTTTTAAAATTAGCCAATCAGAAACAAGAATCACCTGTGGTGGCCATGTTTGTTAATGGATCAGTATGGAATGAGCAATAGAGAACCTTACATAGATGCTTCCTACTAAGTTTCCGATGATTTGGCCAAGTGGTTTGAGGAGAAGATTTTTAGAAATCAACCAATGAGAAATAAGAATTGCCTGTGGTGGCCATGTTTGTTAATGGATCGGAACGAAATGAGCACTCTTTATAGAGGACCGCCCATAGATGCTTGCTACGAAGATTCGGTTCATTTATCCAAGCGGTTTCAGAAGAGAAGAATTTTTTAAATCAGAAACAAGCGTCGCCTGTGGCGTCCATGTTCGTTAATGGATCGGGACGAAATGAGCAATCTTTATAGAGGACCTTCCATAGATGGTTCCTACCAAGTTTCAGTTCATTTGGTTGAGGGGTTTTAGAGGCATATTTATCTGTACTTCAATTCAGAGATAACTGCCTTTTGAATAGATACAAAATGTATCTATATTTAAACTAGAGTTATCTCCCTTTTAACAGAAAAAAATATTTTTTAGATATCACTCAATCAGAAACAAGAATCGCCTGTGGCGGCCATGTTTGCTAACAGATCAAGATGAAATTAGCAATCATTATAGAGGACCTTCAATAGATGCTTCCTACAAGGTTTCGGTTCATTTGGCTAAGCGGTTTCAGAGGAGAAGATTTTTAAAAATAGACCAATCAGAAACAAGAATTGCCTGTGGCGGCCATGTTTGTTAATTGATCGGGACAAAATGAGCACTCTTTATAGAGGATCTTCCATAGATGCTGCCTACCAAGTTTCAGTTCATATTGTTGAGGGGTTTCAGAGGAGAAGATTAAAATGTGAAAAGTTGACGGACGACGGACACCAAGTGATGGCAAAAGCTCACATTGCCTATGGCAAGGTGAGCTAAAAACAGACGTTCAAGAAATCTACTTGAATCATATATAATACAGAACACATGCCATAAATGTACCCAAAACATAACACAGACAAATTAGTAATAATATTTATGGTCATGGTCAATGTAAAAACTTTTTAAAAAAGTTCAACAAAATTACAAAAATAACTAATATGTAATACAATTACAAAAATAACTAATATGTAATACAATTACAAAATTTTAATCACAATGGAATTTTATATCACAGACAATAAACAAACTATGTTAAATATTTTTAATTTAGATAAAGTATTAATACTGGTAGTTGGTCAAAGCATTAGATTGTATTTCTGGGTTATGATATGTAGCACTAGCCAAAGTTAATCATCCTGATTTTTATCTGGTACGGTAGATTAGATTATATTAAACATATTTTATTGCTATATATTATAACAATTGGATTGGACACAAATTATAACAATTTACAAGGGTCCTCTCCACAGGTAACAGTAGTCCCCCTCTTGTAAGGCCACACCCACCAAAGGTCACATCTTTTATCGTGCCATATTTCAGGTGCACTGGGATAGTAAAATACTAATCCATTGTCCCCCCTCAATAGAGGACACCCCCTCTTATAAGACCAAATTTTAAATGCAGAAAGGGGTGGTCTTATAAAAGGGAGACTACTGTGTACTTTTGAAAAAAAATATACTTCTGTTGGTTCTGAGATATTATGTTATTAAATATAAAAGTAGGTAAAATCAATGTAATTTTGACAAATGGACAACAAATTATATATTAAAGCTAAACAATAGAACACAACCTTGTCATGAATTTAATACATAAATTTTAATATTTTCCATTTTCATAATATTACAAGCCATCGTGGATAATCTTTCAAACCATATCTTGTATAACAGACCAACAATACTTAAAGACTGCTTTCTGACTGCTATAGGAATTTTCTGATATGTAAAGGGGGTTTGAAAGTTTTGTCACTCCCTTTTCTTCCCCTTTTATCAATTAGGACTAAGATACATGTATAAAGCTAAAATAATTCAGTTCAAATAAAAAACTTACCGGTAAACATTGAAAGACAAAATTAGATAAAACAAACACAATTAAATATAAAGTCTTTATAAAAATTCAATGTATTATCTAGGATAGGCAGTTGGCACGATTTATATTCAATATTATTTTTATTTGTATTATGTGAAATTCAATATATCTTGGCAAACATTTGTGAGAAAAAAACTTAATATGCAACATCATTATTTACATATTAAACACTGCAATCTTTTTCATTCACAATTTTTTTTTGTTTAAATATGCATAATTGTAAACCAATATTGTTAACTAAACATTAAAAATCATTTTTCTTGTATTTTATTACTTATCTTACCTACACAAAAAATACTTGTTTTTTTCCTGTTACATAAAACTGTATTGGACTTATTTTAATATTCTAATAAGGTGTCATGATTTTGAATTACAGGGATTAATTCATCTTGATCAAGACTACAATGAAACTATTTTTATTTTAGGTAATTTACAATAAATAAAAAAAATCTTTCAAAAACTTATGGAGTTTATTATTATTTTGGGCAATTTACGAAAAACATACTTTTTCAAAAACTTGTTGAAAATTAAATAGTTTATTAAGAACATTTCAGTAATATTCCGTTTAATTATTAAGTTTATGGTGAAAGGACCGATGTTTTTTTTTTACACTGAACTAAGAATTAACAATACTGGTACCTTGGAATAAAGTAAGCTTAAAAGGCTTTGCACGTACCTTATAAAGGTTATTCCAGAAACGTGGCATGCACACTAAATTTGATATCTACGTTTTCATTTCTATTATAAAAGAAGTAATAATTTCAATTCAAGTAAAAAAAAAAAAAAGGACACAACCTATGTTTAACAAAATCTATGCAGAGCCATAGTAAATTTCATAATGTAAAATAAATCTAATTGATTGGGTGTTCAATGCCAACTTTAGCAATATTTCAGATATTTCGTGACCAAAAGTACAATGTCACCTGTCTAAAATGGACAACACTACAAACACCCTTTTGACACATGGAATAGACAGGTGTACTGTTGAGAAAGTTAATGATATTTGTCTTGAAGATTTTTAGGATTCATAAAATTTATTTAATATTAAATATAAAATAGTTGCATGGTGTTGTTACACAACCTTAATGTTGTTATAAAATGCTGTTTTAATATAAATATCACAAATTTAAAAAAAACCCAAAACAAATAAAATCAAGTTATTGCAACTAGTCCCTGAAATAGCAACAAATAACAAACACTCTTTACTGTAAAGTCTTTAACAAATACATTTTATGTATCAATTGATTATTTTCAAATTTGTAATACATTTTGTGTATTAACAACAATCAGATTTTGACTTGGATTTTACATTTTCTGTTTCAAATGAATCTTCAAAAGTGTTCTGACTCTGTTGATTAAATAGACTTATATGTTCATTTGGTTGTTGACTCTCAGATGGAAGATTCAATACGTGATCTATGAGGAAATTCATGGCTTCATCTGAATAATAAAAAAATATTATCTAATTGTAAAATTTGCTTACTATACATAAATGTACAATTATGCACTGGTGACTGGCATAAAAATTATGTTATTTGTTTGTTCATAAATCATTTTTTCTCTAAATACAAGTACTTTTTTGAATTACCTCCCTTGTAATGGTGACACTTCAAAAATCAAATCAAATCACATTGATTGTTTGATGGGTGTTTAATGCCACTTTCAACAATATTTCAGTTCTATCGTGGTGGTCAGTTTTATTGGTGGAGGAAAACGGAGGATCCGGAGAAAACCACAGATCTGTCGCAAAGTCACTGACAAACTTTATCACATAATGTTGTACACCTTGCCCTGATCTAGATTCGAACTCACAACATCAGTGGTGATAGGCACTGATTACATTAGGTAGTTGTAAATCCAACTATTATGCGATTACAGCCACGACGGTCCCAAATCACATTGAACATAATCATTTAGGTGACTAAAGTAGCACAAAGTATATATACCTTGTCTGCATCATTAACTTTCAAACACACAATTATTATATAGTAATTCACCATTATAGATTATGATAAACTTTGGACCTTCAAGGTTCTGATCTCATAGATCATGGTGCTTTCATTTGAAAAAACATAATGCTAGACAAAAAATTATCCCACAGGATCATCATTCCTATGTAATAATAAAACATTATCCCACAGGATCATCATTCCTATGTAATAATAAAACGTTATCCCACAGGATCATCATTCCTATGTAATAATAAAACATTATCCCACAGGATCATCATTCCTATGCAATAATAAATAGAGAAAAAACATAAAATTGCTAAAAACAAACATCATAAACTTAATATCAAATTATTTATGATATACTTACCAATATTTGTATTGTTTTTAGCTGAGGTTTCAAACCAATTAACAATTTGATTGTTTCTACAGAATTCTGATAATACCCTAGAGTCTACTTTAACATCCTCCATATCACACTGAAACATAGAAAACATAAAATAAATTAAAACTAGAGGCTAACTAGATCTTGTAATAAGTCACCTGGTTAGCAGTCAAAATTGCTCAATTGCAGAAATTATCAGTATTGTGATATTCTACATAACATCTTATGATAAAATATAAATTATCAATTTTTGGGGTTATTTCAGACTTATTTTGAAATAAAAACCAGCAAATCTTATTTCAAATTTGTGTAATCCATATAAAAATATTGCATTACAAATATTAAAGTATCGTGCAAGGTGCAGTTTTCGTGGGGTTTCTCTTTTCGTGGATTTTCAGGAAGTCTCGAGATTTCGATCTAAACGTCACCTTTACAAGTGTTTTAGCTGTAACTAGGAAGTGGAACGTCGCTGGTGTTTATTTACATTTGCTGTACAATATGCGGTCAAAACAGGTAAATTTACTTATAATTGTATCACAACTATGAATTTTTTAACAAATTTTACTATTACCAAATTTTGCCTATGTTTAATCATCCAGAAATCAAATTTCTGCAGTCAGAATTCCGATGTTTACATCTGTAAGTGCATGTGCGTAATTTTAGTCACTGTATGACGTCATACAACTTCAAGGCCAATGCTATTTTTGTGATTTTCTTGGCCTTAAAGAACAATTTGATACATATCCACGAAAAGTGGACTCTTCCGGTCCTCTAATTTTGTTTATACAGCTTCACTATTATCGTTTATTATTGTATTAAATTGAGCATGCATTTTTCTGAGTATATTTGGATAAAAGGATGAGATATCAATGTTAAAGGTAAGCAATTCCATATTTTATTTTATTTGTTGATTTTATTGTTATTTCCACGATAATGCTTAGGTCCACGAAAAGTGGACACACGAGGATACATGTATACAATTTTTTTAAATTAGCAAATATATTATACAAGGGAGATAATTGTGTATAGTGATATAGTGAGTGAGTGATTATTACTTAACACCAAATGAGCCATTTTTCAGCTATATCATAGCGAGAACCAGTAACATTATATGAGATGATGATAATATCTGCTTTGTACTAGGCCAACATGCATAGTTTGATTTTTATAGTGCTAGCTCATTGAAACAACAGTCCACGGATAGACATGTCACCCCACTCGGACACATTATCCTGATTCCGAGCCAATCAGTCTTTGTTCTTTCTCCTTAATGCTGCATGCTAAATAGCGGAGAGTCTTAGCAACAAAAACCAATTTCATCAGTCTTTAGTTTGACCCTACAGGGCCTCGAACCCACAATCTAATATCACTCGAGGCAAGCACGCTAACCATTACACCATATATGCGGTTCACACTTGTGTAATCCATATAAAAAACTGTACAAATTCTAACAAATACATAGATATCTAATTTAGTGTGCATGAAATGTTTCTGGAATAACCTTCATCAAAGTAGCAATAATATACAGATATATTTGATATAGATATATATACGAAAAAACTAATAACAAATCTTATCCCCGGCTTGAAAATTATAACAATTTTTGATTGGTTAAAACCCTGGTCATAAAAAACCCATATTCCCGGGTGTTGCTAGGCCATATTACTGGGTGTAACTAGCCATTTAACCAATCAAATGTTGTAATAATTTTCAAAATGGGGATAATATGACATCAAAGCTGGCGACGTTACGCTCCAAAATCAAACTTAGTTAATTTTGGCTATATATTGAATAGAAAGCTGTTAATTTGATCAACTGTAGGGTTATACCAAAGGTAGTACCCTACACCGGGTAAAAAACACTTGAAACTTTCATATTTTTTATTTATTCTTTCAAAAAACAAAGAAAACGTCACTTTTACATGGCCCGCCGGAGTCCAAAATGTCTTATTTTTTACTATAACCGGGGATTAATTCGTTATTTACATTCCTATCCATAGATATGGAGATTTTAACACCCTTCAGTAGCCTGTACACCCTTCGGCTGCACCTCAGGATGTACTGGGCTACTCTACGGATATGAACGTAAATAACTTATAATATGTTATGTCATGGTCTTTTTTAGTGTTCAATGAGATAAGGTGACAGGTGGTTGTTTGTTCTGCTGAAATTAGTAAAATTGTTGACCCACCACTGTTTAAACTTTCTTTTCATTCATGTTTACGATTATATTATGTGAATATTTAACTATAGATATAAACATACTTTATTGGCTAACAGCACGACAGGCACTGAATCCTGATTGGCTAACATCACTTTGGAATGTACATCATTTAACCACTACAAAAGAAAATAGAAATTTTCATATTAGTAGTCTAAATGTTATCAGACAAACATATCTGACATAGGCCCTAGTTCATTTGAATTATGTGTATGCTATTTTTGTTCAGTTTAAATGGTATATTCTTCTTATATAGTTGCTTCATGATCACTATAGGGGGCCGTCATGGTCGTGATCGTATTGGTAGATGAATTTACAACTAACTATGCAATCAGTATCTATCACCACTAATGTTGTTCGAATCCCGCTGAGGCGATACAACATTATGTGATAAAGTTTGTCAGTGACTTACGGCAGGTCGATGGTTTTCTCTGAGTATTCTGGTTTCCTCCATCAATAAAACCGACGACAACAATATAGCTGAAATATTGTTGAAAGTGGTGCTAAACACCATAAACCAAACAGAAAACCTTGATTTTACATAGATATTGGTTTCATCAACAAGTCAAATATGAAGCCAGAAATGTTAAGTTTAAGTATGGGTATAAAAAATGACTAAATTTTATCAGAAACTTGCACACTTAATAAAATAATGATCTTCATCTTCATCATCATATTCATCATCATATTATGACCAAATAAGACTAGAAAATGAGTTAGGACATCAGTTTTTCATTGATTTCCAGTAAATATGAAACAATGTTTAGAGCAAGTTTGAGATTTTAATTTTGTCCCCTCCTTTTAGACTCATTTTTCTCCAGATCTAAATGATCCTTTTGAACTCCTCTATTGATCCCATTAATTTTAGGGTCAGAATCCTAGAGCGAAAATCTGACCTGTGTTTTGAAGTATAATTAGGTTAAAATACGTGTATTATCAAAATGAGCAATGTAGAATTAATATTAAAACTAGAACTGCAACAAGAAAACAAATATAGCATTGCTAAGTGACACTGTCCATCATTTAATACCTAGTCAATATTCTGATATTAACATACCTTCAACACTGAATCAAATGTTGCTGGCCTACAATAAAAGTATACATGTAGGGACTGTTCATAAAATGGAAACTTACATAATTTTTAGGGTAAATATGTCAATGAGATCTTACTATTATAGAATCAGAAGATGCTTTCCATTTCAAAACATCTTGTCTCTAGGTTTTATATATAGCTCTTTGTGTTGTTGAATCCTCTGTAACTTGATTTTATTCTTAAATACGATTCAATGGTGTCGTTTTCTCTATCAGAATTGTAATTCAAAATCTTAAAATAATTTCGGGGCCATCATGGTTGTGATCGTATGGTAGTTAGATTTACAAAAAAACTGTGCAATCAGTGCCTATCACCACTGAAGTTGTGAGTTCCAATCTTGCTCATGGAGAGGTGTACTTGATACAACATTATGTGATAAAGTTTGTCAGTGACTTGCGGCAGGCGGGTGGTTTTCTCCGAGTAGTCCAGTTTCCTCCACCAATAAAACTGACCACCACGATACAACTCAAATATTGTTGAAAGTGGCATTAAACACCATAATCCCCCTTAAAGTATTTCATACATTGTAGTTTTTTAAAAGCAAATCAAAAAGGTCAGGTCATGTCTATAGTTTGGCAGAACTCATGCAATTGGATAATTTATGACAGGGATAACCAGGTGGGATTACCATAATTATAATGTAATCAGTGAAATTAACTAGAGGCTCATCTGTGCCTGTATCACACACATTTGTTATTCATGCACAGCTTGTGTTAAATTGTAAAAAGTATGAGGTAAAACAAATCTGTCAGAATAATGAAATTTGTTTGACTCCCTCTTGCACTTTTTATAACAGACAACACAAGAGTTCATTTTAATCAGACCAATATATGCTTATAGCATACAAGAGATACATGTATGAAGGTCAAGGAAGCAGCTATATTGGGTTCCTTTTTATCCCTTTTATGTTGAAAAGGGTAGCTGAAACAATTCTGTGATTTTTTTTATTTATCAATTCAAATATACCAGTATATGTCCATTAAAGCATTATTGTAAATAATGTTTGAAAGTTTTTTTGATCATGTATAATTTAAGGTTAAAACATTTAGTTATTTCTGAAAGAATATAATTTTTCTTAAATGTATAAAAATCTAATGCAAAAGTACATTGTACATTTCAATATGAGTGTTATAAGAACGATAGGCTAGTAGGGGATCATCCAAGGAACATTCTTGCCATGCAGGTTTGTTTTCAAACTGTTCAGTGACATTAAAGAAATAGATTTTAAAACCATTTCTGCCCATTAGGGTCCTACATTAAAAAGATATCCTGCTGTGGGTAGTCATCTTCATTTTTAATCAACATTCTATAAGGAAAATAAAGGGGGGGTGAATCATCAAAATTGGTTCAACAGATGACGGACGTAAACAAAGTGATGACACTATCCTCACATGACCCTTTGGTTCAAGTGAACAAAAAAAGTAACAGAGGACAATGATAATAGTTTTCAAAATGATTGCAAAATCACATGCACATCTTGTCAGATAAGCTAAAATATCACTCAATGTTATTCGAGATGAAAACTTGTTTTAAAATAATGGTTGTAATAAATTTCTTAAAAACATATTATTAAATACAGTACCTGGTGAGATCAAAAACAATGATAGCAGCAATTCTGAAATATTGAAAACAATGTGCTGAGACAATCGGGAATAACATTTCCATTTAAAAACAATGCTATACACACATCAGTTAGTATGTTAATATTGAGAATAGGGGTTATGGTGTATAATGCCACTTTCGAAAAAATTTCAGCTATATTGTGGCAGTCAGCTTTATTAGTGGAAGAAACAAAAGTACCCGGAGAAAACCACCATGCACTCCTGACAAATTTTACCACATAATGTTGTATCGAGTACCCCTTTCCATGAGCGGGATTCGAACTCACAACTTTAGTGGTGATAGGCACTGATTGCATAGGTGGTCATAAATCCAACTACCATACGATCACAAACACTACAACCCCCAATATTTACAATAAAACAATAAAATGTTTATCATATACAATTGATTATGTATGCACTTTGTGTTGAATTTTAAGCACAAAAGTTGTACTTCATCTATTCATTGTCTCAATCTAGTCTCTATATATCTGTGTGTTAGTGAGTGAATGGGTAATTGTTGTTTGATGCTAAGATTGGTAAAATTTGGTCTAGTAGTTTCAGAGATGTTGAAAGTAGATATATTAATTTTTAGTAACAGTAATCATATATCTGAAGGTAGGTGAACCTGTCCGACAAAATTTTTAAGAGGGCCAACGAAGGACCCTCTTGACAAAGTTTTTTAAAATTGGTGCAGTGGTAGTAGACGAAATGTTAAAACAGATGACGGACGCCAAGTGATGGTAATAGCTGACACGACCCTTTGGGTCAGGTGAGCGAAAAAATGTAAAAAATGTATTGCTATTATAAGTGAGCGAGTGAGTGATTGTTGTTTAGTGCCAATTCAGCAATTTTTCAGCTATGTCATGGCGAGAACAAGTTAATTTTCAATGAGATGATGAGGTCCGCTTTGTTCTAGACCAACATGCTGAGTTGGATTTTTATAGTGCTAGCTCACTGAAACAACAGTCCACGGGTAGACATGTCACTCCACATGGACACATTATTCTGATTGCGAGCCGAGCCATCTTTGCTCTTTCTCCTTAATGTTATGTGCTTAGCGGAGAAGCAACAAATACCAATTTTATAGTCTTAACCATTATGCCACCGATGCCGTTTGCTATCATAAGAAACATGCATGAAACATCCACTACTTATTAGGCGACACATTATTGAATCTTAATATTTATTGGCAAACACACTGCAATATCAAAATTATCCATTTTTATATTTGTATGAAGGTTATATTTTCAAATGTACATAAGAACTTCTGACATAATATTAGTAATACAATTTACTTACGCATATTTATAATAAACTCTTGTCATCTGTCCAAATCGCTCATGCCCTGCAATATCCCTGACAAAAATAAAAAATATGAGTGAAATAACTAAATGAATGGTCTACATTTAATATCATCTAAAGATAAAGATACAATTTGTAAAATGCTAGAAATTAAAACCAGAGGCTCATAAGAGCCTGTATTGCTCACTTGATATTTATAGACAATGAAAATAAATCTTTAATTCCTCATCAGACTGTGACTGTCATCTTGGATTTCAAGTAAACAGCACATCACAAGTGTAGTAACGGTTTACCATAGTGTCAATTGATGATAAATTGGTTTAAATGAGTGAAATGGGTTCTAAGGAACTGTTTCTGTGGTGGTAGTAATATTGGATTTCAGATCGGTGCCAAAATTATGAGTTTTGTAGAGGTCTACTCCAATATAATTTGTGCATGGTTTGGTTTATAATGTCAAATTGTTTCTGAGAAGAAGCTGTTTAAATTAAATTTCTCATAGGACCCTATATTAAACCAAGTTCTGTGATGGCAGCCATCTTTAATTGGCAGAACTAGTAGAGACCCATCAAAGGAATATTCTTACACTATCACAATTTACTATTCTATTCCATGAGATTTCTGATATTCAGAAATTTCTGCCATTTAGAATGCATTACTGACTCTTGCAGCCATGTTGAATTTCCAATCGCTACCAGAGACTCAAAATTTGTAAATTATCACCAAATGAACAGTACTGTCAACTGTGGTTCTGACACGCATATTGGTTTTAGACATGATTTTCAAATAGTAGTCCATTGTAAGCTGCATATTTGGTTTGGTTTATGGTGTTTAAGGCCACTTTCAACAATATTTCAATTATATCATGACGGTTAGTTTTATTGGTTGAGGAAACCGGAGCACACGGTGAAAACCACTGACCTATCGCAAGTCACTGACAAACTTTATCACTTAATGTTGTATTGAGTACACCTCACCATGAACAGGTTCGAACTGACAACTTTAGTGGTGATAGGCACTGATTGCACAGGTAGTTGTAAATCCAACTACCATACGATCACGACCATATCGGCCCCTGCACATTCGGCAAACCTATAAAGTTCACTGAAAAATCCACAAAATATTCTTTTGATATAGAATAACAGCAATCTTGAAGTTCAAAACAGACATTGTCATCATAAGTTAGTCCGATATGACAAGCTGTGATACTATTACTAGTGATAATGTTTGTCGAGAACTTCAATACTAATGTTATTGTTTTATCAGTAACATCATAATGTGTTTGATGTCACACTGAATAACAATGTTCAGTATCAGTTCGTTGATAATAACAACATTTCTTGGTGAGATCAAACGTAAAATGTCCAAATTACCCCAAAAAAGTTCATTATGTTTATTTACTGATGATACATAAAAATTGATTATCTTACCATAACTGAAGATTGATTTTAGTGTTGTCATCCCAGTTAACAGTTTTCAATGCAAAGTCGACACCAATGGTCAGTTTATAATTGGGAGAAAACACATCTGAAACAATAAACACTTAACAGTCATCATACTAATGTATCATTGACTACTCAAAGACCTCTCTCTCACATTTAGATCATGAATAGCTGAGAAAAAAGGCTTGGTTTAGGCTTATGGTATTTACGGGGGTAACGCCACTTTTAACAATATTTCAGTTATATTGTGGTAGTCAGTTTAATTGGTGGAGGAAACCAGAGTACCCAGAGAAAACCACTGACCTGTCGCAAGTGACTGACGAACTTTATCACATAATGTTGTATCGAGTACACCTCGCCCTGAACGAGGTTCGAAACTCACAACTTTAGTCTGAAAATAAAATGTGAAAACAGATTGAAATGTGTAACTAGAGGGTAGACCAAGTCAATATATGGTTATTACTGTAATCAACTGGCTGATTACTGAATTAAAAAAATAATACAAATGTTCTTCTTAAAGAAACTATACAATGGGGAAAAAGCCAATAATGTCTCACTCAATCATGATTAGAATTCCAGGTGATGCAAGAACTATGGTGGATCATCGTAGCCTCCTGTTAGTAATCAAAACACTATATACATGTACCATTATAGATATACATACAATAAAATAAGATGCCATTCAAGTTAGCATAAATAAATGTCTTGTTAGCTCACACAAAAGTGTATAATCTACAGTATAAATAAATGTCTTGTTAGCTCACACAAAAGTGTATAATCTACAGTATAAATAAATGTCTTGTTAGCTCACACAAAAGTGTATAATCTACAGCATAAATAAATGTCTTGTTAGCTCACACAAAAGTGTATAATCTACAGTATAAATAAATGTCTTGTTAGCTCACACAAAAGTGTATAATCTACAGTATAAATAAATGTCTTGTTAGCTCACACAAAAATGTATAATCTACAGCATAAATAAATGTCTTGTTAGCTCACACAAAAGTGTACAATCTACAGTATAAATAAATGTCTTGTTAGCTCACACAAAAGTGTATAATCTACAGTATAAATAAATGTCTTGTTAGCTAACACAAAAGTGTATAATCTACAGTATAAATAAATGTCTTGTTAGCTCACACAAAAGTGTATAATCTACAGTATAAATAAATGTCTTGTTAGCTCACACAAAAGTGTATAATCTACAGTATAAATAAATGTCTTGTTAGCTAACACAAAAGTGTATAATCTACAGTATAAATAAATGTCTTGTTAGCTCACACAAAAGTGTATAATCTATAGTATAACTACTCTGCATTACAAATATAAAAAATAAATCACTTGTAAAACAAACAATGATGATAATTCACTCATGCGCTAATAACATGTATTCATGATTTATTGTGTTGTACAATTACTATTGATTTATTTCAATATTCTGAATGCAAGAGTAGCTACATATACTATAACTAAAATTGAATAAAAAATGAAAAAAGTTGGCACTTTTTCAGTCCTTTTTAATAGAATCTTATAAACTTCAAAAGATATAGGAAATCTGTTCACACACTCCCAGAATACTCTAATCATAATCAATTCAGGGATAAAAAGCCCTGTGAAAATCTAGTGAAAAATAAAAATTCTGTATACATTTGTACCTTTGAAACATGCAAAATTTCTGAATTTTGTCCCCTTTATCATAGAAAAATATAATTCTGTTTGTTTCCTTATAAATAATTCATATATATGAACATTTTTGCACAAAAAAATGGATGGTAAATAAAAATAAAATTTTGGGTTAAACCCATTTTCAGCCCTTCAAGTGTATCTCATACACTGTCAAATGTAGAGGAAATTTGTTCACATACAAAATGTATTCCAGAAAGCTCTCACCACGATCAGTTCCAATTCACATCAAAATGGAACTAAAAATAAAAATTCTGTGTTCAAATAATAAATATTCAACATTAAAGTTTCCTGTCTTTCAAACATTTAAAAAAATTAACTTGTCTTTGCCTACTTTTAAATAATTTATAAAGATGAACATATTGCAATAAAAAAACATTAAAATTGGATGAAAAAAAATATTTTTAAAACTTGAGAGAGAATTTCCTAAGGATTTCAATAATTAAATAAAATAAAAATAAATTTAAGTAGTATATTACTTATTTGATCTTGAGATCAAAAGCATTTATATGTCATTTAAGGATTAATTGCGATTTTTCTTCAGTTCATGAAGAAATACATGTAACCTCAATCAGGTTGTACACACCAGGTTACGCAAGGGTGTGCACAACCTGATTGAGGTTATTCCGAATGAACCAAACAAATAATTGCATTCAATCCTTATAAATTAAAACTTTTTTTGTTATGATATTGAAAAATATATTTATTTTTTCAAAATAAGGCAAATAATCGGAAATAAATTTAAATAACCTCAAAGGTGCCTCATTTAAAGAAAATCACCCGATGACAACGGCACGCAACGCCTTGAGAACGACGTCTAATTTCAGATTCCGTACATATGAAAATAACCTCAACTTTTTAAACCATTCAAAACACGTATAAAATGACATGTGACTCTAAAATTAATTTATAATATATATAAATACAAAATATAAAGGGACTGGGACATGAGACTTAAAAGTTCTACTTTAGACAAATGTTGAATTAGAAGAATGTGCAGAGAGAAGAATTTGGAATAAAGCAATATGTCCCTGTTCAGTGAACTGGAGACATGTATACATTCAGACTTAAAAGTCCAATGTAGTAAATATCTTTTAGATATTTGTTATCAAACCAATCATATCATTTTCAGCACCAATCACCCTTTCAAGTAGGCCTATTAATATTTTTTTATTTACATAACACTAAACAAATGTACAGCAGAAAATATTTCATGCATATTCAGCATGAGAACAAGTTCAACAATATCAAAACACATCTATAGAAATGGGGGAGGAATGTGACAACTGGCCAGGCAACAAATTTTGACTGCCACTGCAAAAATATGTATCTACAATGTGCCTACTCTTTTTTTAATATCTACAAAAGAGGTCTTAAATGTGCAAGGATCATGGCAGTCTCCAAACACATCAGAAACTATAGTCCACAAGCAGGCTTTCTGTATAACCTGACAACACCCATCGAAAGTGCACCCCCTATCCCCCACCTGAGACAGTTCTGTGGGTTGAGCCCTGTACATGTGATTCTTCACTAGTACCCAGTCCTATATAAAAGTCATACTAACCTTCTGTATATCTCCTTATGACTGAAGTTTTACCTACAAAGTATATACATGTATATGGAGAATATAAAATTTACAGTTTAGACACTGAACTGTGATTCTACAAACATGAATATTGTTCACATTTGTAAACAAAATTCCCCAATATCCTTTGAAAGAATAATATGACCTCCCTGTAAGAAATTAGACAGATGTCAGTGCTAAATTTCAAACATCTACAGAGAATCCAATGGTACTTTAATAAGTGTATTAATAAAACATAGTTCTCTGTGGCAGGGTTGTGCAGAGTGAATAAAATGCACTTTTGTCCTTAAGACCTGATATAATTGCATGTTTTGTGTGTGGAAATGCTACACTTATAATTTCTGTAAAAGTTTGTGGACTGTAAAACACTGAAGTGAATTTGTTCATCTTTTTTATTGTTTGTTTAATTTTTGTTAAGGTCATGGAGATCTAGAGTTGTTAACCCAGACACATCCAAGTCAGGATCTATATTAATACAGGTTTCTGTTGTTTGCATTTTTGTGTTATAAAACTGAGGTTTGAGAGAAGTAGGGTCCATATCGCTGTAGTGAGTTGGTTATATTATTAACAATTACTGTGTAACTTTTCATTTGCAATTAGCAAGAACAATAATATCATATGCACTGAAATTTTTTTATTTTCAAGATTTTTATTTGATTTTTGTTATTTTAACGCCACTTCCAGCAGTATTTCAGCTATATCGTGGCAACCAGTTTTAATGGTGGAGGAAGCCGGAGTACCTGGAGAGAACCACCGACCCTGGGCAAGCAACTGGTAAACATTATCACTTGCGGCTGCGAGTCGAGTGCACCCTTTTTTGTAATTTACAAAGCTGGGCATGAACCCACGCCGTATTGGTGATAGGCTTGTATGAGCTGTTAGATTCAACGACCTAACTTATTGAGCCACCCGGGCCCCTATATTTTCAAGAAATTGTACATCTTGGTACATGTATTATTAATTTACCCTTGGCAAAACTCACGTCAATACATATTTTTTAAATGTTCATGAAAACTACGAGATAATTAATTCCCCATGACAAAGTATACAGGATCCATTAACTTATGTACAACTCTAGACACAAATGTTGCTAAATACAGAAAGGTGATAAATTGTACTTGTCAATTTAAATTTGTGATAAATTAGAGTTGCAAGCACTTCCTTCTGTAAAATGTATCAGTCAGATAATTAACATATTTTTATTGATATCTGACTACTTATTTCAATATGTACATGTATATATAACATATCTTAAAAGCAATTTTATGACTATTAGAACACTAAACCAGAGGCTCTCCAGAGCCTGTATCACCTGGTTATAAAAAGAACCAATTGGTCCTATGTAAAAACTATGTCCTGCAGTGGTAGTCATCTTAGAATTCCGATCAACATAAAAAACACGGAGTTTGTATAGGACCTTCCAATGATTGATGCACAGTTTAGGTTCAATCAGTGCAATAGCTTCAGAGAAGAAAATATTTCTGTATTTTCCCATATCGTCCTGTGTTAATACTATGACCTGTGGTGGCAGCCATCTTGGATTTCGGATCGGCATAAAAAACCCAAACTTTTTAGAGGACCTTCAAATGATTATTCCTGGGCAGTTTGGTTTCAATTGTCCAAGTGGTTTAAGAGAAGCGTTTGGAAACATTTTTCCCATAGGGTTCAATGTTAAACTAAGTCCTGCCGTAGCCGCCATTTTGAATTTCATATCCGAACAAAAAACCTACAGTTTGTAGAGGACCATCGAATGAACATTCATGTACAGTTTGGCTTTAATCATATCTGTAGTTTCTGAGAAGAAGGCACTTGAACATTTTCCCATAGGGTCCAATGTTAATCTATTTCCTGCAGTGGTGGCCATCTTGGATTTCCGATCGGCATAACAAACCTGAATTTTGTAGAGGATCTTCAAATGATCATTCCTGGGCAGTTTGGTTAAATTGTCCAAGTGGTTTCAGAGAGGAAGCATTTTGAGACACTTTTCCCATAGGGTCCAATGTTAAACTAAGTCCTGCTGTAGTCGCCATTTTGAATTTCATATCGGAACAAAAAACCTAAAGTTTGTAGAGGACCATCCAATGAACATTCCTGTCTAGTTTGGATTCAGTCTGATTTGTAGTTTCTGAGAAGAAGGCATTTGAATATTTTCCCATACATGTACATGTAGGTTCCAATGTTAAACTAAGTCCTGCCGTAGCCACCATTTTGAATTTCATATCAGAACAAAAAACCTACAGTTTGTAGAGGACCATCCAATGAACATTCATGTACAGTTTGGCTTTAATCATATTTGTAGTTTCTGAGAAGAAGGTATTTGAACATTTTCCCATAGGGTCCAATGTTAATCTATATCCTGCAGTAGTGACCATCTTGGATTTCCAATCGGCATAAAAAACCCAAACTTTGTAGAGGATCTTCCAATGATCATTCCTGGGCAGTTTGGTTTCAATTGTCCAAGTGGTTTAAGAGAAGAAGCATTTTGAAACATTTTTCCCATAGGGTCCAATGTTAAACTACATTTTTGTAAGTCCTGCCGTAGCCGCCATTTTGAATTTCATTTCGGAACAAAAAACCTAAAGTTTGTAGAGGACCATCGAATGAACATTCATGTACAGTTTGGCTTTAATCATATTTGTAGTTTCTGAGAAGAAGGCATTTGAACATTTTCCCATAGGGTCCAATGTTAATCTATTTCCTGCAGTGGTGACCATCTTGGATTTCCAATCGGCATAACAAACCCAAACTTTGTAGAGGATCTTCCAATGATCATTCCTGGGCAGTTTGGTTTCAATTGTCCAAGTAGTTTCAGAGAAGAAGCGTTTTGAAACATTTTTCCCATAGGGTCCAATGTTAAACTACATTTTTGTAAGTCCTGCCGTAGGCGCCATTTTGAATTTCATTTCAGAACAAAAAACCTAAAGTTATTTATTTACTGTTTGTAGAGGACCATCCAATGAACATTCATGTACAGTTTGGCTTTAATCATATTTGTAGTTTCTGAGAAGAAGGCATTTGAACATTTTCCCATAGGGTCCAATGTTAATCTATTTCCTGCAGTGGTGGCCATCTTGGATTTTCGATTGGCATAAAAAACAAAAACTTTGTAGAGGACCTTCCAATTATCATTCCTGGGCAGTTTGGTTTCAGAGAAGAAGCATTTGGAAACATTTTTCCCATAGGGTCCAATGTTAAACTAAGTCCTGTTGTAGCCACCATTTTGAATTTAATATCAGAACAAAAAACATAAATTTGTAGAGGACCATCCAATGAACATTCATGTACAGTTTGGCTTTAATCATATATGTAGTTTCTGAGAAGAAGGCATTTGAACATTTTCCTATAGGGTCCAATGTTAATCTATGTCCTGCGGTGGCGTCCATCTTGGATTTCCGATCGGCATAAAAAAGAGAAACTTGGTAAAGGACATTCCAATGATCATTCATTTACAGTTTGGGTTCAGTCAGTTCATTAGTTTCAGAGAAGAAGATCTTTGAAATTTCAGCCAATCAGAGCATATTATTGGCCCCGGCAGCCATGTTGAATATCCGACTGGAACGAAAAACAAAAACTTTGTAGAGAACCATCCAAGGAACATTCCTGCTAAGTTTGGTTCCAATTGGCCCAGTGGTTTCAGAGAAGAAGCTTGCAATGTGAAAAGACGACGGACGACAGACGACAAGTGATGGCAATAGTTTGGTCCAGGTGAACTAAAAAAGGAAATTAAAAAAAAAGGGGGTCTTTCATCAAGTGTCTTTATATTTGTGGATATAATTTACTTCCTATTTAAACAGGCATCACGATGAGCACCAGTCCTTTTTTAAGAACTATATAAAAATAAATTCAAGAATTTGATTCGGAACACTAAATTCAAATTTTCATTTCGCGGACTGATTTAAATCATAATATAAAAAAAATTAAAAAGATATTTTTTTTACTGTCATGCCAGGCATGTACCAGAAAATAATCTTCATTATGTTGAAGGATTTCTGTAAATAAAGAAGAGAAGAAGAGTGAGTGATTGTTGTTCAACGCCAATTCAACAATTTTTCAGCTATATCATGACGAGAACAAGTTAATTTTCAATGAGATGATGATGATGAGGTCCGCTTTGATCTAGAACAACACGCTGAGTTGGATATTTATAGTGCTAGCTCACTGAAACAACAGTCCACTGGTAGACGCGTCACTCCACTCGGACACATTAATCTGATTCCGAGCCAACCAATCTTTGCTCTTTCTCCTTAATGCTGCGTGCTAAGCGGAGAAGCAACAAATACCAATTTTATAGTCTTTGGTTTGACCGGAGCATGCTAACCATTACGCCACCGATGTGGTTAAGAGAAGAAGAAGAAATACATTTAACCACTGCCGTTGATTGAGGTACAATTGAGACAACCACCGACTGATTTTGGATAAAATCCTAGGATTAGATGGCCTAAATTGGATGGCTTGAAAGCATATTGATGTATCCTCTCGTCCGTTAAAATCGGTCAACACCTGAAATCGGTCACCATTTTGGAATGCACTGTCATGTGAGTTCAGATGTCGATGACGTCATTTATCCTGCAAACTGCATCCAGAAATAGATAATGGGTCAAGACAACAATAAGATTTAAACAGATAAGAAAATATATCTATAGGATTTGGTGCCATTTTACTACTACCATTTTGACTTAATAACCAAAGTCAAATATTTCCAGAAAAACACAGTCCGTAATGGATAATTTGCATATCCTGTGTTTGTTTACATTCCACTGTGCATATTGACCTATATTTACAACTCAATTAGGCAACGGAAATTGCATTGTTTTCATTTTGAAATTCAGTAATTCCTTAGACAATTTTCAGATTTTTAGCGGGAATATTTGTGGGTAATATATATGACTTAATATAAATTACATGGAATTGGATATGGATAAAATTGTACGTGAAAACAGAGATATTATCTGCTGAAAACAAGTGACAGCAAATACAATTTAATGAAAAAATGGGGAAATATAGAAAAAGCAAATTAAAAAATATTGTAAAATACAATCTCCTAGGCCTATTTGTGTTCCACGTGACTATTTTATGGTTGACTGATTTCAAGTAACGTGACTTGTGCGCCATTACAAAACATATGCAAACAAAAAAAGTCAGCGAGCCGACATTTCTTCATCAAATTAAGCGATGTTTGGGTATTTTATATGGCTTAAATGCCCAAGTAAACATGGCATTTATCTTTGAGATAAATACCAATTTGAATGAGAATCATAAGGAAATATCTTAACTGACCGATTTACGGTCACATGTGGATATATAGATAAATGATTGAAGAAAAGCTTCATCACCTCTTTTTGATTTGCAAGTCATTTATTTGCTAATATATAGATGGGATTTGGGTACTAAACTGAGAAACGAAAACGAAACAAAATACACCGAAACGAAACGAAATGAAGCATCACAAAACGAAATGAAATAAGTCAAACAAAGCATAAAAGATCCAAAAACAATCAATGAAGGGGTAAAAATCAATGAAATATTGAGTGGTTGTTCGGCTATTTATAGATCTACACTTGGATGCTTTTCTGTTGCAAAATTCAAAACGGTCAACAAAAGTCATGTATCAATACAGTAAATATATATTAAATTCTTTAAAATGTTAGCGTTGGTGGATCGAGAGGAAGGGGGGGTCTAGGGGTTGGAACCTCCTTTTTTCAGAAACTGAAAAATTACGTATATCAGTGTCAAAAATTAGACTGAAATCGGTTATTTTTTATTCTGAACCTCCTTTTTGAGTGGAACCCCCCACCCTTTTAAAATTGACTGGATCTGCACCTGAGTACATTTTTTTTGTAGATTGGTTGAAACGTATAGTCTTTTAGCAATCTATTAGACTATAAATGTCAGTCTGCTTTGCTATTGCAAAAGTAGCTTCATGATCAGTAGCTGTGAAAAAGTTAAAATGTTTTACCTAGACTTTATCAGATATATGGTTTCATATGTCTCTGACCTTATTATGGATTGACCTGAGCATATCTTTTCTACGATATCACATTCGATTTTCATTCAGGCTTCACGTGACCATCCAAAATACATTGGAACATAGGTGGCGGAACAGGAAGACCAGGACAAGAGGGGACAATAACTTTCTCCAATTCTTGAGGGGAGGCAAAAATATATGGTTTTGACCTTCCAGTAGTGAATTTTCCATTTCTTGGTAGTAATAGACTCTACATTCAAAGTTGATCCGGTATGCTAGAGTTTGTGTCCAATACAGTGACTTCCTAGAGAGAGGACAACTGCTGTCAGAAAAGCTACTCAGGGATAAGTCAAACCTACAGTACAGCTGACAGCATACACTGATAAATGCTGACCATAATCTGCATGCTGAGCCAGGCTCAGCATTTTTGCTGATAGTCTGCTAATTAACCCCAAGGTAATAAACAGGGCCATAAAATACCTGGTCAGTAGTGTCTTGTTGATTTTACAGGTAAATATATACACCTGTTTGTGTTACATAACAGGAAATGGGCATATTTGGATTTCAGTGATTGTGATGTGTAGAAAAAGGACTTTAATACATTTAACTGTACCTTGAAAATTTGTCAATAAAATAATATTTTCAAAATTTAATATTTTGTGATATTAGCATCAGCTAACATTAACAATTTAAACAAATAATTGAAATAAAATCATAATTTTGTGTTGGATATATAAGAATTTTTAACTGAAAATATGGCAAAGTAGAACAAGATTAATTGTGATGATATTTTAATCAATAGATTAATTAATTTAGATTAGATTTAACATTTTAAGAATTTTCTTTCTATGTAATGTGCAGGTGTGTACATGTTAGTCATGTATTTAAGAGGTTTTTTTTCAACTTTGACAAAAATGTTATAGTTGTTCTTTTATGATACATGTATTTAAAATTTAAAAAGACATTATTTTGTGATTAATTTTATCTGTTTTTGCAGAGGAATAATATATTTAATTTGCTTTATCTATTTAATCATATAAATGTAATCCAATTTAATGAAGGATTTATGGACACTTGTAATTTGCCACTTATTCACTCTCAAGACATACTGTCTAGGCTAATGAAAAAGAAAAACACACACATATATTCAACTAGATTCCTAAATTAAATACATATATTTTTTTTTATAAAATGTGAAATGTTCAATGGTTAAAATTAAATTACTATAAATTTCTTTTTCATAAATATTCATGAATTTTGAATCAAACTTTTACTGTTTTTGTTAGTACAAACACAAATAAAAAAAAAAAAAGACAACAAACAAATGGTTAAAAAAAGAATAGATACACATCTATTGTATACATGTAAATATTTTCAAATAATTTACTTTTAAATTTTAAAACACAGATAATAATTGAAATTTTAACAAAACAAATCAACAAAGAAATTTTAATTCAATTTTATAATTATCAAAACATTACTACATTGTAAAATAGAAAATTTATTATGTAAATATTTCCACTAAATAAAAAGTCACAAGTGTAACAAATCGCACATACATGCTCAGGTTAATTTTACTAACACCTAGTGAATCAGGTACATCTACCTGGAAATCATTATGATCATATTGTTTATTCAATTGCTGACCATTTGTACAGGTGAGGGTAATAAAACTGATCATCAGCCCATGATTTACGACCCCCAATAAAACCTCAGCATTGAATGCTGAGCCTTTTAAATGCTCAGCATTTATCAGTGTATGCTGTCAGCTGTACTGTAGGTTAGAGTCATCACTCCGTAGATCTATTATATAAATCAACTGTGCACAACTCTTTTGTCAGTTACTGTCTTTTGAACATGACTTGGAATTCTGCGTTTATAGCCCCAAATAAAAAAATATCACAAGAAAATTTATAATAACTTCCAAACTATTTCCGAATATTATGAAAGTAACTAATTGTCGAAATTATATCCTAAAATCTGGATTTAGCATTTTCCAAGTCAAGTTCTTGAAAACATCATATCTGCAGGTATTTGTGCACTGGGAAATCCTACTGAATAACTTGCATTGCCAACAGCGAAAGCAGGTTATCCCTAGCAAAATAAGCATATAATTCTTTAACTCCTTAGCCGCTACTGCGTCCGTTTTCTGATGATCGACTATTCAATTTAATTTTCTTTCAATATCTACTAGAATTAGTTGACAGAATTGAAAAAAATGTTACCTAATTACGGATCTGTATAAACATGCATAGGTCGTAATCTTATGTTTTAATATCACTCCCGTAACTTTCAAAGCAGTGCCTGGCAGGTTTCTTTATACTTAAGAGCCACACAATTTTCATCTATATACTGCTATACTAGTTCGAATTTAAAACAAGTTATTGTCGATCACAAACTGCGATAAGTAAGTAAATTTTATTTAGAGTCGGTATATACATATACATAGACAACAAATCAACACGAGCCCTAATGTGCTCTTAAACCGACGATGGCAAAATAATTTACAGAGGTATAATTCCTCTTGCAGATTATCTATTATATGTCTGCCAACTTCATTTCGTTTCGTCTCGCTTCTCAGTTTAGTAATACCCATGCCCATGGGATTTCCCTAGCTGACCCTTTCAGAAATCTAATAATTCAAATCTGAGAAGTTCATCTCACTGTAGTAAACTGCAGTGGACAACACATTTAATTAATGTTATCAATTGATATTGATTTGATAAGCGATACCATAACAATAGTAAAAGTGGAGAAAATTTGAAAAGGGAGGTCTTTATCCGCGACTACCTGTCGTTGCGGTAAAGCACTAATTTGGCATTTTTTCTGTGTATTTCAATCTTAAGTGATCTTAATTTATTTCCTTGTTTATGTATAATATGATTTTTCAACATAAAAATAACTGTCAACTACGAAAGACTTTCTTACCAACACCAAATTCACCAATGACGAGAATTTTATATAAATGCTCCTTCCCGGCGACAACCGCCATTTTCGGTTCACGTGATAATTCTTAGATCACATGATCACTATCGTCAAAGAGCTCCGATCGAAAATGTTTGGTCAACATCCGGGATATTTTAAAGCGGTATTTTTAAAGCAGACACGGATAATTATCGTAAGTATTTATAAATATACTGTGTATATAATGTTTTGAATTATGATGCTTTATGATTGTTATTATTATTAGTTTCATTTCTTGTCCAAATATCATTTATTTTTGCAGTGTAAAATTAGATTTTTCTATAAGTTATAAGGAATCCGGCTTCAAAATCATTACAATCAACTGAAATATCGCTATATCTTGCATTTACGAATGAATTAAATGTTGCCCAAAAAGAAAAAAAATATTGATGAATGATTGATTTTACTTAAAAATACTATTTTTTTTATGAAAAGTCAATTAGTAACTATAGTTATACTCTAAAACATGATGTCAACAGATGTTTTTGAAATCCGGCTTGGTCAAAATGTAAACATGTATACAAACCGGTTGGGTCATTTATAAATAACCGGGTTTGTCAGTATGTAAATACCACTGATCTTATTGTTATTGAGCATTATATTGCAATTTAACAATAGTTATGATTAGGAAATATCTCAAAGACGATAAATACTGATCCATCGTATGAATATTCGCCATGCTGCTAATTTCAGCTACTTTGTACAATAAAAAAAATCGTTATTTCTATGTTAAATTGTTACTGTCGCGAACACTTGATTTTTCTAATGCTTTTTGTGGCACTGACATCACGATTGGTGCTCAATACGCTACACTCACTTTAAGTAGCTGTCCATGCGCATCTATTGAGTAGTGGGAGATTCTTTTTATAACGCAATATTTCAATTTTATACTCGTTGATAACGAAGTAAGTCATTCTGTGAAAATAACTTCATGGATACGATATTTAAGTTTCTTCACAGTATAATGTTTACATTAACATTACAGATAAGCAAATTAACAAAGGCTGTAGTATTGAATTCCTTTCCGCACGGACGATTTTGGCAGTTTGTTAGGTGTACTCGATTAATGCAACGTTCGTTACAAGTTGTAATACGACAAATGTTCGTGCTTTGCTCACTGAAAATAGAGGCTCAGTGATCTGAGCCTATGTCGTTCACCTTTCATTCTGCTTTGAGGAAACTTAATACAGACAGAACCTTCTATAGGTGCTTCCCACCAAAGTTCGACTCATTTGGTTAAGCAGTTTCAGAGAAGAAGATTGTTAGAAATCGACCAATCAGAAACAAGAATTGTCTGTGGCGACCATGTTTGTCAACGGATCGGGATGAAATGTGCAATCTTTACAGAAGACCTTCCATAGTTGCTTCCTACCAAGTTTCGGTTCATTTGGCTAAGCAGTTTGAGAGGAGAAGATTTTATAAAATCGACCAATTAGAAACAAGAATTGTCTGTGGAGACCATGTTTGTTAACGGATTGGGATGAAATGAGCAATCTTTATAGACGACCTTCCATAGTTGCTTCATACCAAGTTTCGGTTCATTTGGCTAAGAACTTTTAGGGGAGAAGATTTTTTTTAAATCTGCCAATCAGAAACAAAAATCGCTTGTGGCGACCATGTTTGTTAACGGATCGGGACGAAATGAGTAATCGTTACAGAGGACCTTCCACATATGCTTCCTACTAAGTTTTACTTCATTTGGTTGAGGCGTTTCAGAGGAGAAGATTAAAATGTGAATAGTTAATGGACGACAGACGACGAACGAAAGACGACGGACTATGTGCTGTTGTTTTTTTTCACTTTTATTCACTGAAGAAAATTTTTTGTTTTTTGTTTTTTTGTTTTTATCAATTTGCAAGTCGAACATACCCTTGACAAGTGTTATAATGAACCTTAAATAAATCACAAAAAGGAAACATAATCGTGATATTGAGCTGTTTTCGCTATTCTTTCAATTTTTTTAATAGACAAAACCGGTTCTACTGAAAAACAATTTTTGGGACCCAACCGGAAAGTAGTGGCTGACAGAGCCGGAACGTAAATAAGCATTGTGTTTTTTACTGTAGCAAGTCTAAAACTATTCATGCAAACTATCATGTATATAAGCATTACAAAAGGTTTGTGTACTTTAATTACACATATAGACTACTTTGTATAGCTTTATTTGATGATTTCAATCTCATTATTAGCATTTTTCATTGTTTATGTCCATCATTTTATCTATATCTGAGTAATCTATTAAGTTAACCACAGAAACATATAGGTAAAAACAAACAAAAATAATCGACCGATAACGACATCTTCTGGATTCAAGATATAATAATACTATATGATCATAATACTTACTTTTTGTCGTCGCCTGTATGTCAAACATGCCTAATTGACTTGTACCGGAAGATGACAGAACAATTCCGACCGGAGCTCTTTGACGACAGTGATGATACTAAAACATGTATCAAAGTTCCTATTATTTGGTATCATTTGTTATAGCTAACTTGATATATCAGAAATACATCGGTAGTGTAGGGGTAAATATTGATTACTAAATTGTATTTAATACACAAATAATTAAACAGTTAAGTCAAGATTTGACCTTTGAAGCTCAAGTAGTAAGGTTTATTTCTTATTCCCTTTTGGATACATTACTTTGGTACTTGTCGGAAAACAAAATAAGGAAATATCTCAAGAGACCGTTGCCACCAATAATTGGTCAACAACTAAATACTCCATTAGTCATATCAGACAGTAAGCAGGGGCGGTTCCAGGGGGGGGGGGGGGGGGGGCACCCGGCGCGCGCCCCTAAAATTGGAAAAATATGAATTTTTGGCGTAAAATCGTGATTTTTCACACGAAATACCCCAAAAATTTTCGCGCCTCCCTCCGCTCGGCGCAATTTTTTTAAGTGCGCCCCCCTAACTTGAAATCCTGGATCCGCCCCTGGTAAGGGGAAATACCTGAAAGATAACTACTCAACTGAAATTGAACATAATATTAAATGGAGAGGGACTAGTGGCAGATCGGTAGAACAAGGTTACCTTTGGCTCTTGGAAAATATAACCCATGAAATAGGGCATTTTGACAACATCCATTTGTACATTTGGCTAGGTACGTGCGACCTTACAATATATGACAGAACAACAATATATATTTCTTTGGCTTCAGAATCCGATGCAATAATAGAACAAATTACAGCAATCTTTAGGAAAATCCTCGAAATTACCCAAAAGTATTCTTCTTGCAAACTTACATTCCTTGAAATTCCGGTGTACTCCATATTTGAATGGAATAAGTACCAGAGACATCCCACACCATACTCCTATAAAAAAAACAGACGACATATTAATATATCAAATATATAAACTAAATTCAGTAATAAGAAGCCTTAATTCGGAATTGGAAGTCTTCTCACCAAATTTTTCAGTGGACCTGAATCACCACCAAGATAAACATTCAAAATCCAAGAAAATTACCATCAGAGATCAATACAACTTCATCCTATTAAAAGACGGAATACACGTAGTGGGAAATTTGGCAAAAGTTTGGCTCAAAAAGCTAGCATCACAAGTACAGGACGATTGTTGGGGCCTCAGGGTACGGTCAGCAGTGGGAGTATCCACGACGCACTGTACTCCTGGTACCTCCAAATAATCTACAACATTATAAGGGTGTAATCAGCAGTGGGATTATCCACGACGTATTATATCCCTTATATACACAATCGGAATTTCACAGTAATATATATTGTACACCAGCATCGTATGTCTACAATCAAGCTACTCATTCGGACAATTGTATTGCATCTTCTTTTAAACTACCATCCAAGGACGTGCTATTATAACGCCAATTTAATTTGCCATCAGGTACAGGAATTATAATATTTATAATATAAAACTTCATAAAATCATTTGGGAAATTTGGAAAGCTACAATATTGTAAAATCTATCAAACACAAATTATCCTGATAACAAAGGAGAGATCAGAATTGGTAAACTACAAAATCAAAAGTCAAAGCAGTCTACATATAGCAATATACCAGACTAACTACATATCATTCTCTGGATCATACTTTTTAGAGTCAATTTAAGAATAGATATTCCTAACATTTTTTAAATTCATGTAAAACAGCCAACACGACGTGCTGTTCGGCTATTCTTAGTACAAATATCAACATCCAATAACTACTGCATATAGATTGGGCAGCTCTCTTGATACAAACAATAGTGGGATTATCCACGACGAGTTGTAGATACGGTACTGCTCAATAACGCAATGTCTTCAACAACCAGATTTCGCAAGGCTATCTCCACTGGAGATCTCAACACCACAACCAGAAGCTACAGATCGTATACCCTAGACAGAGCAAAAGCTTTAGACAACAAGAGACAAATCTGTAACAACGAGCATATTAACTATGCAATGAAACCGGGCACAATATTTGTAATTGAATATAGTACAGCCGCATACGAACTTGCCAAAACTGTCACTGCTCAAATCCTACAATCCAACGACTTTAAAGAAAACTTTGCTATAGATGAGCAGGTTGGTCAAGATCAAACAAATGCAATTGTAGACTTAGTATATAAAATATATAATCGCAAACAAAATGGGCAAACAGGAAATCAACTAAAATTTGCGATCAACATGTACCACACACAATGTAAAATTAATGTGAATGGAAACAGAGTAGACATCTTTGTCAATGACATTTTCGACAAAATCTGTGACAAAACTAAATTAAACGTCCAAAATCTAGACATTGTTAACTCAACTATTGCTTCTCAGATATCGCCACTATTGCCCTCATCTTCAAATATGGTGAAAAAAGTATACAAAATACAAATGTGGAGAAAGAAGTCATGCAAATCAGAAATGAGCAGTGTAGAATGAACAATGTCAAACAAATAGAACCATGTACTTCAGAAGTAACCTGTATAAAGGAAATTAATGATACAATGATCAAGATGAATGAGATGTGTCCATTTTGTAGAGCATATGTAAATAAAGATGGAATAGCATGCGATCAATGTGATTTCTGGTACCATTTTCCATGCATAGGGATCGTTGATACATCAGTAAAGGAGAATATGGAGAAAGCTGATTACATCTGTCACTTCTGTAGTGAGGATAATTTATACTCAGATAAAGCTGAAAAACTCCAACTGGAACATATAGCTGAAAAGATTGATACTACTGGAAATATCATTTCCCTAAATGACACCCATAGTGATATGAATGTATTACAGGAAAGACAAGATACTGGTATATACACTACAAAATCTAGTAGTATTCTAGAAAACTGTCAACCACTAGATGAATTACTGTTGGAGGAAAGAAATATGCTAGAATCGTATGCATATGATACTCAACCAGAAAAAGAAGAGATAGACATTAATATAGATTTCAGAAGAGACGTCCTGAAATCAATCTATAATAACAACAGTAAAGCAGAAAGGGCAAACGACATGGTAACCAATGAAAAGGATAAATGGGAAATACAGCCTGATGTGGAGGATCATAACACTTCAAATAGACAAAAAGTTGACTATGCTGGAACTGCTAAAACAAGAAGAAATACAAAGCAGAAAAATGAAAAAGATGACATACTAATAAACCAGAAGAGTAGAATTTTAAATCTAGAAAACGAGGTGAAACAGCTAAGAGAACACCCAAATGTAGAATACAGACATAATGATTGCATCACAGGTAACCATCATAAATGTTGCCAGCAAACTCTTCATAATGATAGATACAAGGATGAGTTAATAGAACAGAGATTAAGAATAGTAGAGATGCAAATGATACAAAACATGTGTATAACAACTGCTCTAAACACCCATATGGCCTTACAGAATCGTCCAACAACACACATGGCGTCTCCTACATACGGGTTCTATCCAATGAATATACATGGCCCGATGCATCCACATCCTCAACCATTCCAGCACAGAATGCCACCACAATACTTGGCACCTTTTTCGTATTATCCAACCACAAATTTTCCACCACCATCTGGTACTTATAACCATCATTTCCCCCAGCAAGGAGTACAACAGCAATATGGACAGAATGTAACTCACAACCAAGGCTTCTATCAACATCAATCACAACATCATCAAGACCAGACTGGTAAATTTAGACAGCATCCCTCCCAATATCAAGCACAACAGCAATCAGGACATAATGGAGCACAAAACCAACATCTCCACCAGCACGAAGTTCAGCTTCAATCCGATCATATTGAAGCAGCTGACACTCTCCCTAGGCAACACTTACAACAACATTATGAACAGGAGAGAAATGAAACAAGCATTAAAGATAATTATTGTAGTAACCCACCAATCATAATTAGTGCTACCGGAAATAATGTGGAAAATCAGCTAAATTTGGGAAAACTATTTAGAGACATAAATAGGGAATCTAATTGTAGAAAGGAAAATACAAACACAACACAAAACCAACCAAATGAAATAGGACCAAAAATACTAGGAGATATGATACAATCTAGAAATGAGGTAGTGGACAAAAACCCAACGAGGTCAACTACGAACAACCCAAAAGGATAAATTGTAATATTAATAGCGAACCACATAGCTTTGCTGATACTAGATCTAAGAAAACTCTAAATTGTACGGAGATGAGACAAGCAAACGATAGAAACAGAGAAGAACTTAATCACCTTTTTCGGCTAGAAAGCCTCCAGAAACAACCGCCAGAGAGAATCCAACAAAAAAGACTTAGATTAATAACATGCAACATTGAAGGAATTAAGTCAAATTCTGCCTATATAAACTCACTCAATATGGAAAACACAATACTGTGTCTACAGGAACATTTCCTCTGGGATTTCCAAAAGAACGAAATGAATAAATTAGTTCCAAACATAGGTAACTACACAATTTGTCATGATACAAAAGACCCCCTGAATGGTTTTAAGCTACCACGTGGACAAGCAGGTGTTGCAATTCTTTGGCCGCAAGAGTGGGATGGTCGAATTAAGAGACTTAAACTTGGAAACGAGAGAATTATAGCAATAACAGTGGCTAGCTCACCTGAAATCTGTTTAATTAATGCTTACCTACCAACACAAAATACAAACTCACAGGTAGAATATTCAGAATGTCTAGATGTCATCTTCGACATAATTGTGAAATATCAAAGTCAATATCAAATAAAACTACGTGGGGACCTGAATGGTACTGTAATGGAAAGTAGAAACAACAAACATGATCAATTACTGAAGAAATTTATAACAGAAATGGGATTTGACATCAGCAAACAAGTTAGTGACTTGCCTACATTCTTTCACCATGCACATGATTCTACGTCGCAGATAGACTATATTTTTGCAATGGAACCTGATACAATTGTAAAATACAAATATGGAGAAAAATCATATCTAAGCTCCTCCGCTCACATAATTGTCAAAGCAGAAACAAACATCAAAATTCCAATGGTAGAAAGCAGAAAACCCTCCAACAATCAATCAAAATTGATAGTTTTATGGGAGAAGATGGATAGAACTGCATACAATGACATATTAGAGGCAAATTTAAACAACAACCTACAAGAACAGGGTGATATAGATCAACAAATTAAGATGATCACAGATGCATTAATAGATGCCCAAAAGAAGACAATTCCAAACAAAATTACACAACTTCGGGGACCAAAATGGAAAGCATCATCTCCAGTGGAAGAACTACTGAAAAAATGCAAAATACTTTACACTAGCTGGTGTAAAATTGGGAAACCAAAAAATCACAACCTGCATAAACAGTTAAAAACAGAAAAAAAGGAACTTACGTAGACAACAACGTGTGGAATATGCTATAGACAGAATAATGGACAGAATAGAGGAGCTATCCATAGAACTCTGTTACCGTCTATATGTTAGACGTCTACAATGTACGCAGGAAACATGAGTAATAAATCTGGAAGAACTCTAATGGACTACAATTATGTTCAGGAATGTAATTAACTGTGCCATATAAATTAATAAGGTCTTTGATTTCATTCTATATCTAGAATGATAGATCCATAATGTCCAGGGTGTACTCAGAGGTATCTATGAAATAATCCGTTATTATCCTTTTATATGTAATATTTTATAAATTTTAATACTAGCTATGACATCCTCTTGATATATCAGTTTAACCATAATCTTTCTGGAAATTTTACCTTTTAAGCATAACATAAATCCCTGTATTTTATCTTTTAAACTTAAAGTAAAGCTTCTTGTAATTTTGTAGTTTATATTTTAAAATTTTTAATGTAACCAAAAATCTCTCTGTGAATTTTACCTTTTAAACATAACATAAACTGTTGTATTTTACCTTTTAAACTTATAATAAAGTCTGCTGCATTTTTGTAGTGTATATTTTAGATTTTAAAAAAAAGAGAGAATGATCTGTATGTCAATAGCTTCATATTGGCACAAATTTTAAATTATCTCTAATATTTTTAATAATTAAGAAAGTATTTTGATAAGGCTGTAATTTTTTTTTTAACACAAACTGGATATAGCATAACTTAAATATAAATCCACTGTATATAGTGCACTAATTTGCAATTTTGACAGCTAAATATGAAAGAGTAAAAACAAAACTTCCCGACGCCAAAAATACATGGAAAATCCATGGTGTTTCTACTAAATGAAGCTAATACAGAGAGAAGAAAGAAGTTAATGCTGAGGATTTATTTAAGAATTTAATGCATTTTTTTGGTAGTTTTATTGGCGTGTAAAAGCGTGGACCGAAGCACATTTTGTATGAAGAGCACAAAATGTGCCTAGGTCCACGCTTTTACATGCCTATAAAACTATAAAAAAAAATGCATTCAATTCTTATAATTACATTTAAATCACACCAAAATTTAATATAGTTGAATTTTTCGTTGTAAATTTTATTTGTGTTAGATTATTTGCTGATGGAAATTCTTACGCCATTGATTGTTTACATCTGACGTCGTCATGGCGGCACGTGCAAGTTTGGGTTTCTTTTATAATCATGTGACCACTTCATAACCAATCGTATTGTAACATTTCAATGAAAAACGGAAGTAATGTAATTATATTTTCATAAACTATCTGCTAAATTATCCACATAATGCATATAGTTATCAACAACAAAGTAATCTAAAGAATTAAATGGATTCTCCACTCCTTCATCACCACCAGAATTGAAATTTTCTAATGAAAAAAATTATGTCGCCAAACTGCCAGAAACAGAACAAAATTAATTGACATGAAAGATGCAATACAATACAATACAATAAGTTTTATTTAAAGTCAGAAAGAATCAAACAATTATAACACAAGCTCTAGTGAGCTTTTAGATTCAGATTCTTTATTTCTCTTAAACCATAATACATACAGGTATAGAGATATGAAAATACTACACAAGCAAAAACAAAACGAATAATTAGTGAATGAAACGTTAAAAGATCACCGAAAATATCGCAAAAACATAAACAAAACGTAAAATACTCATGAAAAATTGAATACGAAAAACGCGATGAAATCTCCAAACGTAATGTAAACCATGTTAACAAAAACATAAAGTATCAGAATTTAAGTTATGTGCTTAAATTCATTTATCGCGTCGGAATTCTACGGGATTGTATTCAGGGTTTTAGGTTAACAGTTTAGAGTGACGTAGTGATTCCTTAACAAACAAGACGGATGTTGATCAGCGATTAATTTTCATGTATAAAAGTGTTTACTCAAAATATATTATATGTAACACTCACTGTTAACAATTATATATGATCTTACTTGTATCATGAAGAACCTCATCCATCAGAAATATTTTTTGATCTCAATTTAAAGCTTTGAATAGAATAGAATAAGAATAAGAATATTTATTATTCCAATCAATGGGCCCACAATAGGTGCAAACAAATTGCATACATTAATTATTGTCATTGGAGGCAATTATACATATATATATAAAATTATATATTATAAATACAAGGTTTCTTGTCGGGTTCAGAGCCTTGAAAAAATTATTAATAATATAAACAGAAAGAGAACAAATGCTTCAGTATCATAAGCCCTGTTTCAGTTTTCTTGTCTCAAGGCACTCTATTATACAGTTTCAAAAAATATTGATTATTGAAAGTTCTTCATTGGTAAATAAATAATAGAATTTTGATTTATCTGACATATTATTGAAATTAGAACATAATTCTTAGATTTTTTCTGATAACAAATCTTTCTACTATTATATTAAAGGACGAAATCCTTTTAACGGTAGGCTGTCCGATTTTTCCTCCTTTCTATATTGATAGCCAAATATCTGTTCACCGGAAGTTTAAAAAAATAGATCAATTGATATTTAGAAACACAAAAGAAATATATTTCAATGAAAAATTCCCAATTCTTTAATTATTTACTCTATGCAAAATCGAATTAAACTTGAAATAAAATTCTATATAATATATTTTGAGTAAACACTTTTATACATGAAATTATACATACATATCTACATGTATATGTATAATTCCTCAAGACATGGTCCAGTCCTTGCATTAATTATTATTATTGTTATTATTTTAGTTTATATACATATTTGTTAGGTCTATATTCCTAGGAGGGAATCAGCCACATCCATTTCATTAAGTTTTCTAATCTTGGACAAAGGGGAATAATCCATATAATATATAACGGTTGTTGTTTTTATCACCCTTGGTTGCCTGCTTCCCTCCTGGTAAATCTTTATTATAATTCATCAATTTAATTTGTATTATGTATTGTAATCATTGTATGAAATAATAAACCCGCAAAGGTCCATATTTGGTTTAATAAAGTATTTCTATTTCTATTTCATATTGTAGACTTATTTGCTTTATATGAATATTGGTAATATGGTATTCCGTTACATGTTTTTGAGCTGGTATTTTTAAATTTGCCAACTTTGCTGTTTTTATTACCTTTTAAAATAATAATAATAAAATAAATAAATAAATAATACTAAATGAATAAATAAGATCAACCCCATCAAACAATATTTCCGCTGTCGAACGCATACTGAAGGACGAGGTCAAATTAAGTTCAAGTTTTGAATACATAACATCTATAATAGTATTCAATTGTTCATTTGTGTGTATGTCTGTTCATTATGTCATGTTCTTGTGTATTTGCTTGACCCATATGTGTGTAATTTTGCAAATAAAGTTAAATATTTAAAATAATCACTTTTTTAACAATTTTAATATGAAGTTTCAGGTGTATAATAATGTTGCGGAGGTCAGCAAGGAAGAGGAAAGCTTCCTCTTTGCCATATAGTACAGTGGTAGCTGCATTAAGGAAAATCCTTTATCTTCTGCAGTAGCGACTACAGTTAATAGTGCGAATTTGGTGTCTTATCCTTTGCGTTATAACCACGTACCACTGTCTGTGTCAGGTTCTTCACCTTATAACAGCATATCTGTGTCTGTGTTAAGTTCTTCGCCTTATAACAGTGTACCTGTGTCTGAGTCAAGTTTAATTGGGTCTACGGGAGTTTCTGCAAATATCACAAGTTTACCACAACCTGCACCAATCATGTTACCTCAAACTACAGACCACAGTACTGATCAGGTTCCACTCAATACAACTACATTGGGATCCAATATAGGTAATAATACTTATTTGCTCATACAAATCGGGTCTAGTTTAGATCAAATGCACACACCACACCAAATTGTTGGAATTGCATCTGATATTACTGTAAATGTGACCCAAAATATAAAACAAAAAATTAAAAAGGGGGAATAGGTGGGTTTGGCTTCACTGTTGACAAATAATCAGCATCATGATAGCAAGCAAAAAGTTGATTTTCCAGCAAGGGGAGCTAATTTTACAACCAGACCAAAATTACAAAAAAAAAAAAAAAAAAAAAATATATGAGTATGGTCCGATTAGGGGCATCACGATGTGCAAATCTCGGCTGGAAAATGTACGATGAACAGTTTCGGCTGCGTAAAACGCAGGATCCTGCATGCTCTTGGTCTTTGGTCGATTATGAATTGTGGTTGATATACATGAATATTATTCAAAATTCAAAACTGAATTCAAATTGGATAATTATCTTTTGCGATTGAATGCTGTTCATAGAAACTATATTTGTAAATTAAGAACTAGTAATATAAAATTTCCAATTGAAACGGGGCGTTGGATGGGGATCCCTAGGGATGAAAGATTATGCAATCTTTGTAATCTATGCATTGGAAATGAATTCCAGTATATTTTTTGCTGTGAGTTATTGAAGGATATCCGAACTAAATACATGCCAAATTACTTTATAATCTGTCCTTGTGAAGCAAAAATGAATACAATGTTGAAAATAGGAAATACACAAGTTCTTACTCACCTGTCATTGTTCCTCCAAAAAATTGTAAAACTTCTGTAGTTTTTAATGTACACTGTTCAAATATTTCCACTATTTGGGATAGAATTTATTTGTAATCCACTTTAAACTATATCATGCACTATACAACGCATATGGCCTGGTAATAAATATAGCATGAGTCGAGTAGACCCAAGTCGTAACCTCCGACCGCAATAACTTGTGTATCACCTATCATCTGTTTTTGTGTAACACGTATGCATTATCTACTCATTCTGTCATCTTATAATAATTATTTGTAAATAACTGATGCTCCTGTCGCGCAATCTGCTGCGCCTGAGTTTATTGAATAAAGTTAAAGTTATATTTGTATACAATACAATACAATACAATACAATACAATACAAATCGTTTATTGTCAATCATGACGCCCAATATATTGAGTAGAATAATTAAGTGAATTACATACATTTGATTTCATATTGATTGGTTTGATTGGTTTTACAACAAAGAAAGAAAGAAGGACAATATAACAAATGAATAAATACAATAATAAAATCTGACCCTGCATGGTGATCATACATAATTTCCAGATATTTACTTGCACACCATGTATAAGTGTAATATTGTATTAATATTAGTATGGGAGAACCACCAGTGACTCATTCAGTATAGCTATAGTATATATATAGTATTTTTATGAACAGTATGTCATTAATATTATTAATATTTTATTTATTATTAAATATTATTATTTTTATTTTTTATTTTTCAATCTGTCTTAATTTCCTTTGAGAACTAAATCTCTTTCTTTAAATAAAGAACATAGTAGTGAACTAGTGTTCTTATGAACAATAACTAGGATTGCATCGTTTAAATGTGAAGGCAGGGGAAACGAGGGTTGGCTGTGAGCCAAATCAAGGGTCAAATCAGATTAATGAAGAAATATGAAGACCCCCCACAATTCATTAATTACATATTGCAGGTAATGACTTGGGTTGGAAAAAAAAGTCGATTTTGTTTGCGAAAAAAAAAAAATAATAATAATATATATATAAAAGTCGCCATATTGTTTCGAGATTTTATTTAATTAGACATTGATAAAGTCCCTCGGTGGGACGAAAATTTTGTCATTCTACGAAGTGTTTAATTCTTTATCACTTTGTTTTGTGTACTTGGTGTTGTTTTACAAACCATTTTAGACGTTTATAATTGTTTTACTTGTATAGTATCGTTATACCGTAACGATCCAACACCCCGTAAGATTGATCGTTGACTGGTTTTTCAGACGTTGTATATATATATATATATATATATATATAATTCGTTGAATTTTATTGAACTACCAAATACAACAATAATTTGGTCACAAATCCTCTCCCACCTGAAGTGGAGATATTCCGAAAACCAAACTGCTTGCATGAATCTCGTTACAGAATTAATAATTCTATTGCATCCTTTGTTATTAAACTTGGTGGTCATTATATCAAGTACCCAGATTTAAATATATGCCGAAACTATACATTTCTAAATCAGATGGAGTTCATCTTACACCAGTTGGAAATGGCATATTTTTGAATATTCTGCAAGGTGCAATTGAGTATTTTATGTCGTCAAACTTGGGTGGATTAACCTTCCCAACTCATAATGAAAGCATTTAAGCATTATTGAATTTGATCTTTCAAATGGTGCACATCTTTGTTTAAAAGGATAAACAATTAGATGTTATTAATAATCTTACCTTAGTTATGTTTTATACCTTAATTATGTTTTATTTAATGCGTTGAAGTTGTTTTCGAAGTACGTATACATCTTAATACGATTGATCGAATATCTCAGTATTTATAATCTAAGTGGTTTAAATAAAAACCACATATCTATCTATCATCTATCTAAATGGTTTAAGTAAAAACCACATAGTCAATTTGTGATGTATATATGTTGTCGCCTTTATGATTAATTGGTGTTGGTTCACAGGTTACAAGCGAATACCCCATTTCATGGCGGTTGACAGTGCAATTTGGCGGAATTCGCTGCTTTTTATGTTTATCTTTGTATACTATTCTGCTTGAAACGTACCATTTGAACATTTGCACCTGTGTATTCCACGGTGTGACCAGACTTTAATTTACAAGCACCTGTGTATCCCACGGTGCATTGTATACCCGTTGAATATCTATCTATCTATCAGCTATCTAAGGTTGCCATAATTTGTTGGTAACCGCATATATTGTTATCGTATCTATCTATCTATCTATCTATCTATCTATCTATCTATCTATCTATCTATCTATCTATCTATCTATCTATCTATCTATCTATCTATCTATCTATCTATCTATCTATGCATTTATATATATTGATCTGATATTGTATAAATATTAATTATTAAACCTGTAGCCAATTACCGCCAAAACTTTATATATTTGTTTCTTTATACCCGTACGAGATAAACGACAAAATAGCAAACAAAAAGAATTTATGACGAACATATTGGACACGGATGCACAAAACCAATGACAAACCCCCCCTGTCAGACAAGTTCATGACATTTAATAAACTATTCTATTATATAGATATCGATGAAATACCGTGATTTCCGAGTTAAATAAAAACGATAATTTCACTAGTGAAATTACCATTTTTATTTCACTCAAAAACGATAATTTCACTAGTGAAATTACCATTTTTATTTTACTCTCGCTATATTTCGCGCCATTTCGTTGTCGACGTCATATGAAGACTTCCAGTTTGAAACGTAAAAATTAGACGTTAGTTGGCTTCGTGTACGCTTCAATTTGGATCAAATTTAACTAAAATAATATTTCAAGGTAAGCATTTTAATTATTTTATTGTCGTGGATAGGTGGCGCCATGTTTTTTGAAGCGATACACATTATAGTATATTACGAATTTAGTTTGTTACACATATTTTCATTGGTTCTTCAGCCCTGAATGTCAGCATATTATATGTTATTCAGCTATCAGACAGGGTATATAATGTGACATTCCCGGCTTAGGATCTATATTCCCTGAGGCGCAGGGAATATAGATCCTAAGCCGGGAATGTCACATTATATACCCTGTCTGATAGCTGAATAACAAATATATTACGGATTTAACCTTTTTTTTTTAAATACAACATCCAACTGTATTAAATAAATTTGCCTCTTTTATTTTCATTTTTCGTATCTCTAGATGTCCGTTTCCGCACCTTTGACGTCATTCTTCAATGACGTCAAAATATGTGTCACGTCATATTTCATGTTTAGGGTGTCTCATGAAGGAAAATACTGTACTAAATTTCTAAATCAATACAGTTTCATATGTAGTAAATTTTATAAACTTTATAAATGTAACATTAATATATCACATAACAAAACAACGGGTTTGCGAAACAGTTTGAATAATTTAAATGTTAACTACATGTAAATAAAACCTTGGTGTGGCCCCATGACGACGAAAGTTTTCAAGGCTCAACGTTTTGTTTATTTGCTATGGTACAGCCATGGAACATAGGAGTTTGCTGAATCGATCAGGTATTTGTGACGGAATAAACGTTGTAATATTTTTTTGTTCATGCAGCCGTTTTGAGTATAAAAACAGCATTTAATTTGGTAAAAATACATTTATTATTCCGTATTATACCATTGATTCAGTGAAGCGTAATGTTTTGTCGTCCATGTTTTAATCTTTTTTGGGGACTGAAATATATACCCCGTCTGTTTTCCGAATATTATATGTTATTCAGCTATCAGACAGGGTATATAATGTGACATTCCCGGCTTATGATCTATATTCCCTGAGGCGCATGCCGAAGGGAATATAGAACATAAGCCGGGAATGTCACATTATATACCCTGTCTGATAGCTGAATAACAAATATATTACGGATTAAACCATTTTTTTGTTAAATACTGAACCAAACTCGTATAAAAAAATTTTTAATTTTTTTTTATTTATTTTTTTTGTTTGTTTCCTTTTTGTTTGTTTATTTTTATTTTCCTTTTGTTTTTTTTTACCACGTACATAGTCCCAATTCATATTTAAAACCTTATTAAATATTTTGCATCTTTTATTTTCATTTTCCGTATTTCTAGATGCCCCTTTTCGTACCTCTGACATTCTTTGTTCAATGACGTCAAATATTTGTCACGTGATATTTTATGTACTGAGGTGTCTCATAAAGGAAAATCTTGTTCAATATTTCTAAATCAACACAATTTCATATGCAGTAAATTTAATAAACTTTATAATTATAACATTAATATATTACATAACAAAACAACGGGTTTGTGAAACAATTTCAATAATTAAAATGGTAACAATAAGCAAAAACTTGGTGTGGCCCCGTGACCTCGAAAGTTTTAAAGGCGGAAACTTTAACACACTTTCACTTGTTGATTGTTATGTTCAAATTTGTAATGGTACAGCCGTGGAACATGGGAGTTTGCTGAATTGTTCTGGTGTTTGTGACGGAATTAACTGATGTAAGAGTGTTATAATCACAAAATAAATCATCATAATTTACATCCAAAATGTCAACGACGTCCGTAACCGACGATGAAACATGTGTATTGGCTCTCATTTGAACAAGTGATGTTGAACTTGAACTGTTTTGTGTCGGCGGCATGAGTTGCAACCGGGAAGTACTGTGCGGTGGCATTATTGAAGATAGTTGAGATGGTTGCTCTCCACGGACAGAACTTGTGATAATGTCTCCCATAACTTGTTTTTCCTTTGATGAAACACGTTGATATACTGAACTGACGAGGCAGATTTGTGTCCGGTAACTGCCATAATTTGTGCCATTGAACAGTTTCTTCCGAGGATAGTTAAACCCGTTGCACGAATTGAGTGGTTGGTGTAGATTTGTGAAAGGTATATTTTAATTTTTTATTGAAGAAAAGAATATCTTTTTTGTTCATACAACCGTTTTTAATTTGGTAAAAATACATTTATTATTCCGTATTATGATATTGATTGAGTGAAGCGTAAATATTTCTGTTTTTGTCAACCACGTTGTAAACAAGTACCTACATCATCCCTAAGCTAGGAAGGGATATCAAGAACCACCCATAGGGAGCAACCATTTAATTCTTATGGGGGGGGGATGGAAGGAATTATGAAACACGATCCAAATTTTGTGTAGAAAAATAGGCAGGACACAAGTGCAGAATAAAAAATAATCAGGATTTGAATATTTCAAGTAAAAAAGGGTACATTTTGAAAAAAATGTTCATGCCCTTGTGCGTGAGAATTTTTTTTATCAGGATAAAAATTTCTTCGAAAACTAAAAAAGAAGTATGCTCCTGCACTTGATAATTATGGACAAAGTTGTTTTGTTAGGAGTGAATTAAAAAAATAAAGTGTGTCTGTAAGACACAAATGATGCCCCCGCCTGACTATAAAAAATTATAAACAAGTCAAAAACTGTAGTAGGAGCCATACAAACCATGTTTCCATTATGTAGCTATGTAGCTAGTAAGAAGGAAATGAAGTCCAACTACCTCAGTACCTGTCATTTTGAGAATATTCGATGAAAATGAAAATCCTGTGGACATGCACATCTCCATTATGTATATAAACATCATACAAAATATTAAAGCTGTTGCTCCAAAACTGTAAACTATAGGAGGATATAGCCGGACAAACCATGTACCTATATCCGGACGGACAAGGGTAATTTAATATGCCACCCGATTCTTCCTCGCTGGGGCATAAAAATAGTCTGGACCAAAGGCTCCTTCCATGCCCCCCCCCCTCCCCCAACAAAATCAAATGGTTGCTTCCTTAATCCTTAACATGTTAAAAAGAATTAATATGTATACATAATAAAATACTTTATTTAGAATAAGCTATATGAGTAGTATTAGGGAATTTTAATTGAATCCTGCATTGGAAAGGTAAATTAAATAAGGTACATGAATATAAACATGAAAAGTTCCAGCACCAAGTTAGTAATATAATATACTAGAGGCTCAGGTGAGCCTGTATCGCTCACCTGACATAAATAAGCCCTCTTAAGAATGTCTGCATGCTGAATACATCCAAGTTACTATTAAAATCCCATAGGGTTCTACATTGTATGTTAAAACTAAGTCGATTCAAAAGCTCACTAGAGCTTATGTTATGTGTTATAGATATTTCGACTTTAAATAAAACTTATTTGATTTGATTATTTGAAGTCTGCTTGAAGGTGACCATCTTGGATGGAGGTCAGGGTCACCGGACACAATTTTGAAAATTGACCACTTAAGGACCATCCATGCCATGTTTGCTTTAAATTGGCTTACTGGTTTCAGAGAAGATTTTTAAACATTTTTTCAATAGGGTCCTATGTTAAAACTAAGTTGAATCATGGTGGCCATCTTGAATTTCCGATCTGGCAAGTTTGGTTCAGATCTGTTCAGTGGTTTCAAAGAAGAAGATTTAAATGTGAAAAGCTGACGGACGCCTAGCCATGAAAAAAGCTTGCATGGCCTAGCTAAAAATGCTATAGTTTGAAGCAAAGAAATATTCCAGCAAAAATAAAGAGGTATCCGACGAGTATATTTTTTACTTACTTGAAAAGTAACTATCTGAAAGTAAATGCATTGATGTTAACAATTAATTCTGTGTGATGTACAAATCCAGAGGGGCATAGGGTTATATCTTAACCTGTGAAATTTGATTTTGAATACATAATCCCCATATCTAAATCATAAATTTACAAAAAGCATGCATGATATATACTTGCATTTATTGTCATGCAGTTTATTTACAAATTTACAGGTCTGTTAACAGAAATGGGATTAGAACCTGTAAAATCTTTACTAATAAATGTTGTTGCTGTACAAGACTCTTGTACATTTTTATTTCTTTCAAATAATGAAAACAAGTGCACAATTTACTTGTCAAGTAACAATTGGTACAGTAAAACTTCCTGTCTATAGGTCCAAGTTGTTCTCACCACACATATACATGTATTATATGGACCAACCCATGTTGGTCACAAGTCATATGTGGGAGATATCAGTTAAAATAAATTGTGAGTAATAATTCTGACAAACCCATGTTGATCTATTATCTAGTCACAATATGTCATAGGTCATACATTAAAATCATTTGGTTTTCAATGAAAACAAGAATAACATAAAATGTGATGAAAATATAAAAATGTGGAGTTGTGTTAAAAGTACAAAAGATCAAATTCATTAAAAATAATGAGAAATGTTGGATTGTTTGTTGGGGGAGGGTGTTCAGTGGGGTGAGCTAAAAAAGGGTAGGAACTGCCACAGGCACTCAACGTCTGGACCCCCCTTTTCCCGGTTGACCGCTACCCCCCCCCCCCCTTTTTTTCCACAAAGTTGAATTTCACTAAATGTATTCCCCCCCTTAATTACGTGTATTAAACGTATTTAAGTGGGGGAAATAAATTTAGTGAAATTCAACTTTGAAAAAAAAGGGGGGAGGGGTGTCAACCGGGAAAAGGGGGGTCCAGATGTCCAGTGCCTTTGGGAAATGCACGCCAAATTATAGTGGAAAAAACTGCATGACAATTCCTCTGAGACTGCGATAAAACCGTCTTGTTCCAGCCTGGTTTAAGTGTACTCCATCAACCAAAGAATACTCATCCCTAGTCATTAAGCCTTCGCGATGTCTCCATAAGCAAGCATTAGAAGTATGTGATAGTTCAGAGTTTAAATCCAAAGTTATTCGATCTTTAATTTCCTGATATTCATGACATGGTATGTGACGGGTAGAACAACGGGGGAAAATTTCACAAACAACAACGGACAGTACAAGATAATGATGTTGGAGCAAGTCAATCAGATATAAAACATCTCGAACATATCCTTTAATATCAAAATATGGCCGATCAATGTCGTTGCCTCCTATCTGTAAAATAACCAAAGAAGGGGAGTGCTGCAACATTTCCTGTCTTAAACGGTCATGCACATCTTCAATCAGTGTTTGAATAACACCACCCCTAAATCCCAGAAAGCGGACAGTTGCTTGTGCTAGCCCAAAATTGTGATGGAGATGCGAGGGGTCATGATTGAAGCGAATGTCATTCCAAAGTCGGGCAACAAAACTGTGTCCAAAAAAACCAATACATTGGGTAATGGGTTGTTGAAAGCCATGGTAGTAATACTAATCTGTCTGAATAACCTACAAAAATTGAAATTTAGGAGATTTTAGTTTTTTTGAGTAATAAGGGACGGACCATTTAACTTGAAAAGGGGGGGGGGAGGGGTATGGTTTTTTTCTAAAAAAATATTCTGATTCCCAATGTTGCTGAAAAAAATATTCTGATTTTGGTGGAGGAAAGAAAAATAATCTGATTCAGAGTTTTTGTCATAACCTTATTGTTAAATTCTGGATAAAAAAATACGCGCGACAATTTTTTTTTTCTAACTCTGGTGTTGTCCGAAAAAAAAATTCTGAACGAAACAAAAAATCATACCCCCCCCCCCCCCCCCCCCCCCTGAAAGTTAAATGGTCTGTCCATAATTATAGTTTTCAGATAAAAACATTAAAATCTGTGTTTAAATTATGCAGTCAAGTTATCAAAAGTGTCCCAGTACCGCCTATATTCATCATCCTGTACATCTTGAACAGTATTTTCTATATCCTCTGGGTCAGAGTCCTCCCGCCCCCCCCCCCCCCCCCCCCCAAATCACTTTCAATATCCTTTAATTCAAAGGGTTCTTCCGAAGACTCTAAAAATTGGTGTTGAACATTGGGGATGTTTGTACAATTTTGACACTTACAACCCGGTCCACAATAACCACCCATTTTTCTCCCCTGTCTGTCACTTTGACGTTTGCAGCTACACCGGTTTGTAGTGCAACCACTTTTGCACGAACAACCTTTAGTATACCACTGAATAGTGTCTTGGACCCTTTTTAGGTTGTCATCTGTGTCCCATACAACAGAAATGTCATCATTTTTAAGGGCCCACCCATTCTCAGTCAGAGGACTAAGTGTCATAATGTTTTTTAATGTTTGTTTCCAATAACTGAAAACCCAACAACATCTCTGCCAATGTAATTTCAAAGCATCAGCATTGGGGATCATCTGATCTTCTGACACAACTCTTTCCCACATTTTTTCTCTTATATTTTGTATCAGGGTTAAATGCCTGAGTTCATTGTCATCACATTCTATGTTATCATATACCTCTTTAGCTGATGTGGCAGGCTGAAACGCTGCCCTGTGTTTGGAAAAGTAGACACAGGACGCAAGTCTATAAAAGGCAAAAAGACCTTGAACATTAGTGTTGCACAAGTCTTGTGATATAAACAAGGCATTTTGTCGAAAGCAATCAAAAAAGGTTTTCTTGCCGCAACCATGAAAGAACGATACAAAATCACAACCACTGCAAATATAAAGCATCTGGATGCAATTTTCAATATCCTTCAATCCATGTAATGACATGTCATTTGAAATGTCTGTGATTAACCGAGACATGTTTACAAATGACTTTTCATAGGGAGTGTCCATGATATGTAAATAAACAGTCTTACCCTCCAAATTCTTAATCTGTGGTAAGCCAATAAATAATGTGTCTGTGTCTGGGCTGTAAATTATAACTTTGCTAGCACCTGACTTTGAAGCATGTAACCAGACCCTGCTATCACCCTCTTCATGATTAGCTCACATCTCAGGGTATGTAATAATTCCCCCTTCAACAGCTACATAACTACCTAAAACCTGGTCAGCGTGCTCGTCATCGAAACCTCCAGCAGTTATAAAATGACATTCATTGTTTGGAAATTTCTTCAATGCCAAGTGCAAAAAATGGTGAGAGAGAAAGTTAACAAGTTTTCTTTTGTTTTCTCTGTTTGAAAGGAAAGATCGCCAGTTACCTGGGAGATTTGATTCACCAGTTATAGCTTCAAAATGTTCGTCACCACAATTTCTGTCTCTTCTAGCTCTTTCTATGTCTTTTGCACTTATACCATGTCTGTTAGGGTGATCAAAAACACATGCACTTGTGTGGCATTGTATGTTTTATGTGACTTTACTACCCATCTTGAAAAAAGGAATTCTGCATAGTCAGCAAAAGTTTTATGTAGCTGTTGGAGTGGGCTTGTATTTATCATGAACATTCCCTCAAGTATGGTGGCTGTAAATTCTGTGGGGACATGTGGTAAATTTGAGATAAAAGCTTCTCCATACCAAGATTTCAAAATTTTGGTAGCATTGGATTTTTTACCTTTTTCTGGTATACCAGAAGTGTCACAAATTGCTCTGGGAAGGGAGACAAACTGATCTAAATGAACAACAGCTTTTCCTGTTAATTTTGAAAATGCAATTTGCTTCCGTAAACATTCTATTACAGTCTTGTTGTCCTTAATTTCCTTTTTCTGCTTGTGCACTGAAACTTTGGGGAGTGCAAAAGTTTTTAAATTGCGGCGTCGCCTAGGTGGGGGTTTTAAGGCCAAGTCTGTGACACGCAACAAAAAACACTCAATGTAATATTTCATATCCTCCGTTCCAAGCTCTCTGTAACTCAATAAACTCTCTGCTTGGGGTGGAGAAGCTTCACTCTGTGTAAATAGATGACAAAGAGTTTTGCCAATGTTTGTTACGAACAGTGATGAAACTCTTAGCTTATCTATATACATTCTTATTGTTTTTTCTTCTTCTTTAATAAAACCTACAGCAGTGTCTTTCCGTTTGTGATTATCTCCCTTTTCAAGCTCTAACTGAGATTTCAAGTTGTGCATAGTTTCAGCTCTGTAAGGGAGATAGGCTGTAAATGCTGCCAAAGAAGTCTGACTGTATGTATTGATTGTTTTTTTGGTTTTCAGATTTATCTCCATCTCATGAGCCTCGTCTAGTGCTACAGAATAGAATGAAGCTCCTGACAAAGAGACTGAAAAACATCCAGTTCTGAAATGTTCTAATACCGCTTTTGGGATGGGAAAGTTGACAAATCTGCTAGGTGATAGGGTATCATACGCATATAGTTATGTCTGTCAAATGCATAAAATAAGCAGCACAGTTTTTTCAAAGATGCATTTCGCAGATCCCAGTCCCTACTTCTAATAGCCAAATATAAACCAAGGTAGGACATAAAATCTACATGAATAAATGTGTCCCAAAATTTGAATGTGTCACTGACATTAGAAGAGTGTTCTCGCCAGGCTAGAAAATCGTCTTTGAAATTTTGAACAGTACCTTCAAACTGGGTCTTCAGGTCTAAAATGTTTTCCCATGTACATGTATTAGGAGCTTCAGCTTGTTCAGTATTCCTCAAAACAATATTGATCACTTCTTCAAGTTCGTTTTGAAAATCTAGGATTTTGTCTGAACTTCGTGATTTGAAAAATAATTCAATCTGCAATCTGAACATTGCCTCCCACATGTGAAGAAGAAATCTGTGTGACATGGAAAATTTAGAGCACTCAATCAAAGATTTCAGAGTTGCCCCTTTATGGTATTTAAGGGCAAGTTCTTTCAAACCAGCATCATAGTAAATTTTCATGAAAATGGGCAATACGTTTTTCAGTATGTGCCAGTCTCCAGGATATGGCAAAACCCAGCTTAATGAACCTCCATATTCTGATTTTAATTTTATTAAATGGTCATAAGATTTCCCGTCCCCAACAACAACTAGATACTGAAGCTTTATCCCAATCTGAAACTTTTTGTGAAGAATATTCAAAGTTTTCAAAACTGTGGCTTTTGAATCTGCTGTCTCATCTAAAACTGCAATTGAACAAAACTCTGATTTTTCAGTGTCAGTTTCAGAATATGAAAGAAAAGTCTTAAGACCTGGGAGATCTACATGTATATCATTTTCCTGTACCAAATATTTCAGAAAACTGTATGCTGACAATTTCTTCTCAAAACTTTCCCATGCCAAGGATTCATCACCTGTTTCCTTGAAATCTTCCAAACTTAAATGGGAGAATTTATTGCCTCTAATGGGTGTCTCTGGTTCTTTCAGTGATTTAATTAAGGTTGGTGACACCGATCGTGTATTCGATTTTTTCACCAACATTGAACCAACCTTGGTAGGAGGCAAAGATTTTTCATCTCCAATTAATTCTGAAGGTTCATTTTTTTCACTGGGTTTTGGGAAAGCTGCCTGTATTGTAGTTCCATGGAAACCAGATCTATCTTTTCCATGCACTACTTTAGCATAACTTTGATTTTTATCAAGGTTGTCAAGTGAAGCAACAGCAAAGCTGCTAGAATTGATAACTTCATTTTGCTCTGATATGTCACTACATTTACTAGAAATAAATCTACTCAAGGAGTCCTTTGAAACACCAGCACCAATTCTAGCAATTATAGATATCAAATCTGTTGAAGACCCACTATATTTGTCCGCAATGTCAGTCAGAAGTAAGTGGAGAGGTTCAACACAATGCGAGTTCTGAGCATTAAAAATGCAACTGGCTATGAACAGTCGAGGGAAGAGCCTTATATTGGAATCGTCAGTACCAATGTACAGTGTGTCCCATTTGAACCAACTTTGTCTAAGCATTTTTTCTTCTTGTTCATTTGCTGTAAGTCTGTAAGTAAAATTCCACAAAACTGGATCTATTTTCTGAATTTCATCAGTCAAATTGAATGAATGGATATTAGGGATAGCACTTGTTTTCACTCTCGAGGAAATGTAAGATTTTACACACTGACTTGTTGCTTTCAAAGAGTAATCAAGATAATTAATTCTGTCAACTGACGACTCCTCTATAACTGAGCCAATTTTTCTAGCTAGAGCATCATTGTTTGCTTTCAGTTCTGATGTTACCTTTTGTTGCCCTACAAGTGCCAAATGCAAACACTCAAGCAAGTTTGTACCATTTCTATACAACATTCTACCCATTTTCTTTTGAAGTGGTATGAAGTGTAAAAGTAAAGGCCCTAAACTACATTTTAACATCCTAAACAGCCAATTTGAATCATGTTTGATAGTCTTCATATCGACATGAGCAAATATAGGGAAAAACACAGACTGACTTGCTGTCTTCAAATTTTTTGTACAAATCTGGCAACAATAAAGCTTTGTTGGATAAAAACTCACTGACTACAAATTCTAAAACAGGATAAAAACAGTAACGGTCAAGATTGTCAGAGTCTACATTGCAATATTCCACCTGATCAAACGGTGACAAACATTTAGTTAAGTAGCCGTCAGTTTTTGAAAGTTCATTTAGAGAATCATCAGACCTCACAAATTTGTTAAAATGTTTATAACATGCAAGGCATAAAATGATTTTGCCTGCAGACACATCTTTTTCCACCTTCAGTTCCTGATTCAAATACACACTGAACAGATCAATTTTTGACATAGGTATAATGACTAATGTTTTATTTGATGTTGTTCCCTTATCACATATATAGCACGACTGCAAAGTTTCATAATTTTTATACTTCAGATAATGTGGTCTACACAAATTTACTTCTAAAATGTCTCCGTCTTGACTCGCAGGTTCTAAATGAAAGCAAGAGTTAAACATGCCTACATCAACAGTAGTCTTATGGTCTGTCAATTTTTCACACATTTGTTTTCCTTGTAAATAACATGTATTTTGATCTGAAGTATGTGTTTCATACTGACTTACAGAGACCTGTTCTAACTCAGGTTGGTCAATTTCAAATGAAACATCAAACTCTGTTCTAGTGTCAGTAGTACTACATGATGCCCCATATAGTACACTTTCAACTTTGATTTTTTTGGCTGGCCCTATTGCATCCTCCTTCATTAAATTATGAAGTCTCTTGTCGCATCTGCGACAAATGCAGTCATCATCTGCATAACTATATTTATTTTTCACATATTCATAGAAAACTGTGTGTTTTGGATCATTCTTCTTTTGAACTAAATGAACATAGCGAGATGACTTTGAATAAGGTTCCTTACAATGAACACAGGTCCCAGGATCCCTGCCACTGTGGGCCTCAGAACAGTTTGTTTTTTGGGGCATTACTCAACTATGGTAAAATGACAGTCTTGCAAAATACACAGTTGTTCAATCAATTAAATATTATATACAGTTACCAAATTTTGCCTACTTTCTATTTATAACACACACTGGCTGGTTTTTGTTTGTCAGTCATTGTGTAATTACCTATATAATTTACTATATAATTGTGAGAAAATGCAATTAATAGACGGGGTGTGTCAGAAGCACCGTCCCTTGGTGTTTTTAGCAGGTTTACTGTTTGTTAAGGAATATGCAACATATGTAAAGTTTCACACTGGATGCAAGATATAGGCCTAGGGGACAAACCAGAACATGATCCACTAAATAATAATAATTATATTTATATTTTTAGAAATATAAAACCCCTGAACTATGTCCTTTTTCTTTTGTGTGTATGTCTCATTTATCAATCATGAATGTTTATATTGTTAATGATGCCTCATGTGGGCCCTATGATTAGGCAATAACATATATGCTATTCTATTCTATTCATAATTCATTTGCAGAAGAAAATCAGCATTCCTAAATATATTTTATAAACAAATTACCTCTGAAATAATCGCCACATTAGATATGTACAAGAGTACCTGACAGAAAACTTAGTGTATTGATGAGACGGGAGAAAAGGGGGGGGGGTCGTTAACTGAAGTAAGCAATGCAGTTTTTGTGTAATTTATACTGTAAGCTTTCGGTTAAAATGTAGATATTAATAAATCTAATAAAATTCAGACATGTACACACTCTATGGGTGTTTTGAGGGAGAAATGTTAACCAAAATGCGCAAATTTTACAGGAAAACAAGGCGAATATTTAAAAAAAAACATGCCTCGTCGAATCTTCTTTCTGGAATGATTTCCGTTCAGGGTGACGGGATTTCCAGTTGAGAGAGCATTTTTTATTGGTTGATGATGCTATATCACGCCTGTATCATCAATTTCATGTCCTAATGTAGAATTGTGTCAGCTTTTTCATTGGCCGCAAAATGTACGATTCGAAACACGTTTTTGACTAATATAAACCTCGGTCGCTTGTCTGATATAGCCAGTCATTGCAAAAAATATATATATATTTTATAGAAATCACGTTTCTATCACAATTTTGTCTATTTAATACTTTATTTCACGTTTATCCTACAACGGCGCGAAAGAAACATTTTGCGGGACTTGTAAAGCGGCACCTAGCGGGAATTGTTTTACGGTTATCGCCCCCTGACTGCGTGGTTTTAATCATTAGCTATAACGGTCAAATCATGGGTTTGCTTTCCGACCTAATAACGTGGTAACTCACTCGTGCGCTGCGCGCATTCGTGAGTTACTGTGTTATTTGGTCATTCGTGACATATTTTTGATAATGAAACTCGTCAAGTAGTTATAGTATAAGAATCCATATAATTATGAATCTAATTATCTGATCTTGTATGCTTAGCGCTGTTTATTTTGTGTTTGTTAATTATATGATTGCTTTGACCTTTTATTGGTGTAATATTGCAAATAAAGTTGTATTTTTATTAACAATTATTATTAAATTACAAGATAACGACCCCTTAGATCTATGATCATTAAAAACTACACGAAAAATCAGTCTTCAACAATGAGTAGACACCCATACTGTCGGGTGGGATGTGATAACCCTTAAAGGGATATTGTCTACCAGCTGCGTAATTTTTTCATACCCAAAATTATTGTCGATTTCCGTACTGACCTTCATAAAATGAAGATTAAACACCGAATTATTGATGAATACGCTCCGAAACGTTGTTTTTTCGACTAAAAAAGCTGACCATCGTTACCGGAAGCTAATGAATTATGCACTGACCTGGGCGAGGCCAACTCTATTTATTTATCTATTTTTATGTCAGTAGCCCGGATGCTGCAGCATGGATATTGAGGTAAGTTTCTATAAAAGTTGAGGAAAAAAGCTATTTGCGAACCGATTGTATCTAAAAGACGTAGAATAAATAATTTATGTATCAGGAATAGATTTTCTTTGATGAAAACTACATGCCTTAACAGATTCAGCCGATATTTCCACGATAACCATTGAAAACATGCCAGGAGGCACCCCATGGGGACAAGCTCAACTACGTATTTTCGATCGGAAATTTTTGCCGGCGTTAAAAATAACTAAATTAGTTTTTTTCTTCTTATAAGTTATGTTCCCGAGATTTTGATACACGTGTTAAATTAATTTATTTTAGCCAGTTTTACCGACAATATGAAAACCGAGACATACATGTAGAACACAGTGAAATACATGTCTGATGAAAACGAATGACGTAGCCAGTGTTGTTTTATTTGTTAATTGACTGGAATGTTTCAGAGAAATTTGGGCTGGATTAGAAACAAAAGAGACATTACTTCTAGTTCCACAAGACAGTTGCTGCAAAATAATATGGGACTGACCATTTACCTTGAAGGGGGCTATGTCACGTTTTTTGGCCGTAGAAATGTTTTTTCAGACGCCACAGAAATCATATTTTCCTATTTTCCGGCGAAGTGCCAATCTGATTAAAACAAGGTGAACTGTGATCTAATGCTCACTTATGATACCCCTGCCACTTCCCATGATATGGGGTACCTATATGAAGCTTGTGACCAAATACCAGATTTCTGCCATCAATAGTTGTTGAGAAAAATGTGCATATATGTTCAATGCGGATAAAAACCAACTAAGTCGGCAAACAGGAAGTAGGAATCTGATGGTTCCAAAAACGCTTCCCACGATATGGCATACCTATGTGAAGCTTGTGACCAAATATCAGATTTCTGCCATCAATAGTTGCTGAGAAAAATGTGACGAAAACTATTTTGGAAGGACGGACGGAGAGAGGTAAAACAGTATACCCCCCTCCCCGGGGGTATAATTAGATCTAAAATAGGGAGCAAGTGCGTAGATCTAATTTTAATTAGATTGGCGAAGTGCTGGAATAATTTTTTTTCTTCAAAATTTTGTATATGATTATACTGTGAAAATGTCAAGTCGGAATATATTTTTTTCTCCTTTCCAGCCAAATTTTTTTCTTCAAGATTCAGAATCAAAATATTTTTTTAGGAAAAAAAACATAAAATTAAAATTGAATAGCTTGAGGGGTAAATTGATAAAAAAAAATTGCAAGACCAAAATGGTTCTCCCATATACCAACAAAAAAACGAAATAAAACTGTGGTCATAAGAAAGTCCCACGAGAAAATCTTTCCTTCCAAAATAAGACTTTTTTTTATTTCTCTAAACTGAATTTGTGCAAACTATTTCACTTATAATGAATTATATTTCTTTTTTAAATAGAGCTCATTTTTCTAGATGAATGTATAACCATCTGTCTTTACTCTGTTTTTATTAAATCTCTTGTCTTTATTACAGGACTTTGATCGGATTGTCCTTGATGAGGCAGTGTTGGGGGTTGCTAGAATGTTTCGAGAGGATTACAACAGATCCAATAGGTATGCAGCCTACCGCCAGTATACCATTTGGGCACATGGCCGACTTGGAGCTGGGGTCAGACGTTTGATCCCAAGCTGTTGTACTTGGAAAATTAGGGACAAGTATCCTGATCTATATGGACAATACAAGCGTTTCATTCCTAGACGATTTAATTAAAATTGTTCATGAAATATTTTGTATTTTATCCCATATACCCTAATGATAAAGTTTACCACTTGCTTCCCTATGGTCGGTGGTTGTCGGGTACTCTGGCTTCCTCCACCACTAAAACTGGTCGCCATGATATAGCTGAAATATTGCTGAAAGTGGCGTTAAAACACCAAAAATAAAAAATAAATCAACCCTAATGAGTTGTTAATCTCACAAGTTGGTCAGTTGGAATTGTAAATTTAATTTGAAAGTTTTGCCATCTTATTATTATTTTGTGTTCTATCAGCACTGACAACTTCTTCTAAAATGGACTGACAGTCTTTTATATAATTCAAAACCAAACTTGGCAGAGATGTTTTCTATGAGGTCCTACACAAGAGTTGTTACTTTTGTGCAGATTCGTCAAAAAACATGGCCACCATGTGACTTTGAAAATTCTGATTGGTCGATTTTCAAGAAACTTCTTCTCAAGAACCACTGAAGGGATTGAATTGAAATCTGGTATATATGTTCCTATGAATGTCTTTAACATGTGTTGTTACTGTTTGCGCCATTTGAAAATTCAAAATGGCCACCAGCGGAGGTTAAAGTTTGCATTGAAACCCTATGGGAAACAACATTTTCATCTTCTTCTTGAGAACAGCCGAACAGAATTTAACCAAACTTGGCAGAGATGTTTCTTGTGAGGTCCTAAAATGTTGTCCTGGTTTGTACTAACTAGACCAACACACCGAGTGCTATCATTATTGTGCATTGGACAATTTGTAATGCCCATTATCCTGACTTGGGTACTTTTCTGCTCTAAATGTGCAGAACTTCTGTTAGACCAGGAAAAACAAAGTGTGACAATCTAAATTTATTTTATGAGACAATATAGTCAATTGTTTTGTCTTGGTCTTCAAATCTGAATTTCTGAGATGCTACAATATTATCCCGAGTTGGAGGTTGTGGAATTGGTGCAAGATGGACCGAGATTCTTCTGGGATCATCTACTTCCAACTGCACACGTTAATTCATTCCTTCATTATCTTGCAGTCTCATACAAATGATGACCCGTAATAGTTTTGGAACACAGGAATATGACTTGTCAGCTTTAACAGGCTGCACAGACCATCTAGCTGTCTTTTTGTTGTAACTTCTCTGCCACCTGAAGTAGAAAAATACATACAATGTAATTCACAAGAATAAAACAATAGAATTGAGATTATGATCTATGGAGCCCTAACTTTCAATTCAAGATGAATATCTTGAATGTATAGTGAATGAGCAACTAAACATATCATTACAAGTCCCCTTTATGAAGGATTTGAGTGATTTGTAGACAGATTTTAGGTTGTGGTCATCCCTCAAGAAGTTCTACGGCAGGCATCACGAGCTGGTCAATGGTTACAGATTGTCTGTTACCCAAATCAGAACTGATCTTCATTTGTTGTTGATGTCTTTCCCTTCATCGGATGGGACTTCTACCGGACTTGACCATGGACAACGCAGCGGGTTTGCGACTTTCGATTGAAGCCTATGATCAAATATCAGATTGCTGCCATAAATAATTACTGAGAAAATTTTTATGAACATCTTGGGACAAACGGACGGACAGAGGTAAAACAGTATACCCCCCCCCCCTTCCAGTGGAGCGGGGGTATAATAAAGCTCCTATGACATATGATCATGCATGGTTCTGTTATTAGGACAAAATTATATGAAATTAACATGACAAACCTTAGAGTGAAGTTGAGGCTAGGTTCAAAATCTCCATCGTCAGAATCATCACCAACATCACTGCCCTCTTCAGTAATATCTATTGAGAGACTGTAAGAATAAAAAATAATTGTTTATTACAGTGTATGTGTATAATATCGAAACAAATTTTGTTATATGGTTCTGATGTGCAGCTGTATAACGAAAAAACTTTTCAAAATAATACTAAATCTATATACATGTATCCAGCACACATCTACACAACCCAATATAAAGAGACAAAATTACATCAAAGTTCCAGGAAAAAATTTGGTGCGCCAGACGTGCGTCAATTCTGTCCCAGTTTGGTTTCATTCCCGTAAGTAGCTAAGGAGGACTGGCCATTTCAGCTTGTGGATTGATGAAAATGTAACGATGACGCAGAAGCCAACATGATCCCTATATAATATAGCTACTAGTAGTATCACTATGCAAGCCACAATAATTAATAGGAAACTGTTATACAAGTGACTGTGTTGAACAATATTGACAATGTTACATATAAACATAATGTAGAATATGTCTAAATGAACATACTCAAATGGGTTCACAAATGAACTCAATTTCTCCAGTTTCATCCGTTTCATTGAAATGTGATGGCTGCTCATTTCTTCTACTCTAGAAATACCTTGGTCAGAATTTCTAAATCAAAAGTACAAATATCAATCACTACAAAATCACATTTGTCTGAAATTACCAGTTTTTGTAGTAATTTGCCTAAAAAATTGAGATAATTTTACAAAAACCTGCATGATTTTAACACAGACATGGGCCATCGATCGGTCTACTGTTAAATTCACACACTGTGAAACATGCAAATTGCTATGGATCTTCACATTATTTCTTAAAAATCTTGTTTATAAATCATACTTACAAGATCCAAACTAAACAAGGGCAAAGCGTGGCGTATCCCCTCGCCTAAAAATTTGACCCGGTGACCTTGACCTTTGACTTTGAAAATCAATAGGGTTCCAGATTCTCTTAAAGACTAAGTATGTACCAAGTTTGTTCAAAATCCATTGAAGGATGTTGATTCTAGAGTGTTCACAAGGATGTTACGCGGTAAAATTTTGACCCGGTTATCTTGACCTATGACCTATGAGGCTATGACCTTGAAAATCAATAGGGTTTCGGTTATCTTAAGGACTAAGTATGTACCAAGTTTTGTCAAAAATCCATTGAAGGATGTTGATTCTAGTGTTCACAAGGATGTTATGCAGTAAAAATTTGAGCCTGTGACCTTGATCTTTGACATACAATGTACGACCTTGAAAACCAATAGGGTTCCAGATTCTCTTAAGGACTAAGTATGTACCAAGTTTGGTCAAAATCCATTGAAGGATGTTGATTCTAGAGTGTTCACAAGGATGTTACGCAGTAAAAATTTGACCCTGTGACCTTGACCATTGACCTTGAAAATCAATAGGGTTTCAAATTCTCTTAAGGACTAAGTATGTACCAAGTTTGGTCAAAATCCATTGAAGGATGTTGATTCTAGAGTGTTCACAAGGATGTGACGGACGGACGGTAGCGTTACTATATCCCTTCACAACTTCGTTGGCGAGGGGATAAAAAGCAGTTCAAATGACAATTCTTTAAATAGAAAGCCTTTATATGAAAAATACATATTGATTTCCCTCTATCATGTCTATGTTGATAATTCTAAGATAGTAAAGTATAATTTTGGCCCCCTGAACTAAAAATTATGTCCAAAATTGTTGAAATGTAGTAAAAAACTAGTTAATGTAATGTTTTTAGAATAGTCAAGAAATAAATTTGGTTTGCATAAGGAAATTGAAAACGATTTTCATTTAGTCATAGTCTAAAATATGCAGTTCAGGACATTTCAGTAAAATTTTATAGTCACATATATAGAAAAGTTTCTGAAACTTGCAAATTTCTATGGATCTTCATATTATTTTTTAAAAAACCTTGTTTATGTATCATACTTACAGGATCCAAACTAAAAATGCTACTGAAATGACACTTATTTAAATGGAAAGCTTTTTATATAAAAGATGCATACTGATTTTCCACTATGGTGATAATTCACAGACAGGAAGATATAATTTTGGCTCCCATAACAAAGTTTTATGTTCAAACTTGTTGAAAAGTATTTTTAACCTTATTTATGTAATGTATTTCCAGTACCCAAGATATAAACTTGTTTGCATAAAGGAATTGAAAATGATTTTCATTTAGCCATGGTCTAAAATATGCATTTTAGGACATTTCTGAAATTTTCAGTAAAACTTTGTAGTCATATATAAAAAAAGTTCTGAAACTTGAAAATTTCAATGGATATTCATATCATTTCTTCAAAACCTTGTTTATAATTATATATTATACTTACAGGATCCAAACTAAAAGTGCAATTGAAATGAAGCTTCTTTAAATAGAAAGCTTTTATTTGAAAAATACATACTGATTTTCCATTATAGTGATAAAATCGCAGAAAGTAAGGTATATATTTTTGGTTCCCAAAACTAAGTTTCATGTCCAAGTTGTTGAAATTTGATAAAATTAAAAGCCTAATTATATGTTGTATATCAAAGAAATAAATTTGCTTGAATAAAAAGAACTTTATAGGGTTTTCATTAAGCCATGTACAGTTTTAATTCTTGCATTAAAAATGAATTGATTTGATATTTTTTTTTAAATTGATAATAATAAACTGCATTGTCATTGATATCATTTTTGCACTCCCATTTCCCCTTTGCTGGCCTCTTAAAATTTGTGTTTGTTTACCTCGCAAATACGGCCGTTTTATGCTACTCATTGACAATAATTTGCTGTTGCCAGGTGCAAAATTACATATATTGATTAATATCTACCGAAAATTATCATAGGCAGCATCATAAATTCATAAAATATGAAAAACGATTGAGAAAAGAAGGCAACCTGTTACCTTCTCTGTATGTTGCCGCCTTTGTCAGGAGAACCACTTCATCAACGGATCTTCATCCATTATCGAAGCGTAGTTTATATTTCTTATGAATTTTTTTTATCACACTATATTATATACTTTATACGGGATGTGGAACATTTTTTAAAAGAGTATGTCATAACACACGCACTTTGAATAATAAACATCCATCGATGCATATTATAGTAATAAAATCTGAGACACATCCATTGATGCACACAATTATGTTAAAATCTAAGGCACATAGGTGTGGTAAAATCAGACACATAGATTTGGTAAAATTCACGGCTAAATTTAAAAAGTGATAAAATCTAGGATACCTCCATCGTTGCACATAATTGTGTTAAAATCTAAAACACATCCATCGATTCACATAATTGTGGTAAAATATAAAACTCAAAAATGTGGTAAAAACTAAGACGCATAATTGTGGTAAAATCTAAAAGACATATCATCTGTGCACATTTTGTGGTAAAATCTAAAATACATCTATTGATGCCCATCGTTATGGTAAAATATAAAATCATCCATAAGTAAGGATTATATACATATACATACACCTCCATCACTCTCATGTCACCAATGTTCAACACAATAATGTTCCTCTGTAACTAACATAAGATCATGACTTCATTTAAACATCTACCCAATTAAATTTGACCTTTTCAGGTGTAGTGCAAAGCACATACTACTGGTTAATCTTTCAATATCGGTATATAATTCATTCAGAAAATGGAACTTAGTGCAGTCAACAATTAACTGCAGAAGATTATCATCACCTTCAAATAGTGCTCGGCTTACCTTAGTCCGAGATTCCTCTGTCGTCCGACGACATTATATATCATTGCTAGAGCCGTCGACGGTCAGAGCGCAATATATACGGAAAACAGCTGATTTGCCTCACCAGCTCTGGGTCGGCACATTTCCACGTTTCGTGGCTATCGGATTTTATTTTCTATCAGAAACCCTTATATAAATCGCTTCACCAATCATTTTTCTATTCATTCATAACCACCTTACCCTCAGAAAGTGGTGTTACACTCCATTACAGCACGATTTTGCCTTAGATCCTATTATTCCGCCATTTGACTTCCATTTTCGAATCTACACACGTGATCTCGCGATACTAACTGAATGATGACAGCAACGCATTGCATGATGGGAGCTAATTAATGCAGCGTGCCAAATTATTTGGAGCATTATTTGCATACGTAAACAACATTCAAATCACATGGAAGACGATACATTTAAGCGTATTCTGCAGGACAAACAGTCCATCTACAGATCAAAGCAGAGCAGAAGGAAATAATACAGAATGTGTTGGAAAGAAAAGATTCAATGGCAGAGTGTTACCAACGGGCTTCGGAAAGAGCATGTGTTACGTTCCCCCTTTTTGTTTTTGGACAAGGTACTACATTTTTTTTTCTTGTGGTTATCTGTAATTCACTAAATTTGCTGTTAAAATCATTACCAATCAATATAATCAACTGTATTAAATTTTATGTTAATTGTTCTGCCTTAACAGGCGCCTATGATTGGCAATACAAATATTTGTTTGTTTGTTTATATGCAAATCATCTCCCATGATACATTGCGGTAATCGTAGTTTTCTCGTAGTCACATGAAAAATGTTTGAAAAATGGAAGACAAATGTCGAAATCATAAGATCTAAGGCAAAATCGTGCTGTTATGGAGTGTAACACCACTTTCTGAGGGTAAGATGGTTATGAATGAATAGAAAAATGATTGGTGAAGCGATTTATATAAGGGTTTCTGATAGAAAATAAAATCCGATAGCCACGAAACGTGGAAATGTGCCGACCCAGAGTTGGAGAAGCAAATCCGCTGTTTTCCGTATATATTGCGCTCTGACGTTCGACGGCTCTATCAATGATATATAATGTCGTCGGACGACAGAGGAATCTCGGACTAGGCTTACCTATCAACAATAATCAAGCACTTCGAATTCCTTGAGTTCGCCCCATCCAACGGCAACGGTCCAACTGATCCCCTACATATATCCTGCATTTGTTCCATTTGGAAGATACTTCACTTCTATTCCTCTGTATCTCTGAATCCGTCAAGGTCCGCTTTCTTCCACGCGTTGACAGTTTCTCTTTTGCCCAAGAACCACGTGTTGTTTATTGTTTCTAAACAGTGCGCATGCTCAAGACGTGTTCACATAGAAGGCCATATGAATAGATTTGAATATTGTCATCCAGACAATAATTCTGATAACGATAGTTTTGGGTCTTTTTTGTCATAAAATCGTATCTTTTGCAACATAACTCGGTGTTAATCTTCATTTTATGAAGGTCAGTACGGAAATCGACAATAATTTTGGGTATGAAAAAATTACGCAGCTGGTAGACAATATCCCTTTAAGTAAGTATTTATATTTATACGATTGTTTACTGCCTTTTATACGAGAGGAAAATGAATTAAATTTGCGCAACCAAACCGAATTTAGAAATCCATTCACTAGATTACAATTATTTGCAAACTCCTTTTTCCCTTCTACTATTAAATCATGGAATAAATTAAGTCCACAATTAAGAAATGCACCTACTCTAAATAGATTCAAACAAGCAAATAAAAATCATACAATAAAACCCCCCAAATTTTACATTGCCGGATGTAGAATATTAAATATAATTCACACTAGACTGAGACATAGATCCAGTAGCTTGAATGCTGATCTTTTTCGTGTGCATTTGGCTAATGATCCAGGTTGTATATGTGGGTGTGCATTTGAAGATGCAATTCATTATATATTAGAATGTTGTCTTTACAACGAAGCAAGAGAAGAATTGAAATTAAGACTAGTTTTTCTTAATGAACTTAAAATTGAAGTCCTACTTTTTGGCGATGACACCTTAACTGAGATGCAGAATCTGCAAATTTTCAAATCTGTACAACTTTACGTCAAACGAACAAAACGTTTTACCCATTTATGATCACAACACCCCTCCCCCACCCCCTCCCAAATATATGTTTGATTAATTAATCAATCAATCAATCAATCAATTTCATCTCAGATACAAGTATGGTAAAACTTGCTTATATTATATAATTTCATGCTTTTTGTTTTGTATTTTGTTTTTTTTTTGTTGTGTCTCGTTTTTTTTTTTTTCATTTTTCAAAGAATTTATTTATAATGTTGTATATTGTATTTTACTATTGCTGACGCATGTACTATTGTAGTTATTTATTATGTGGAGGGGACCCTTGTAAATTGTTATAATTTGTGTCCAATCCAATTGTTATAATATTTAGCAATAAAATATGTTTAATCTAATCTAAGTATTAAAACACCATTAACTTCTGTCCTCAACGCTATGTCAAACCATACAAATTACACTATTTTATTTCAGAATTGAATACCTAAATACCATTGCGTGACTATTTTCTTTTTAAGGTTGAGTGTATTTTCGGTGTGTTTTATTCTTGGATAAACAATTTTATACCGTTATTTTCAAGTAATTGATATCGTAAAGATAGTCATACACTGCATTGCACTATGAATAAAACAGAAAATCATGAAAGAAACATACTTGATGTTGACATTTATTCGGATGCATGATCTAACAGGTCGGAGGGTTAATCTCTTTCGATTACTTCACGTATTGAATAATGTTTCTAATACTCCTTCACTGACACGCTTATGAATAATTAAACACGGGGCCTCTTTAGCAGACAAAACGTTTGTCAATATATATATGGAGCGGATGTGGTCGAGTGGTCTAGGGCGCTGGACATAAGGCTCAGCGATTGGTGCTGCAGTGTATCAATGGTGTGAGTTCAAATCCCGTCGAAGGAAGAACAAAAATTTGACAGCTCAAAAATCTAATTCTAACACTGTTTGGTTTAATTTTCAGACGTATATATATATATATATATATATATATACAACGTCTGAAAAACCAGTCAACGATCAATATTACGGGGTGTTGGATCGTTACGGTATAACGATACTATACAAGTAAAACAATTATAAACGTCTAAAATGGTTTGTAGAACAACACCAAGTACACAAAACAAAGTGATAACGAAGTGTTTAATTCTTTATCACTTTGTTTTGTGTACTTGGTGTTGTTTTACAAACCATTTTAGACGTTTATATATATATATATATATATATACCCTTTGCCTAGCCGCTGTCATCCTACTCATGTGACTAAGAGCATACCATACAGTCAAGCTCTTAGAATCAGGCGAATTTGCTCCACCGACAAATCTTTGAAAAAACGATTGGGTCAACTTAAAAATAATTTGAAAAGAAGGGGTTGCAAACAAAGCATTATCAAGAAAAGTTTTAACAAAGCTAATAACATCTCCAGGAGCAGCTTACTTCAGTACAAAGAAAAACAGAAATGTAAAAGAACCCCTTGTGTCCTCACATACCATCCCTGTCTGAGAAACAGCTTCAACACCATTCGTGGGCATTGGACATGCGTCCAAAAAAATTCCAAACTGTCCAAAGTCTTTCCTGAGCCTCCCATGGTTGCCTTCAAACAACCAAACAGTCTGAGAAACCTGTTGGTGCGGGCAGAGATGTCATTTCCTAACACAACTATAGGCAAGAGTTACTCTTGTGGAGACAAACGCTCCAAATGTTGTAAACATATGCAACACTCGTCATCGTATACCAGTAAGGTCACCGGAAAGCAGTACAAAATATTTTGCACTGTTAATTGCAAGAGTGCAAATGTTATTTACATTCTTGAGTGTTCTGTTGGTGGCTTCCAATACGTTGACGAGTCTAAGCAGCCCTTCCACAAACGCCTGAATGGACACAGGAGTGACCTTACAAAAAAGACATTTCTTCCTGTGAGCCAGCACTCCAGACTGTCTGACCACAGTCTAGAGGATTTCAACAGAATGAAAATCCTCATCATTGAACAGAACTCTCTGTGGAGTGATTTTCAACGTGAGAATCGGGAAAGATTTTGGATTAAAGAACTCTGTTTTACATCCGGGCGGTATTAACAGAAAACAATAAGTTTTTATGTATATTTTCTTCCACAGTGTTTATAATTAACGAATATTTTACTACTGTCACAAAGTTAAAGATTTGTGCTCACCACCTTTTATTAACGATTATCCTTAGCATTCTCAAATGCGTCACACTTTACCAGGTGACAATTATACCATTATATCTTTACAGTGAAATGAGGGAGTTAAAGATTTTTAATACGTCACACTATGTCACCTGACTATTTAGTGAGTTGTAATTATACCATCTAATCTTTACAAACTCAGTCTAACCTTGACAGACACTGAGGAAGGTCATTTATTGATCGAAAATTTTGTCAATATATATTTTGTTACATCTTTATCGGTATCGTTGCACAATCTTCTAGACTTTTATAATTTATTTTGTTTGTGCTGCATCGTCGTGTCTCGACGATCCGTTACTCATTAAGTTCTCTGGTTGGTAGATTCCCTTAGACTTTATATATATATATATATTATATATATATATACTTTTATTTCCATAAAGAGATACTCTCAAGGGGCAAATGTGTACATAATAATACATGTACATACAATGATAAATTTTAAGATAGAGTTATTAAGAGGATAAGGTCATAACACATTCATATGTCAGTCAAACTAAATAATAATAATAATAAATTTTACACACTCATTAAATATATATATATACCTACATATATACTAAATTAACAGCATAAATAACAATTTTATGACATAACTGTATTAAGATATACTATCTTTTCTAATTTTTAACAAATTTGATATAAAGTCTGTGCATAATGTGTTAATTGGTTAATACTATTGGTAGGACGCTTTAAAATGAAATGTTTTTATGGCCCCATCCTATAGTGTTGTGCTTTGTTTAACGGTATAACTCAATAAGAAAACAATTGTTGAATTTAAAATGGTCATTTATTATTAAATGACATAATAAAAAATGCACTAAACTACAAAACTACACATAATTAAAATTGCAGTAAACTACACAAAAATAACTACACATAATAACCAGATATTATATGAATCATATAAAAAACATTTTCAAGACAAAGTTCTAGATATTTACTAGAAACTAAAAAACCGTCAAAGATGGGGGTAAAACCGCCACATTATTGTGCATTGAGCAATATGTAATTTTGCTCAATAGACATATTGTGAAAGAAACAATATACCCCATCCACAACACTTTCATTAAACTGAAAATGTGCATTGCATACAGATTTATTTTAACATAAACTTTTTAACACAGGAGAATGTTTGTAATCAATAAACCGCATAATGACAAAATTACTATATTTTAAACACTGAGGCCCTTGTCCCCAAGTGTTTACTTAAGACTCAACTGAGGTATTTAACTTACATCATTCATCAGTACTGAGGCCCTTGTCGCCAGTACTGTACTATACACAAGCCATAATAAAAAAATATGTACATAGGAAAAAACATATTGCACAATAAAATCAATAAAAGACATTAAACAATAATAATCATATACCCACTGGCTGGCCAAAGAAAAACTAGAACACTGAGGCCGTTGTCCCCAAGTGTTTACTGAAGACTCAATAAAGGTATTCGAATATATTTCTTAAATGCTTTGCTATTCCAACGACCCATTTGTTGAATTTGTTCTTCGGAAAACCCCTTAGCCCAAGCAGTCGTAGCTGCTCCAATTCGAAAACTATGGGATTTGTAGTTTTTAACATTTAAACCTGCAAATTTTAAGGATAGCTGCAATTGGCTATTGAAAAATGATCTTGCAATGGGGGCATTGTCCATGAAGGAGAAAAGGGGCTGGACATTGGAAGATTCCTTACCCCTTAGTTGTAAATAAGACCATAGAGAATGAACCGACAAACTGCCTTATTACTGTTGTTACTAGAAAGAAACAGCACAGGTATATGTTTACCTGTACTATGCTTAAATTTAGACATTTGAATTTCAAGGCCCTCACTATCACCATGAAGAAATTTGATATCATTTACACTAAGACAATTGCCTAGTGGTGGGGGTAATCCAGTTATTTCTCCAATTCTTAAAAATGCATGAAATGCAAGCAAATACATTGCATGCAACATTAATTGTAAAAACCTTGAAGAACAGGTTTTGGGTAGAGATTGACATAAACCTTTTAATATTGATGGCGTAATGGGCAGTCTGCTGTCTTTAGCAGCCTTTTCTTTATGATAGCCTCGAAGAGTTTTACTGATAATAAAGTGACCAGTTAAGTCTTCATAACCACCTAATTGTAACAAGAAGCTTATAGCTGACATATAAGTTAAAACAGTAGATGAAGCTAATTTTTTCTGAAAACAGTTAGCAATAAATAAAGTAAGATGTTCCAAAGAAGCTGGAAAGACCATTTCTTGTGGGAAGTACAAAAGCATAAATTCCTTATAAAAGGCAAATACTCGTCTATAGGACTCTTTAGACGATTTTGCTAAAGACCCATGAATCAGATTTGTAGCTACATTTTGTATTTGTTTCAAAGTTGCGGAATGTCCACAGAGTTCACTATTGGAAGTGGATCCATCAATGGAAATTCTTCTCTGAACTTCTGAATCTGCAAACGAGAAAGATGATCTGCTGCAGTGTTTTTTATACCGGGTATATGGACAGCTTTAAATAAAATATTAAATTGTAATGTGAGAACAACAAATTTCCTTACTAATTTCATAATTGTAGGATCCTTAGAGGACTGCTTATTGATGATATGGACAACCCCTGAATTATCTATGAAAAATGTGACACATTTGTTACTCAAGGCATTACCCCATAATTGTATTGCTACTACAATAGGAAAAAATTCCCGAATAGTAATATGGTACTTCAACCAGTCAGTAGGCCATTTGATTGCGAACCAATGTTTTCGAAACAGACCCCCAAATCTAATATTGCTTGCATCTGTGTACAAGTTTAATTGTTCAGATGTTTCCCATCTATCTGATAAGAAGAGACATTTTCCATTAAAACTTTCCACAAAGATCAGCCAAGCCTGTATATCTGACCTAGCCTCCTTATTAAGGCGGCGATGATGGTGAGGTTTTGATAAGCCAATGGTAAGGTCTATAAGTCGCCTTAAAAATGCACGACCTGGAGGGACCACTGACATGCAAAGTTTAATAGGCCTATTAATGACTGTAGTTCTCTCAATGTGGCTTTTTTCTTGAACTTAAAATGATTCAATTGATCCTTCAATTTGCCTAGTTTGTCAAGAGGTAAACGGATTTCCATCAACTCAGAGTCAAGCTCGAGACCCAAAAATGTCAAAGTTGTAGTTGGAAAAACAGTTTTGTCTGCTTTAATAGGCAAACCTATCTGTTTTGACAATGTCAAAATTTTTTCTAACGTTTGCAGACAAAGTGGGGAATTAGCTGGCCCTACAAAAAGAAGATCATCTAAAAAATGAACACAGCCCGAGCCTCCTAGCTTATGATCAATAATCCAGTGAACTGCTGTACTAAAAGTTTCAAAAAGTTTACAAGAAAAGCTTAACCCCATAGGTAATGTTTTATCAAAAAAATACTGATCCCCTAGTGGGAATCCTAAAAGCTCATGGTCATCCGGATGTATCGGTATTATTTTGAAACTATTCTCAATGTCAGCTTTAGAAAGTAGGCAGCCTTTGCCATAAAATTTCATCAGTTTAACAGCATCCTCAATGGTCTGATATTTTACTGTACATTTGCTTTCAGGAATCCCACTATTGATAGACTCATTTTCTGGATAGGATAGATGATGGATAACTCTGAACTCCCGTGGATGTTTCTTTGGAACTAATCCCAAGGGAGATACTTGAATATTGAGAAAGGGGGGTTCATCAAATGGACCAGATGCCCTGCCAGCTGTAACTTCCTTTGAAATTTTTTGTTTGAGAATATCTAAATTTTTTGTTGCTGATGGGAGGTTCCTATTAAAACGGAATTTCCTAATTCCCTCATAAGGTATCCTAAACCCTTGAGTGAAACCTGTAAATAAAAAGTTTGTTGAAGTTTTGTCATACCCTACAAGGTAATTCTTAATGAGTTCTGGATGAATAGGGGTTACCACTTTAGGGGACGGCAATAATTCATTTTTTATTGGGGACATTGTCGTTCTTTGGTCTGTTGTTAAACTTTGGTTGACTCTTTCCTTTATATGGTTGTATGCACAGTCTCTTAAAATGACCCCCGCCACACTTTTCGCATACATGTGGGTATTTGCAGTTTTGCCCGCGCTCACATCTGCCATCGTTGTTGTTAAAGCTGTAACAATATTTCTTGGAGCTCCACGAAGAGCTCCTTTGTGGAGCTCCGCTGACTGGAAAGGGAAATGATTTTAAATTTTTCTGAGATTGTCAAACTTAATTTTTAGACCTAAGGACATAGCCTCTGAGTACAGTTCATTATTGACTTGGTCCCAAGGTAAACTTTCATAATCATGTTCGCGCCATTCTCTATAAGTACGATCATATATATAAGCAGCCACATCACATGATCTGCGGGCTAGAGTCTGAATTATATCCGCATATTTCATAAGGGATCCTGTTTCTTTAGGATAATTTTCAGAATAAATACTGACAAAAATATGAAATGCAGACAGCCAGTGGGAAATATTTTCAAACCTATAAGTGGGTGGTTGTTGTTTTTCCCAAGCCATACCCCCTTCACTTGTTTCAGTAGGCTGAAATTTCACTTTAGACTGCTTCTTATTTAATAGACAGCCTAAATCAATGTATTCTAGAGCCCAAATTTTTGCTTTTATTTTGGGGTCAATGCCCAAAGCAAGTGGTTTTGAAATACTGGCACGAGAATAATTTACTGAGTTGTCAGCTGTACGTAAATCAGCCTCCAATGTAATCGGCTGTAAAATTGAATTTCCGATATTTGGTCTTGTAATATCATGAACATTGTCAATGCCTGGATTCAAAAAGTGATGAAGTGTTTCAGCATTTGCAACATTATTGTTGCTTCTCTGACCAGTAGGCATGTTCAACACAGGATAAGTGGTAGTTTCGTTCTGAAGAGGTGTCTGTGAAGGCTGCAGAGGTGTGCTGTTAGTATCCGGTTCAGCATGTACAGCTGTATCATTTACACACTGTGTAGTTGGAAATGTTAGGCCATGTACCTTTAACGCGGAAATAACAGAATTTGTTATATCCGGTATAGCAGCTTGTATGCCTGCTTGAATTTTCTCAGTAATGTCAGAACCCTCAGACTGGGCAGTGCTACATGTATTTGATTGAGCTGGTATATGTACCTCCTGATTATCTTCTATGTGGAGGGCTCGAGACCTTTTTGAGGAAATTCTTCTGGATTTACGTAGTGGTTCTGCCATCTCCTAAGAAAATAAAATATTGGTTTATTGTACCCATGTACATAATAATCTGTTGTACAAATGTATGTAAATGTTTAAATGTAAAGTGTTCTTATATCATGGAATTGTGTACAAGTGTACCCAGTGATATTCATATATATATAATGTAATGTTGTATCAATGTATACAGTTTTATCAGTCCCACTGTACAAAATGAACTGTTGTATGTAAATGTTTTAATGTATATTGTATTTATGTCATGGAATTGTGTACAAGTGCTCTAAGTTAGACCAATATTATTGATACAATTACATTAGAAATGTATACTGTAATATCATTCATTGCAGTTGTTGTCATGATTGTATTGTAACTGTCGGTATTCCTTTCATTTGGATTGCATACCAATAAATAATCGAATGGAATTACAAAGTTTGATTTGCATGGATATACTGGTAATGTTTTCTTGTATACCAATGTACAGTTTTATCCCAGTATATTTAATGTGTCATTAAATTTGTGTACCAGTGTACAAAATTACATGTACAAAATGTACATACCACTGTATAAGCAATGTATCATCAGATTGTTTTGCAATGTGTACCAGTGTACAATCATTTCATATTGCAATTGTGTACCAGTATATGATCATTTATTTCTTCTTTTGCCATTGTGTACTAGTGTACCCAACTACGTACCAGTGTACGAAATGCAAATGTGTACAAGTGTACAGTTTTGTAAACACAAAGACAAGTGTACCAGTGTACACTAAGTACATGCTTTAAAAAGCAGTGGAGTATGCATTAATGTACAACTCATGAAATTATGTATTTAATTAAGTCGTCTAAAATTTCAATGAGGAAATAACCTTACATCAAAGTCTGTAAGACTGTTTAAACTAACAAGGTGGAGTTAATGTGGTGTCTGCAACCTGTCAGACTTGTTTTAATCTTGAAATATAATACTGAAACTGAAAATATGTGTTAAATTGAAAATAATAATAACAAAAATATGCACCAGTAAAACAGACAATAAATACCACCTATTCATTGTACCTATGCATTTTCAAAAAGCATAACAGGAAAAGGGGGACCCCAAAACTGCTTGCAAATTTACAATAGTAAAATTATTATTCACATATAACAATAACAAATTACTTTATCAGATGATAACAGTAAACTAATTATGTCAAACAGAACGGATGGCATTTATAATAGCTCCTCTAACATTCCTGTAATAGCGGAGGTTGCCTTCTGCGTTGAAGTGGACACCATCCAAGTATATGTTGGATATACAATTTTTCATATTCCGGAGATTCCAGTATATAATTGTAGAATGGGATTTCAATTCTCGTTTTAAATGCTGATTAAACTGACACACAATAAAGTTGTAATTGTCTACTGGTACATTGTATGTAGATCTACGACCTGTTAGCTGTAAGACAGTAATAGTCTGAATATTGTATCTGCCTTTCCATGATGATAGTATGGACAAAAGCCGGAACACCATTTCCTCAGTAAAACCCTCACAGCTGTTTTGATCTAAATCGTTTCCACCAGCATGAAAAACTAAATGATGTGGACGGATATCAAAAATCACTCTCTCCCATCTGGTACAATGTTCCTTCTTATTCACTCTACCGCCACTAATTCGTAAAAACGTACCAAAGGGTCATTCCCAAATGAAAAGTTTCTTGTAGAGCAATTGGAATTCACATATGTCCCTAACCTATTTACGTGTGAACTGCATATTATCAATACACGCGTCATGATGCTGATTGTAAACAAAGTCTAATAAATATTCATAAATCTATAATTAGTGTCTCATGAATATTCATATATGGTAGTTTGACCTACTTGGACACCTGCGTCTCTGTGTGTATGTTTGCTTATCACAAGTGAAGATCATGAGCAGTTGTGACATAATACTAATATTCGAACAAAACTAATGTCAAATATTTACCTCAAAATAAACGAATATCAAAATCCTGGTTGATTCTAAATCGAGTTTTGAATAACTGTAGTTTTGGCCAGTTTTATAGTTCTATGTAACACAAGTTGAAGAAAATCTGTATGGATATACATGTTAGGTAACGGACTTCATATCGACGAGAATGTCAAATAAAACAGTTTGTTATTGTCCAAGACAATAATTATGTACATCCACAAAAGATAATTTAACACATCCTATGTGTAAACTTCTCGCTTTAAATATCGGTATAGAAATCCTTTTACGTGTTTGTAAAATGAAGTTTCAAAGCATGAAATTGATGATGATGTGAACTGTGTAATGATGGCTAGCGAGAATGACCAGTTGTTTCTAGGGCATGCGCAAATAGTTAAACCATTAATGAACTCTGAAAAATTTTACTTTTCAAAGGGAAGTAATTTAGATAATTTTAATGGGATGTGCCATAAAAATATTTATAAAATATAAAATGCCTTTTCAAGATGGCGTAGAATGTTTACATTAACCGGATTGTTCATAGACAAGCCATAACAATTAAATGTACACTTCAATGACCAGACAAGTTGAAACATGAATGTATTTACTACAAATGTGTATTACTCTTTATTGAAAAAATTAAATATTGTATATATCATATTCTTGTCGTATATTCCTATGGAGATCAAAGAAAGATACCTTATACAAACAATAATACCTTAAAAAGCAAATTGAAAAAAATTTCCAATCCCTTGGCGGCTGTTTTCCGGAACGCCAACATTTTGAAAGATCAAAGAAAGTTGTCCTTCCTAATTAAGAGGGATTAAGGGGTCCCATTAAGGGTGGATGATCAGAGCAATCACAGGTAAATAAAGGTAAATTTGATTCTCTTATTTGTATTTTCTATATAAATGGAATCAAATAAAATACGAAAACATAATAATCAATGAATATTTATTATTAAATTTTAAAACTATAATATAAGCACACATGAAATATGAAAAAAATAATAATGAATATTTATTATTAAATTATAAAACTATAATATAAGCACACATGAAATATGAAAAAAATAATAATGAATATTTATTATTAAATTTTAAAACTATATAACACACTCTGATCAGCACACATGAAATATGAAAACATAATAATTACTATTTATATTAAATTTTCAATCTATATAAGCAGAAATTAAATATATTAAACCTAATAAAGATTCTTTTTAAACGACTTTTTAACTGCGTCAAAAAAGGTTTTATACGTATTATGTGATCTGTGATAAAATGGATCTTACCTTTTAGCTGATGAGATGATAACTTTTTAGAATTAGTGGTGAAATGCATATTTTTATATCCTATTCATGTAATTAACTTTTAGCAGCAATCTGCCAAATTGTAAAATCTTATCTGTATATAGTAGGATTTTTATGCTAAGTGTGTGTGGGTAAGACTTCACTGTATATATGTGCACAAAATCGAATGGTGGAGGGAATACGAGCACTGTACATAAACGGAGCACCTGTTCTACATACTGACATGAAGAAGAAGAAGAAGAATGAATATTTATTTTTCAATTTTAAAACTATATATATGAAATATGAAAACATAATAATAAACTTTAAAACTATTATAAGCACTACATTTTGAAATATATAAATGTCAATGATGTTGGTATTTAGCTTGGATGGGGAGCCCTTGGACCATCTGCGCTCCATATGTTAAAGTTTTAATTAATGGCTTATTATGTTCGAAGGGAGACATATTGTTTTAGTCTGATTTTTTGTTCCGCTTTCGCTTCCACTTCTGCTTCCGCTTCCGCTTCTGCTTCTCAGCGAAGCTTGTCCGTACCATAGCTTTTTTTTCTTTCCAGATAGGTCAATTATATTTAGTATGTGGGTGCATCACCATAAGGCGGTCTGTCGCATGCCATAATGACCTTCGTGGGACCTTGACCTTTGACCTCAAGTTCAAATAATTGTTTTTTAAATAGTATTTTCTTGTCCGGGCCATAACATTTTTGTCTTTTGAGATAGGTCAATGATATTTGGTATGTGGGTGCATGACCATAAGGCGGTGTGTCGCGTACCATAATGACCTTCGTGGGATCTTGACCTTTGACCTCAAGGTCAAATAATTGTTTCTACTCAGAAGGCAATATATTTACTTTCATAGTAGTAAAGAGTTAAGATGCAAGTGGATACCCAAGACAGATTTTTCAATGAAATTCTTGATATGTCGACGAAAAATTCCTCTGCAAACAATACCCTGTTTTCAAAGGAGAGGATAGAAACTTTAATAGGAGGTGTTAAGCAGGCAAAAGATACAACTAAGCCTTCTGGCAAAGAAAATGCCAAGTCCCAGTGAGTGATATGAGTGTGAGAGAGATAGTGAGTAAGATATCGTTGAGTGGAGGGCAAGGTGTTGTGCATTGTCAATGTAAGAAAGGAAATTGTAAGTCTGGTAGGTGTAAATGTCACGGTTGAAAGTTATGTGCAACTCTAGGTGTCATATGTCTTTGTCATGTAGCAACAAGTAAGCACAGCTGATTTCTGGAATGGTAAAGTACAAAATGTAGTAATTTATGCATGCTGTATATTATGTTTCTTTTGCTTTTGATTATTGCTCTTCATTACTTCAGATTTAAAATTATTTTCATATATTGTACAAGTTAAAGCCATTTTTAAACAATATTTTGTACATGTTATAACCTAATGTTGTACATAACTTGTATTTTTGCATTGTTCAAGTTATAACATGTACAATTATTTTGTACATGTTATAACATGTACAAAATCACAACTTGTACACGCCATATATATATATATATATATTTTAAATGAATCACAAAAAATATACTATTTAATTTCTTATTAAATTTGTCCTTTTCTTTATTTCAATTTTTCTTCATGTATATTTATATATTTTTTTTAATTACAAAAAATATTTTATTTCATTTCTCAATACATTTTAATCAAATTTAGCATATAATATTTCACTTATTAATTACTTTAAAAAAAACCTTCAGGTGGCCCCAACTTAATTGCTAAAACAACAATCTACACTATATGTTGTTTTAAGAATGTTGGCGTTCCGGGAACACGCCCTTGATATGACCATTGGAAAACCGAAACCGATGTACACAGTGAAACATTTCAAAATCTATACCCTCCTTTTATATCTTTATTACACATATCTCAATAAACAATAGAGGTCGTCATATTGGATTTCCATTTGTCTAAAGACTAAAGTCTAACAATAGTTTTCCAGAGTTAGCCTCTGGAAGGGGCTAATCTGTAGGGTTAATTAATCAACACAATCTATTTTAATTGGTAAATCCCTGACGGAGTAAATTATTGATTGAAACAGGTGGTACTTTTGGGTCGTCATGATTGATTTTTGAAGGTTTATGGTAATATATTCAGTGTGTTGTGAATTATCAATTACATAATTATTGTGTTAAAACCCAATACTTAGAATAATAGAAAAATCAACATAAATTAATGGTAAATACTCGCTTTGGAATTATCGATTTTATCGACAGGTGCGAGATCCGCAATTAGTCACGGCTGACTGAATTCAGGACGGAAAAATGGTTTAACATAGGAGGCAATAGCCACATAAAGGCCCGATTCACTACTGGCATTAAAGACAATGAATTTGATTAAATTTGGCAGAGATGTTACCTGTCAGATGATACAAAAATGATTCAACATAGCTACACATGTGTACACAGATATTGCAGCAAAGGCATCAATTGAGATTTCTGACAATTTCTCATGAACTTAATCCAGGTAAACAATTTCGGATCTTGTGAGCCTCTCGGTGACTTTTTCCATCTAAGTTATAATTATAAATGTATCTGTTTCAACTTAGATATACAGTGGTGTAACCAGGGCAAAAATTGATGCTTTTTATTGCAAAAAGGGTCTATCTTTTGTTTAGAAAGCAACGAACCACACCAGATGTGTCAGTATGCATGCACCTAGTAGCAACGCTATTAGATATTAAAGGATTACGAATTTAAATTACTTAAAAAATAAATGAAAGAATAAATAAAATTAACGGAAGATATATATGTATATGTTTAAATGAAATTGTAGTTAGACCGGATATGCATTTGTAACTGTCACAACCTTGGTACAAAAATGCGCTATTGTAGCTAAATTGTGAGGTTTTTTTTAATTTACAGTACTACCGTGAAGTTAGATATTCCATTTCTAACAAAGGGAATCCATCTTTTATCAACCTTGATATTCAAAGACGATTCACTGAAAATGCTTAACAACGGGGTGTAAACCGTTTATCGAGCTCCTGTCGGAATAAAAATATTAAATTTTCTTTTTGGGTTTCGGACTATCAAACTTTCGGACTATTGGGCCTTTGGACTATCGGGCCTTCGGACTATTGAACCTTCGGACTATCGGGCATTCGGACTATTGGATCTTTGGACTATCGGACCTTCGGACTATTGGGCCGACACCATTTTGATTTAGCCAGAAGTTCTTCATATGTGGAGTGGTTTTCAATATATATAAATTTTAGTGTTCTCTCTTGCATTTGTTCCATTTTTTAGTATTAGCTTCAGGACAAAAATGACAAATTACTGGGCAGTAGTTAAAGTTTGATAGAATAAATGAGTAATACATAGTTAATTTGCCTAATCTATTTAAATATTTTCCCATTCTTTTTAATACATTAAGTTGCCTAGAATCTTTTCTACAGATATTTGTGATGTGAGAGTTAAATTTTAATTCATAATCAATGGTTACTCCAAGGAGCTTAACTTCATCCTCAGTTTTTATAATATTACCATTTAAATTAAAAGAAATATTATTAGATTGTGTATTTTTACCAATAGCAATTGCTTGGAATTTATCAGGATTCGCTTTCATTTGATTTGAGGTAAGCCAATCTATTAGATTAAGACTGTCTTTGTCCAAGGTGTTTATAATTTTATCTAAATCATAGCCAGAATTTGATAATGTATTATCGTCTGCATAATTATATAGGGAACTGTCAGATATGAAATAAAATATATCATTTATAAAAATTTTAAAAAGCACAGGGCCTAAAATTGATCCTCGGGGTACGTCTTTATAAATATCTTGCCACGTACTTAATGCTGTTCCTAATTTAACACATTGTTTTCTATTTGTCAGATAGTTTTGTATTAAATAAGTGTAATAACAAAATTACCGAACTCCGAACAATCTAACAAAGGGAAAGTCAAAACTCATAAGTATATAAACAGACAAAATCAGTCAACAACGGGAAAACTGTGAAAACCGTAATGACCCTGACTTGGTACAGGCATTTCTAAAGAAAGGGTGGGTTGAATCAGATTTTAAAGCGCCAAACCTCCCCCTTTCATTACGGCTCAAAGTTTCCGGTTGTCACTATAACAGTATTTATAACAATACTTGAACAAAAACAGGTAAAACAGTTGTCAAAGCAGCACCAAACTCAGTGAAGTAAATGTCAAAGACACTTTTACGTCACACATTGATAACAAAATATTTTTGACATTTTTCTTGAAACCTTATCTTTATACATTTTCACTATTTGAAAATCCATCGTTTATAATCTTTTCTGCAGAGACGGAATATATTTCGACAAAATCTTGGTATCGGAATATAAACTTTTTAAGAGATCGAATAAGGCGAATCTTTTTATAGCCCTGGTCCAGTAGCCTGTTTCTCAGATGAAGATGACGTTTCAGGAAATCAGAATAATTGCTACTGGCCCTTGCACAACGAATCAATTGCGAGATGTAAGCACCATAATATGCAGGAGAAGCTGGTATATTGCTGTACATATTTTGAAAATTTATGATCTTAAAATTGAAGTCGTCCCGTTTGTCATAAATTTTAGTACTGATTTGACCACTGTCGTCAAATTCGAGGTATATGTCCAAAAATGATGCGGACGAAGCGGTATCTGTGGTCTCTTTAACTTCCAGCTCTGGAGGATATATCAATGGAAGACATTCTGCAAATGAGCAAGAATATGGTATTTGAACTTTTGGTTTCTTTTGGTATCCAAATGGTTAAATACTAAAACTTAAATATTTCACACGTGGAATATGATTATATCAACACTGTACAAAAGAAACAAGTGATATCAAGGGAAAAATATTTACCCATCTATTTAAGCATTTTTATTATGACAGGAAACCAAATGTTTATTACAAGTTATGGTAATAAATATTTGGTTTCCTGTCACGATAAAAATGTATGAAACGGCACCATCTAAGACCATTTGGGTTTTTTCTTGGTTATTTAATGCATTTATATACCATTTTAAATATTAAAGTAGTATATATTTTTTTATTTTTTAACACGACAGGATGCCACAAGCACTGTATCGGAGTTATAATATTATCATACAAAATTTTTATAAATGTTCCGAAAATCACACTTCCATTACACATGGTTCACTTGTAACCGGAAGTTCAATTGGGCGGAAATTGTAAATCATACCAATTTATTTAATCTTTAAATTAACGTTTCTTTTTGGATGACATGTAACGCATAACGGAATAGGTGGATGATTGAATAAACAAAAATAGAAAATAAAAAGCTTAAATGTAAACATCCGTGATTAATCTATTTAAACATCCCACGAGAGTGTATTCATGCTAATCGTTATTATGGCGACTGTTACAAAAAGGAGATAACACAACTTAAAATAGCGCTACGAAATCGGAAACCAATGTAACATGCAATATATGACACCTGTAACAGAAATACTTACTCTGCTCAAAATTTTCTTCTCTCCATTCTTCATTATCAATGTTTGTTAATATTTTAACGGCTAGCTTACATTTTTGTATGTCACAGTTGTGTGGAAATCCAACTCCGTTACGCAGTTCGGAGACGAAAATAACGATAAGAAAAGACGCATAAAAGTACGAAGATGGACATTAAAAATAATTTTTATTCATAAAATATTTACAATATATCAATGGTCACCATTCATCTAACACACCAACCAACCATTTGGCCATAGAATTACAACATATATCAAAGAAATATCCAATTTTATCAGTTTTCTATTGTTATCAGAAACGGTTCAAATACCATATTCTTGCTCAAATCTAGAATCATCAATATACCTGTATGTGAAATTAAAGGCTCTAGCCTCATGAATCTTCTTATCTTTTACAAGCATTTGAAGAAACTCTGACTCGTATGAGTATAAAAATAAATCGGCTAGAAGAGGGGCACAATTCGTACCCATTGGTATGCCGACGACCTGCTGAAACAGTATCCCTCCAAAGGAGACAAATATGTTATCGATGAGGAACTCCAGCATACTGGTCACTTGTTCCTCGGAGTAGCATGTTTTACCTTTTTGAATTTTGTTTGAAAAATATGTGGAATTGTAGCCTAACACAACACATTTTGAGCCATAGTTTCTATGACTGAAAGCTTTGTGAATTGCTTCTTTTAAGCGGGTTTTTAATTTGTCATGCGGTAGGGTGGTATATAGAGTTGAAAAATCAAAAGTTTTGATGGAGGATACCTGAGAGAAAGATCTTGATTGAAGGTTATCCAAAAGATCTTTAGAGTTTTTCAAAATCCACATGTGATTTATGCCACTACGCGAGTAAACAGTTTCACAATATTTATGTTGTCCCTCTTTTGCTGCAGACAGAATCTTTGTCAGGTGAATAGACAATTCTTTCGTCGAAGAAGTTGATGATCCCGCTATGTACCTTTCTTTGTATGGTGTCTTATGGAGTTTAGGTATCCAATATAAATAGGGTAAATCCTCAGACTCTTTACCAGAGGTCATGAATGATCTGTGGTTAGCTAGGATTTCATCTTTGTCGAACGAAGTAGGTTTGTATGTGGTATTACTAGAGGGGTTGTTATTTATGCCTAATTCATTGATTAGGCATTCGAAGTAATATGATTTACATACAAACACGATATTGTTGGAAGCCTTGTCCGCAGGAACGATAATATATTTGTCATGAAGAGAAGAAAGACACTTAACAGCTTCTTGGTCTTTAAATACAGACTTAGAGTTGATTTTGAGGTACCATAATATTTTAATTTTTGAAAAATGGGGCAGACAGTCAAAAGCCTTAGATAGGTCCATGAGTATAGCTGCCGTAAATTTATGTTGATCTAAAGCCTTTTTCCAGTCTTCAATTATCTTCAAAAGAGCAGTTTGACCTCCATATCCAGAAAGGAAAGCAGATAATTAAGGGTGAAAATGTTTTACTGAAATAGAGGACGAGCTGATCGTTTATTGCTCTTTCAAAATTTTTAGAAATTACTGTCAGTATACTCACAGGCCTGTAGTTACTTTTATCTAGAACATTGCTCTTTTTATAACAAGGTACTACCCGAGCTTTCTTTAGAAATGCCTGTACCAAGTCAGGGTCATTACGGTTTTCACAGTTTTCCGGTTGTTGACTGATTTTTTCTGTTTATATAATTATGAGTTTTGACTTTCCCCTTGTAAGATTGTTCGGAGTTCGGTAATTTTGTTATTACCCTTATCATGGAACACTAATTTTTATATATCAGGTGTGTTGGCAATAATTTTTGATATACTTGGGTGACTTTGATCAGATTTTATAATACTTGATCCAATATCTTTAGCTACATTTATAAAAAAAATTATCAAAAATTTCTGACACTTCAGTTTGATCATTTATAATTTTATTGTCTTTTTCCAATATTATATCTTTCTTGCAGTTGTTGCTTTTGTTGGATAAAAAGGGTTTTTATTGTTGGCCAGAAGTCACTGGACTTTGGCCCGCCCAAACATCTTTCATAAACATATGTTTTTATTGATCGTTTTTTAATTTTGTTAACATGATTTCTCTGTTCCCTGTATCGTTCCAGGTTAAAATGATTTTTACATTTGATTAAGGTGTTATGCATCATTCTGTTCTGGTAAATTGCTTGTCTTAGCTGTTTATTCATAAAAGGGGCGGGTTGGGGTATCTGTTTCCTTCTTTTAATAGGAGCATTTTGATGATAGAGTTTTCAAAATTTGAGTAAGCTTCATCTAAGTCTTCGTGTTTACTTATATTATTGAAATTCATTCCCTGAAGTTCTTTAATGAATTCTTGTTCTGAAAAATGCTTAAAACTTTTGTAACTTTTGAGCTCATTTTTTCTTTGTTTGATGGAACCTTTGATTTGCAAAGCAATAAGATTGTGAACATCATCAATACCACAATTAAAATTTGTTACATTCATGCAATTGTTTGACATATTAGTTAAGTAGATATCATTAAGGCTTGGATTTGATTTTTGGTATAGTAAGTTGGACTTTTTACTAAATTAGATACAAACTAAAAAAATCTGACAATGCAATTTTCAACACCAATTCGCTTCAACTAATGGGTGTCGATTTTGCCTCTATTTCTACGAGTTTTCGATTGGAATTTTGGAGTTCTGACAGTGTGGTATTTTGTTTTTGTTTTTCATTTTATTATTCAAGATAACAAACAATAACAGTAAATGACGACAACATAAACTTAGAAAGCCATGGTAAATACAGGGCTATTAAATGCACCTAGTTAACCGATTACTGGCTAAGGATGTATAATCTGTTGGCTATAGACCATTATCTAAGGGGGGATGAAATCTTCAACAGATTGTTTAAAAAGCATCGACCATTCAATGAAATAAAGGGGTCTGGGTGGCCTTGTGGTTAAATTTATGACCACATACCAAACCCCACTGATGTGGGTTCGAACCATGTTACCCACCCAAGTGTTAGTGTTTTCAGACACCTACTCAGTTTGTTATATCTGTCAGAGCTTTACTCCTCAAATAAACCAGGTAGGGCACGTCATATATATTATATCTTATTCTCAGATACCAAATGAAAATTCGAGCCCCAGTCGAGTCAAACCAAAGACTTTAAAATTGATATTTGTTGCTTCTCCGCTAAGCACGCAGCATTAAGGAGAAAGAGCAAAGACCGGTTGGCTCGGAATCAGAATAATCTGTCCGAGTGGAGCGACATGTCTACCCGCGGACTGTTGTTTCAGTGAGATAGCACTATAAATATCCAACTCAGCGCGTTGGTCGAGTACAAAGCGGACCTCATCATCATCTCATTGAAAATTAACTTGTTCTCGCCATGAAATAGCTGAAAAATTGCTGAATTGGCGTTAAGCAACAATCCTCACTCACTCACCAAATGAAAGTTAAGATACACACGTTCAATTGCAGAATCATTGCCTATCTCCCACATTTCACACCAGTACAAACGTATCCGTTTCATTATTTTTAGCAAAAAGTTCAAAAATGTTTTCAATGTTTAAATGATTTAACCTTCTTTGTTTAAAGCATCAAACATAATCCGATTTGTTTATTTCTGCTTGAACATGAAATTGTCTCTTTTGACAAAAATTGATGAATACATAATGTTATCTTTAAGTATGATACTATATAATTAGATATTATGATCGAAACAGAATAGTTACGTGTTTTATTTTTAATTATCCTTTTAAGTTGAATTTGAATTAAACATATTGTATTGCTTAAATATATAAATATGATAATATATAAGTTAGCTACAAAAATGTAAAGGTGACGATAAAAATCAACTTAACTCAAACAAAACAACAATGGGCTTTATTTTGTAATGTATACATGTGAGATGTGAGAATTAAAATCCGAAATTTGTCATTATGTGCAAATATGAAAATTGTGTTTGTAAATATTTGACTTTTTTGTTCAGATGTGAGATTTTATTCGAAAATAATTTGATCATTTTGTTATATGACAATGTCCAACAATAATATAATTAATTTTTGCACCCTCAACGTAAATGGGTTGCAGATGAAAGATAAACAAAGAAGATTGTTACAATGGATAAAAAATCAAAATTGTTCAATTGTATTTCTGCAGGAAACGCACTTTAATAACGAAAGTAAATGTTTAGTTAAAAGACTGCTTAGTACAGAAACATCAAATTGGAAAGTTATACCAAGAAATTATTTAGATAAAGTTGGAAAAAACTGGCTAATTTTTAAAATGAATATAGACAATGGAAAATCAATAAAAAAAATTAATGATATCCTAGAGTTCTATAAAGAAATAATAAACTGTTGGGTAGAATTTGGAGGTGGACAAACAAAAATACCAACTAATTTTAGAGAGATAAGAAACCAAAATATTTGAGGAAATAAATATATAAAATTTAATAATAAAAGTTTAATTTATAAAAACTGGATTGATAGTAACCTGCTGTATGTGAACGACATAACTGACGAAAAGGGGAGGGTATCACAAGACTATTTGATAGAGAAATTAAAAAATAAAAAAATTTTTTTAGTGAGTTTAGTCGACTGAAAAAGGCAATTCCTAAAGAGTGGTATGTGCAATTATCAGAAGAAAAATCTGTGAAAACTACAATTAATATAAAAAAGGAATGTATTATTTCTGCTGGTAGGGTGATTAATATGGATAAATTAATTAACAAAGATTTTTTACAATATTATCAAAAACAAAGTTTTCGTCAAACCTATAGGTATACATTTTTGGACAACTTACTTGGATATCCAAGACTTTCAAAATATAACAGACTTATATGAATTTATTTTTAAAATTTTGTTAGAAAACAAATTGAAAATATTTAGATGGAAACTATTACAATTTATTATTCCAACCAAATCACATCTGTTCAAATTGAAAATATCAACTGACAGTTTATGTAATATTTGTAAAGTAGAAGATTATGATCACTTTTTTATGTCGTGTAAATATCTAGACATATTTTGGAATAAAATAAATGAAATGTTAAAAAAGTCCAATTTGAAAACAATATCAGACTTCAACATTTAGTATTTGGGTACCAAATTTTCGACAAAGAATATGTTCACCTAAATTATTTTTTAACTATATTGGCATTTACAATTTACAAATCCTATTATGTATCCGAACAAAAGGAAAAGACAATTGATGTTTATCTGTTATTCAAATAATGAATTAGAAAGAAAAATAAATTACTAGGAATGAATTCATTGTTCAATCATATATTAAATAAACTGTGATCATAACTTATGCAATAGAATATATTAGAATAAAATAGTTTTATTAGTAATTATAGTTTTGAGTATTTCCCTGGATATTCAAAACAGAATTTCACAGGGATACTTCAGAGGAACTTGGACTCTGAAGTAAAAATGTAACAAGATATTTACTAAATAAAATCTGTGATATTGATGTTAAAAAAAAAACAAAAAAACAATGGACTTCATAGAAAATCAGAAGTAAAAAATTGTCTAATCATCAATATGTAGGAATAAAATTTTGATATACACACGTAGAACAACAGTAAAGGCTATATCTACAATATTGTAAGTGAGTGAGTGATGTTTAACGCCAATTCAGCAATTTTTCAGCTATGTCATGGCGAGAACAAGTTAATTTTCATTGAGATGATGATGAGGTCCGCTTTGTTCTAGACCAATACGCGGAGTTGAATAATTATAGTGGTAGATTACCTTAATAAACAAAATTCCAAAACATTATTACAAATAGAGGTAAACCAAAGGTCGCCATTCAAAAAATGAAACTTTTATTAACAATAAAGCAACAGTCGTCTCTTTTATGGTTTATGTCCAAATTAAAACAAAAACAAAAAACAACAACACCCATCCCCTCCCCCACACACACACACTATCGAAATACTGTTGATGTTAGCTTCGTTTAAAGTAAGTTCTTATGGATAAAGTAGCATATTCAAGACAAGCAGGATTTCACAGTTATAGCATCTGAAAATTATTTGTGTTTGTTGAAGGATAAGTAATTCATATTCATTATTTTCTTTAATAAAACATTCATAATTGAGAATCAATCAATAATACATGTACAATATTCAGTGCACAATTTATATGCTTGCGACATTTTGAAAATTAAATATTCATTGCACAACTATGCTTGCAACATTTTGAAAATTGAATATTCATTGCACAAATGTGCTTCAACATTTTGAAATTTGAATATTCATTGCACAAATATGCTTGAAACATTTTCAAAAATTAACCCACTAATAATTAAATGGAAATAAAACAAAATTAATAAATATACTCGTGTTAGCATTACTTAATTCAAAAAAGTCAATGAAAAAAACAAGTGTCCAACCAATGGAGATTATACAATTTGACACTTACCATTGACTTTATGGAATTAATATTGACATAGTGGTTAGTGTGTCAACGAATTGTGTTACAATTGTAAGCATGCTCGCTATTGAGCGTACCTGATGAAGGTTATTCCAGAAACGCGTCGTGTACACTAAATTTGATATCTACGTTTTTATTCTAGTGTGAATGATCAGCTTTCTTTATACTCAAACGAGTCGAACCAACGACCATGAAATTTGTATACCCGGTTTCTCCAATAAACGAGTAGAATTAGGGAAGAGATCAAATAATTTAAGTTGATGTGAATACTGCAATTTGATTGACTGATCCGCCTGGAGCAACATTGGTTATGCTTGATAACCTGGGTTGGTATTGTGACGTCACCAACACATTCATTCACCAACGACAAATTCAAATAGTCCCATGATATAATCGTAACTAATATCGAGGGATAATTGAATTTTGTATATCGTATAACCTGTTCAAAAATTGAACGTATTCCATAAATATATGTTGTGTCCCAGCGCAGTGACTTACCAACCTATTGTTATATAATGCCCATATCATTAGATCAGTACAGAGTTAGCAGTGGTCAATTTTACTCTCTCGCGATCCGTACACGTCACATTCTGTCATTATTTGAGTATCAGCTGATAAATATGTTGATATTTAGAGCAGTGAAGTTCCTACCTTGTTTAATTATATTGCCCTTTCTATGTAACGATTTAGAACAAGAAGTGACAAAATTTATGATGCACAATCATCACGGCACGAAAGTGATTGCTATGCTCTTGATTATATCTGGTATTGAACTAAATCCGGGTCCAATTGAAAAAAGTTCTGTATGGTACCTTTTATGTCCATCCAAGCAGTCCGGCCGCGGTATGGATTAGTTTGGAATATTCTATAGAACTGTCTGAACTGCAATGCAGATGCTGTTGTCGTAGTAGGTGACTTTAATGACAACCAGTTAAACCCCCATTGTCGTAAAGTCAAAGACATCATGAGATTGTATAATCTTCATCAACTGATAAATGAAGCATCTAACTTTACAGAACATAGTCAATCTCATATTGACCTAATATTAACAAATAATCCCTCATTTATAACATATACAGAGGTTGGTCCTGCTCTTACGGACCTTACTCGTTTTCATTGTCCTACATGTGGTATCTTTAATTGTAAGAAACACACTTCTAGTTCTTATAAGCGTAACATTTGGCTTTATGAAAAGGGTAACTATGATGATTACAATCTGTACAATGGGATACACTTATCATTGAAAACGATGTCAATCAGAGTGTAACTAACGTCACACCTACGATAATACAGATAGCCATGTCGAATGTTCCAAACGAAACCATTACTATTAGGATCAATGACTGCACTTGGATCACAAATGACATAAAACATAGCATTAGAAAGAAAAATCGCCATCATACGAGAGCGGAACGTTCAAAGTCAGTACTGGACTGGGAACGTTTCCGTCATCTTAGAAATGAGTGCACGTCTAAAATTAGGAATGCAAAGATAACTTATTTTGACAAACTTTCCGAAAAACTGCATGACGACAGTACGTCAACAAAAGACTGGTGCAAAATAGCTAAACAAATATCTAATTTTAAAAATAAAAACGAGGATACCCCCCCCCCCCCCCCCATCAAAGTTAATGATGAGCTTATTTATGATAATAAAATAAAGTGTGAATTATTTAATATTTTTGTTGTTACAAAAAACTGAGCTGGATGATGCGAACGTTGATCTTCCAATTATTTTATCTGAATCGGAATGTGTGTTAAATAATGTTAATATTACTGAATCAGACGTTGTTGATTTGCTTAATATTCTTGATATATCTAAAGCTATTGGACCCGACGGTATTAGCCTCCGTATTCTTAAGGAAGGAGCGTCAATTTCAAAATATCCCTTATGTAAGATATTTAACATTTCCCTACGAAACGGTGTCTTTCCTTCCGATTGGAAGAAAGCTAACGTCTGTCCAGTTTTCAACAAAGACAGCCCCGCATTGCTACAAAATTATCGTCCGATATCGCTGATTAGTATCGTTGGTAAAGTCATGGAACGATGTGTGTTTAATACCTTTCCACTCTTCTACGCTTTTTACGCATATCCCTTTCCCCCTCACTTACGCTTTTTACGCATACCCCTTTCCCCCTTACCTACGCATTCTACGCATTCTGTTACATAATTTCTTTGAACATAAATACCGAAGAATTAAGTCGCTATGTTGCAAAAGTTGTACCAGTTAATGAAATTACAGATTCCAAACTTTCCATTTTCAAAATAGGAAAATCCGAGTGTGATATAAATAACGTATAATATCTATGAATATTCACGAGTGTGTGTCATGTGCAGACGATGTAAATAAACATGGCGACGTCCAGATCAAACGTGTGGGACGTTTGACACCAACTGACAACCACACAGCTATCTCTGGACCAATATTCTTCATGTATGGCTTAAAATTTGCGGAAACACTTCAATTTTACAAATCCGGTTGAACATAATTTTAAAAGAGTCGAAATCTGAACGTTAAATATAAAAGTTTACAAAACAGTGTGTGTATACAGACTTGCCGATTTTCCGTGAAAGATGTTCAGCCATATATCAATAGACTGGACCTTCTTCTAAGAATATGTCGCCAAAGTTTCAATGGATAAGCAACAAGAGCTCGTAGAAATCATTGGATATTCAGGCCATATTTTCTGATTTTGCAATCAGGATAGAGCGGGAAGAGTTATTGTACGTTGTGTGGTGTATTTCACAAAGTCGTAACAAAATATGCAATTTACCGACAAATTGTTCCATCAATTGATTACATAGTTGTCTAGCATTGATGTACTCAGGCTTTGGAGGTCAACCATGCACGGTAAGTAACATAACTTCTTCTGAAATATAGTTATAGTCTAAAAAGAAATATCGTTTTCAAGCGGGTCAAATGGGGTTAAATTTGAAACAAAAAGATGAAAAAATATCGCACAGAAAATTTACACGAACTAAATATATAGATCTCCGTTTCTATAAATGAATAAGAGATAGAATATAATTCACGAATTTGTTTTTTTTTTACCTGAAAATGGCGAAAACAGCAAACATACATATTAAGTTATAAAATTCTCCCAACCTTAAATAACTTTACCCAATCAGCGATTATATATGACGTATTATGGGTGTTCGAAAATATCGGGATTGTTTAATACATCTATCTAAATGAGCTGTTCCGATATTCTTTGATATTGTTTAGAAAAGAGGGTATCTTGTGTAAATTTCTTTTTATTTTGTTCCTTCAATGAAATTTTCTTCATGAAAACTGAGATAATGAATATACATTTTTTTGTATTAAGTCCCAAGTGTATTTTGTACAAATAAAATGTACATATATCTATTTTAAAATGAATTTCCATGCAACATTTTATAACAATTTTTGATAAAACATATATTATCATGTTTTAGTGGTATCAGGGAAGCTTTACAAAATATATGTGTAATGCATACATTACAGTATGAACATGTATTAACATTCTGGTGTAATGTAACATACCTGTACATATCTGTGATATGAACATCAATGTTTAATTAATTACATTTTTTTCAGTACATCATTATTGTGTGCACACTTGTTTGGTATGACATTATGATACATGCAGCAAACATTTCTGGAATAATGCTATTTTTTCATGCTCAATCATAATATTATAGCGCATTGTCAGTCTGGCTTTACCAAAGGCGATTCAGCTATCAACCAATTGGTGAATATTACTAATAATATCGGAAAGGCTTTGGATGACGGAAAGGAATTTCGAATTGTTTTCTGCGATGTTAGCAAGGCATTCGATAAAGTTTGGCATCGTGGACTTTTGCATCAATTGACAAATTCTGGGTTTGGTGGAAATATTATCATTTGGTTAGAACATTATTTGCAATATCGATTTAAACGTGTTGCTATTAATGGATGTTATTCATCCTGGCAGTATATAAATGCCGGTGTTCCACAAGGTTCTATATTAGGTCCTCTTCCCTTTTTATTATACATAAATGATATTGTCGGTAATATTCAGTCCCAAGTGAGATTGTTTGCTGATGATACCAGTATATTTCTTATAGTCGATAATGCAATTGAATCAGCAGACATTTTCAACAGGGACTTGAATACTATCACATCTTGGTCTAATAAGGGTAATAACAAAATTACCGAACCCCGAACAATCTTACAAAGGGAAACTCAAAACTCACAAGTATATAAACAGACAAAATCAGTCAACAAATGTTTGGTTAGTTTTAATTCTCAGAAAACCGAAACGATGGTTATCTCGCGGAAAGTCAACAAACCACATCATCCATTGCTAGTTATGAATAACCAGAAATTCGGAAGATGTGAAATTTCATACACATCTAGGTGTTACAATTTCCGATGATGGTTCATGGAAAAAACATATTGAACTTGACAAGGCATATTCAAGGTTAAATATTCTTCGTATGTTAAAATTTAGGCTAGATAGATCATCACTTGAAAAGTTGTATTTATCTTTTATCAGACCACTATTAGAATATGGGAATGTAGTGTGGAACCCTCATAATATATACTTAATTAATATTTTGGAAAAGGGTCAAATTGAAGCGATGAGGATCATATCAGGTGGGACAAAATTAACTTCTTTAAGGGAATTAAACAAAGAAACCGGATTAATAAAACTAAAAGATAGACGAGAAAACCATAAGCTCATTCAACTATTTAAAATGCAAAATGACTTAACTCCGGCATCTTTATCAACTTTGATTCCTAACCGCTTTCAGGATGTGCACACATACAATACCAGACATAACAATGCATTTCAGTTGCCAAGAACCCGAACATCACTCTATGATAGTTATTTTCTACCATCTACTTTAAAATTATGGAATTCTCTACCGCCAGAAATAAAAGACTCCCCATCCCTTAGTATTCTCAAATCTAGACTTACTTCTAGAGTTCATCATGATATTGTACCTAAATACTATTATTACGGTCCAAGACTGACACAAATATTACATGCTCGGCTTCGTATGAGAAGTAGTTCTTTAAACGAACATTTGTATATAAAAAATATTATTGATAATCCTAATTGTTTGTGTGGAGAGATTAAATCTACATATCATTATTTATTTAGATGTTCAAAATATACTCGTCAACGAAATATTCTTTTTCGGAAGCTATTTCAGCTTCGGAAAATTTACTATTATTTGGCAGTCCTGACCTTGATATCGATTCAAATAATATTGCTTTTACGACAGTGCATCAATATATTTCGCAGAGTAAACAATTTTCATAAAACTTAGACACATCATGTGATCTTTTATCCAGAGTGCAACCTACAATTTCCCTTTTTTTCCCCTTCCTTTAATTTTCAGTTATTTAAACAATATTAAATGAATTAAGTATGTTTTAATGACTATTTTCAATATTTCATGTGTTGGTTACGCTTGTTTCTGAATCCTATGTTTTATTGTATTATGAAACAAAAGTTTATATGTTATTTATCAATAAAATATGTTTAAATCAACCTATTGTTGTTTTCAGGAGCTACTAGCATAATTGCAATCCAACTCAACTAGTTGGTCTAGAATATTTCAGGCATCATTAATTTACCCCATTAAAAAGTAAGTTGTTCACGCCATGAAAAATCCGAAATATATCTTACTTGGCATTTAATAATAACATCTCGCTTACTTACAAATACAAAGTAAACCATCACTTTATTTAGTGAGCGAGTGATTGTTGTTTAACGCCAAATAAGCAATTTTCAGCTATATCATGGCGAGTACAAGTTACATTAGATGAGATGATGATGATGTCCTCTTTGTACTAGATCAACGTGTTTAGTTGGATTTTATAGTGCAGACTCAAAAAAACAGTCTGTGCATAGACACTCCGACACATTATCCTGATTCCAAGCCAATCAGTCGTTGCTCTTACTCCTTAGATGTACTTAGCGAAGAAGCAACATATACCAATTTTATTGTCTTTGGTTTGATCCGAGCGGAGCTCAAACTAACTATCTATCGTACATTTTGTAAAAAAATATTTTTAAATTAAGTAATGTAAATGCAGTTATTTTGGGGATTTTATTTATTTCTATAACAATATGTACTCATTCAGTCATTGACAAACAATATGTACTCATTCAGTCATTGACAAACTAGTTATTTGAAGTCCAATATGTCAAATTAAGCATAAAACTAAAACGCAACATAAAACTAAATATAAAACATAAAATAAACATATCTGCAGGGCGCCCGTCGTGACATTCACATTCCAGTGAAGCATAAAACTAAAAACAAAGAAAAAATACCTGCATGACACCCTCTGTGATATCCTTCTTTCATTGAAGGATAAATCAAAATAATTGCATGCATGCTACTGTGAGTGTAAAGTGTAGAACTGTAATAAAAACACTGTTCATTTACTTTAATGTTGTAAGCTTTAAGTGTGATGTTGGATAGTCTCTCATGTTCATTGACATCCATATCCTTTCTTACTAAATGATTCCTGGTGTGGTATTCTGATTTACTATGTTGGTATACTGTACAAACTTGGAAAAAAAGGCAATATGGCTATAAATTTCGTGGCAAAAGGTAACATGTCTGCAAAAATTTGAAACATGGAAATCCTGTAATGACGACCACAAAACCTCTAGAAAGATGATTTTGGATTATCAAATAATGGTTCTTCTTTTCAAACAATTTGTTGGTTATATGTAGTTCATGTTTAGAAATGTTTGGTAATTAGAAATTTCTTGAATAGCGTATCAACTGTAATTATTAATTAGGGTTAAGGTTAGGGTTATTGTGTTTTAACGCCACTTACAACAATATTTCAGTTATATCGTAGCGGCCAGTTTTATTGGAAGAGAAAACCGGAGTACCCGGAGAAAACCACCGACCCGTCGCAAGTCACTAACAAACTTTATCACATAATGTTATATGGAGTACACCTCGCCTGGGCGGGGTTCGAACTCACAACGTTAGTGGTGATAGACACCGATTGCAGAAATAGTTAATTGCAGATAGTAAATCATACTATCATACGATCACGACCATGACGACTCCTAATTATTAATTAGGAGATAGAAGGATAACATATTAGGAGGGACACATTACAATGGGAAATCAATGTAATTCAAAGTATATCTTTAACCCCTATTCCCTTTCTGAGATGTCGTAAAGTTTAATTAATGGGTAACCAAAGACCGTAAATTAAAGAAGGAGAAAAAATACAATGGAATTTAAAACTGTACTTTTAAATCCGTTTATTCGTAGTGATCAGGCTATTGTTGTTGGTTGTTGTAATTGAAGTTCTTTTTGGTGTTTGGGGAAACCTAAAATTTATATTTGGAGATTATATTACGTCACATCCTTTTTCTCGAAGATTCCAAGAAGAAAAGAAGTGGTTGAATTTGAGGAATTAAATTTTTTTTTTAAAACCTCCCAAATATCCCACCCAATTTGAAATGTAATGTACTGTATGTAAATAAGGGTAATAACAAAATTACCGAACTCCGAATAAATATGTTGCTTGGGTCTCTTGTTGATGAGATATTGAATGTAAATATGTTATGTTAAGTCTCTTGTTACAAGATACTGCTGCTGTGATCATATATTTTTCAGGAGTGGTTACTTGAGCTGAAGTCTGTATTTGTGCCTGGGATATTGTAGCGGTTATAGACAGTTTGATAGCAGGATTTTGAATATCTGCAAGTCGCTCCACAGAGTGTCATTGAGTTAATTATGGAACAATTTTAAAGTGGTTAAAATTTACAGACTTCGTTTATGTTGTTGGAACTTGAATGGCACAATTCGTTGCGCTGAAACAGCATTCAGGTATATATTATGTTCATAGACTTCGTTCAAATGTCGGCACAATTCGCTGCGCTGAAACAGCATTCAGTTATATATTATGTTCACAGACTTCGTTCAAATGTCGTTAACATTTAAATTAGCCTCTGATTTCCAGGGTTAATTGTTCATGAAACCTCCAATTTCCAGGGCTAATTGTTCAATAACTATGTTGATATGGTTTGCCATTTCAAACAGTCGGCAACCATCATATATTTTCAATTTATACAAGTTGTAATATTAGTCGTAATAAAAGCTGTGACAATTTTGCCACAAAAACTTGATATTTTTGTTGATCATCTAGGATAATAACTAAAAAAAAAAACCAAACAACGGTCCACAAAATACTACACAGAAACTTAAAATTAGTCAATTTGAAACCATTAAAAACTGGGGACGAACTAATGTGTTCAGGAATGGGGAGAAAGAAATTAAAATTCCAATTTCGATTACAATGTCAATGAAAGATGAAATGAAAGGACCGAACTAAAGTATTCTTGTGATCTTTCTAATAGTTCCATTGATAAATTCAGATTATTTTTAAAATCAAAGGAAAGAAATCTCTATATTTCGCGCCTTGTCTAACGTATTTTTAAGCTTGGAGGTCACCTGTGACTGAACCATATCTGATAGGCGATGAAGAATATGAAGCATGCAGTCGACGGTTTGACTTGTATATAATCTATAGTTAGATGCTGTATTTTTTTTAATTGTGCAGTTTGGAAGCAATAGGTATAGTGTAAGTATATGGGAGTTTATTTGTTTTCAAGGTAAGCTGGTTTGTGATTGTTTACGTTGTTTTCAAAGTAAGTTGGTTTGTGATTGTATACGTTGTTTTCAAAGTAAGCTGGTTTGTGATTGTATACGTTGTTTTCAAGGTAAGCTGGTTTGTGATTGTATACGTTGTTTTCAAAGTAAGCTGGTTTGTGATTGTTTACGTTGTTTACAAGGTACGCTGGTTTGTGATTGCATACGTTGTTTTCAAGGTAAGCTGGCTTGTGATTGTATACGTTGTTTTCAAGGTAAGCTGGCTTGTGATTGTATACGTTGTTTTCAAGGTAAGCTGATTTGTGATTGTATACGTTGTTTTCAAAGTAAGTTGGGTTGTGCTTGTAAACGTTGTTTTCAAAGAAAGATGGGTTGTGATTATGTACGTTGTTTTCAAGGTAAGATGGGTTGTGAATGCGCCATTTGAAACAGTCGGCAACTATCATATACATTTTCAATTTATAGAACTTGTAATATTAGTTGTAATAAAAGCTGTGACAATTTTGCCACAAAAACTTGATATTTGTGTTGATCATCTAGCATAATAACTAAAAGAAAACCAAACAAACAATGGTTCACAAAATACAACACAGAAACTTAAAATTAGTCAATTTGAAACCAGTAAAAACTGGGGACGAACTAATGTGTTCAGGAATGGGGAGAAGGAAACCAAAATTCCAATTCCGATTACAATGTAAATGAACGATGAAATGAAAGGACCGAACCAAAGTATTCTTGTGATCTTTCCAGAGTCCTCCCAGATAAATACTTCTTCAAGTGAATATAAAAAAAGACAAGTGTGCACATTTCGTACTGGTTAAAATGATAATATTTTGTATGAAAATTAGACCACTGAATCGCCAGACGTTGTCTCAACGTTGTCCTAGGTTCCACCATTGAAATGGCATGTCATGCTTGGAATATTTTCATTCATGCAGCAGTATGCCTTTTTTTATTTTATTTTTTATTTTGATAAATAATGTTTATCTTTTCCTCATCTAAATACACATGCACCCATGTGTGTATCTTTTCTTGAAGAGCCAATGCTTAATTGTTACTGCTCTTTCAATATTGAATTATATTGCTTAGTGTAAAGGTAGAAGAACAAGTTAAGGGTTCAATTTGATAATGCGAACAGACCGTTGTTAACTGGTCCATTTCCAGCGATATTTGATTTCTTTATTTTTATTAATATATATGCAGCTCAGTGGTGGATTTGGTCGCTAATGGAAACGAATTCTGGTAATGAATTGCATTGTGACAATTAAATGGTGTCGATTCGATGAGAGTTATATTTAGTGTTATATAATTAAACGACTTGGTCCTATATTTTGGTATCTTCAAACTCTTCTTGTTTGTAATATGAATAACAAGTAGTGCTAACCAACATATTTGTATCATCTAGATTTGGGCCCGTTAAACTATAGCTTAACCCCGCCACTTTTTATTGAATTACCTGTACCAAGGCAAAAAAGTGAGCCGTCATTTACTTGTGACCTAGTGGTATCGATTTTGCCTCTTTCTTCTTTCTTTTTTTTGAATTTTGGAACTGTTCCGACAGTGTGATATTTTTTGTATTTCCTTTTGATAATAGAATTAGCATCAGAACTGATAGTAAGCAAAACGAATTATCTATATTATGATGGTTATATATTGAGAACAGAGTCGAACTGATAAGGTTTAACTAGGAATAAAAAAAAATGACTCCAATGATCATTTTTAATCCTACAAATTTTGCCAATTCCGCAGGAAAATCGTGATCTTAGAAGATCGATGGTGGTCTTGTACTCATTGACCCTTGCAGTTTATTAATTCTTAATTGAGCATTATCGACCTCCACATTCTCTCTTTATTCCAAATTAATTGTATAGCGCTTCACAGGTTCCATTGATAAATTCAAATTATTTTTATAATCAAAGGAAAGAAATCTCTCTATTTCGTGCCTTGTCTAGCATATTTTTAAGCTTGCAGGTAATTTTTTTTTAATTTAGCAGTCTGGATGCAATAGGTATAGTGTAGGTATTTGGGAGTTTATTTGTTTTCAAAGTAAGCTGGGTTTTGATTGTATACGTTGTTTTCAAGGTAAGCTGGTTTGTGATTGTATACGCTGTTTTCAAAGTACGCTGGTTTGTGATTGTATACGTTGTTTTCAAAGTAAGCTGGGTTGTGATTGTATACGTTGTTTTCAAAGTACGCTGGTTTGTGATTGTATACGTTGTTTTCAAAGTAAGCTGGGTTGTGATTGTGTACGTTGTTTTCAAGGTAAGCTGGTTTGTGATGGTATACGTTGTTTTCAAAGTACGCTGGTTTGTGATTGTATACGTTGTTTTCAAAGTAAGCTGGGTTGTGATTGTATACGTTGTTTTCAAGGTAAGCTGGTTTGTGATTGTATACGTTGTTTTCAAGGTACGCTGGTTTTTGATTGTATACGTTGTTTTCAAGGTAAGCTGGTTTGTGATTGTATACGTTGTTTTCAAAGTACGCTGGTTTGTGATTGTATACGTTGTTTTCAAAGTAAGCTGGGTTGTGATTGTATACATTGCTTTCAAGGTAAGCTGATTTGTGATTGTATACGTTGTTTTCAAGGTACGCTGGTTTGTGATTGTATACGTTGTTTTCAATGTAAGCTGGTTTGTGATTGTATACGTTGTTTTCAAAGTACGCTGGTTTGTGATTGTATACGTTGTTTTCAAAGTAAGCTGGGTTGTGATTGTATACGTTGTTTTCAAGGTAAGCTGGTTTGTGATTGTATACGTTGTTTTCAAAGTAAGCTGGTTTGTGATTGTATACGTTGTTTTCAAAGTAAGCTGGTTTGTGATTGTATACGTTGTTTTCAAGGTAAGCTGGTTTGTGATTGTATATGTTGTTTTCAAAGTAAGCTGGGTTGTGATTGTAAACGTTGTTTTCAAAGTAAGATGGGTTGTGATTGTAAACGTTGTTTTCAAAGTATGATGGGTTGTGATTGTAAACGTGGTTTTCAAAGTAAGATGGGTTGTGATTGTAAACGTTGTTTTCAATGTAAGCTGGGTTGTGATTGTAAACGTTGTTTTCAAAGTAAGATGGGTTGTGATTGTAAACGTTGTTTTCAAAGTATGATGGGTTGTGATTGTGTACATTGTTTTCAAAGTAAGATGGGTTGTGATTGTGTACGTTGTTTTCAAAGTAAGATGGGTTGTGATTGTAAACGTTGTTTTCAAAGTAAGCTGGGTTGTGATGGTGTACGTTGTTTTCAAAGTAAGCTGGGTTGTGATTGTAAATGTTGTTTTCAAAGTAAGATGGGTTGTGATTGTGTACGTTGTTTTCAAAGTAAGATGGGTTTTGATTGTGTACGTTGTTTTCAAAGTAAGCTGGGTTGTGATTGTAAACGTTGTTTTCAAAGTAAGATGGGTTATGATTGTAAATGTTGTATTCAAAGTAAGATGGGTTGTGATTGTGTACGTTGTTTTCAAAGTAAGATGGGTTGTGATTGTGTACGTTGTTTTCAAAGTTAGCTGGGTTGTGATTGTAAACGTTGTTTTCAAAGCAAGATGGGTTATGATTGTGTACGTTGTTTTCAAAGTAATCTGGGTTATGATTGTGTACGTTGTTTTCAAAGTAAGCTGGGTTGTGATTGTAAACGTTGTTTTCAAAGTAAGGCGTGTTATGATTGTTAACGTTGTTTTCAAAGTAAGCCGGTTTGTGATTGTAAACGTTGTTTTGAAAGTAAGATGGGTTGTGATTGTGTACATTGTTTTCAAAGTAAGCCGGGTTATGATTGTTTACGTTGTTTTCAAAGTACGATGGGTTGTGATTGTAAACGTTGTTTTCAAAGTAAGCTGGGTTGTGATTGTAAACGTTGTTTTCAAAGTAAGATGGGTTGTGATTGTGTACGTTGTTTTGCAAAGTAAGATGGGTTGTGATTGTAAACGTTGTTTTCAAAGCAAGATGGGTTATGATTGTGTACGTTGTTTTCAAAGTAATCTGGGTTATGATTGTGTACGTTGTTTTCAAAGTAAGCTGGGTTGTGATTGTAAACGTTGTTTTCAAAGTAAGGCGTGTTATGATTGTTAACGTTGTTTTCAAAGTAAGCCGGTTTGTGATTGTAAACGTTGTTTTGAAAGTAAGATGGGTTGTGATTGTGTACATTGTTTTCAAAGTAAGCCGGGTTATGATTGTTTACGTTGTTTTCAAAGTACGATGGGTTGTGATTGTAAACGTTGTTTTCAAAGTAAGCTGGGTTGTGATTGTAAACGTTGTTTTCAAAGTAAGATGGGTTGTGATTGTGTACGTTGTTTTGCAAAGTAAGATGGGTTGTGATTGTAAACGTTGTTTTCAAAGTAAGCTGGGTTGTGATTGTGTACGTTGTTTTCAAAGTAAGATGGGTTGTGATTGTGTACGTTGTTTTCAAAGTAAGCTGGGTTGTGATTGTAAACGTTGTTTTCAAAGTATGATGAGTTATAATTGTGTTCGTTGTTTTCAAAGTAAGTCGGATTGTGGTTGTAGACGTTGTTTTCAAAGTAAGCCGGGTTGTGATTGTAAACGTTGCTTTCAAAGTAAGATGGGTTGTGATTGTATACGTTGTTTTCAAAATAAGCCGGATTGTGATTGCATACGTTGTTTTTAAAGTATGCCGGGTTGTGATTGTATATGTTTATGACTTATAAACTATATTACTGATGTTTCTGACATTACGATATGCGGAAAAACATATATCATTTGGTGGCAGCCGAAATGTGAGAACTATACAAATATAATGTGCAAGGTGGTTGACAGTATCCAATATATGGTTGACGGTAAGGCTTTTTTTATTTAGGTGTCAATAAGGCTTGACAAAGATAGGAGTGGTTCGTAATGTTGTTGTTTGCTATCTTGTGGTAACAAATTAATGTTTATTTAGTGGCATGCAATATCTTTTTTGTGTGTGATGCTGACTAGTTCGAAATAAGAAAACGAAATAACACTGCAAGTGTATTTAAATGTGTATCATAGATGGTAATTTTAAGTACGGATTTTGCAAAGAGTCTTTATATTTTATGAATCTTCACACACATTTTATGATTGCTATTTAATTTTGCGCAAATACCAACTAAAAGCATACAGCTTCCTTTGAAATTGCAATTACCGTCAAGCCTGCCTTAAAGGGCAGGCACCTCTAAATACAACATCAAATTTATAAAGGGTAGCACCATTTCCCACATTAATGAATAGTGCATATAAAGGGCAAATGCCCATAAAGGACACATTTTCATGTTCTCTTGAGTGGCCTTTGTTTACAGGGTTAATAGATGGTCCCCTGAAAGCGGTTTTTTTTAAAGTTGAATCTGATATAGATGTCTTGTTGTCTATATAGAACCAATGGTTTACCTTTTATAGTTACTCAATACAAACAAATTCTGTTTGCTCATTTAAATATTTGCTTAAATGATTCGCAAAATCGTTGACTGACTAATTGTTAACGCCCGATTGAATATGGTACGACTTTATGTTGACATGCCATTATGTTTTTTCTCACGATATACACTATAAATAGTTCAATAGGATTAAAAACGGATACCAATAGAAACTCGAGAAATACGATCTGAATAGAATTAAATAGTCGGAAATCACGTTAAAATCCACCTGTGATGTAAATCTATGGTAAAAAAAAATCATTATTTTTAAGGAATGGAGAGTTATTGTTCTCTTTGTACTTTTAAGGTCCCACAAGGGGCAAACAATTCAATACTTTGTACTTTAGATACTAGTATACACAGACTTTTTATTGTTACAAGATTAATAATTAATAAAATTAATAAAGTACAATGGGTGGATTTTAAGTTGGAGAATGTCCTCGTATCTCTCCATTCCTTAAAAACAATGGAACTCGGTCCCTTCGGGGCCTCGGCTCCAATATTTTTAAGGAATGGAGAGTTACTTGGACATCCTCCTATGCATAGGTGGGGGTTATATGGTATGTGATTGTATATACGATTGTTGTAGTGGCGGCTCTAAAATTCATAAAGTAAATTGATTTTGTTATTGTTTGTGTTTACATGGTTACGGTTTTAACATCCAGGATTTCGGACAAGGAAAGTATGAAAAGGTCGTTTAGTTAGATTGCCAGTGAGTTCATTGTTAAGTGTTGCGTTTTGAACATTTAATAAAATAAAAATATACATATATATATGTGTATATACATAATTATATCTTAGACACCCTGCAGGTACCCCGATGTAAATGGTTAGTTATTCTAAATAAAGATATTATATATATGTTTCACCTTGAAGTTGTAAGTACAGCCAAGATAGCACGTACGTTTTCCGACTTCATATCCTACCCTACAAATTACTTCGGTTTCACTATCATTGTTCTCCGGTCAATATGCATTCAAATGAAACATGCATATCATGTAGCAATAATTTTGCATATGAAAAAAAAAGAGAAATAAACATAATTCATAATTTTCAATTTGGCCTGAACTAGTCATCGAACGGACATCTTTCACAAATATTACCAGAAATCGGACACAATTACACAAAATAGCCAACAAATGGCCTCGCGTCTAGATAGTGTATTATATTACATTACTTGTAACATATACTGATAATCTAAACATTTTCTTTTGCAGTAACAGCGTCTTGGAAGGGTAACCACACTACTATAATAGCTAGCGTGCTGGTTTCGTGTTGTCGGTTCAAATCACAGACGATAAAATCAGCGACATTTGCATTAAGAAGTCTACTGGTTTAATCAAATAAGGATAATGTGGAGCGACATGTCTACCTGTGGACTGTCGTGTTAGCTATTAAAATTAAAATTCAGTTTGTTGGTCTACAATAAAGAAATACATCATCATCTCATTAAAAGAATTAAAGGTTAGAAAATAACCGCTTGGTGTGAAAAATATTAAACATCTGGCTTAATTGAAGGGTGCAAAAATCGTGACGAGAAACATATTTATTGAGTTTTATAAAAGTAAAAACATATATGTCTTAAGACTACATAATTTATTAGGCACGAATTAACAAAGTTAAACAAGCCGTGGACCCATTTTATGAGCCAAATTAAGAGCGGGGTGCTTAAGCATAGGGTGTTTCTTATTCTTATTCCAGAAACGCGTCGTGCACACTAAATTTGAAACGTACGTTTTTATTGTCATATTATTCAAATGTTAATTGTACAAATGAGGTATATATATATGTTAAAATGTTTAATGTGTTAAAAATCAACTTCACAACTGCAATATATAATGGAAAAGTCAGTTTTACATCAATTACCCAATCTGAACTCAATAACTGAAATTGTAGCTTCTTATTTAGGGTACCTTAGCGTTTGAACATTTATTCGTAGATGGATATTGCTAAATGAATATACATCAGTCCATTAAATGGTCAGAGAGCATTTATTTTAGTTTAATACTATTTTATTGCATAAAAAAAGCAAAAGGTTTGGACAATAAGTTATTCCACCTTAATGACTGTCCTCTCCTTAGAAATACAATTACATATATATGATAGCGACAAACAGCATATACATAAACATATACATATCATAATGCAACTCTTGTTAGGTAGACTCTATTGACCTGTTGGGAATCTATTAGTTCGGCCTATAAAAGTGCGCACCTTTTTCAAAAATTATTGGTATTTATTTGAAGACTAAAATCTTCATTGCCAAATAGAATGGTTTCTATATTTAGATCAATGTTTTCAATGTCATTAAATAGGTTAGCTCTTTGAATTTGATACAAAGTACACTCCAAAAAATAATGAATAGAATCCTCATATGGTGCACCGCAGTTGCAATTAAGTTTATTCGATATAAATCCGCATTCAAAAGAACTGCATTGTGATGACGCAGTCTAGCATGTATGATATATTTAATCTCCTTGACCCTTCTCTAAAGTATTTTGGTGGTTTAAATAGCGGTGTTTTCAGTTTGATTTTAAAACTGTCTAATGTTGGTGTACTCCTGATAGATGTTTCTAAGCTATTCCAAAGAGAAATAGTAGATGGGACAAATGACTTTGCATAAACATTTATTCTAGTACGAATGGCCACAGAGTTATCATTGTTTCGTAGGTTATATCCACTTACATTGGAAACCAATGACGGCAAGCAATCACTGAAGTATTGAGGGTATATATTATTATATTACAAGTGTGGACACAGAAATGTGCTGTCCAAAAGGCAAGTGTGGATGTTAATATTTCATATTATTAACTTTAAAAAAAAAATTGTGGCCACAGGGGTCCTGGATTTTTTAATAAAAAACTAATCCTGGATTATTATTTTTGCTTAAGGTTCGGTCCTGTGTTTTTATTTCAAATTTGCATCATAGCCCCCTCCCCCTCCCAAGGGATATAAAATTGTATCATTAATAATAAATAATAAATTCAGATTTTCTATTTAAAATAAATCTCATTTACAAAACCACTGATATTTGTTCAATTTGTAACGCTGATTTAAGCTTTAGTCGCAACAAATTTTATTTTTCTCTTTAAACTGTCGAAACATAACATTTATTTAACTGTAAAATTCACAAATAAAATTCCCCCCCTTTTTCCCTTTTTTTCTTGTTTAAATCATTGATCAACAATATTCCAGAATCAAACAAATGAATAAATATAACATAGATTTCTTTTACATGCATCTTTTTACCATGCGTTGTCAGTGTGTTCTGAATCGGTCATCCAATCAGGACGCTCATTATTCTTGTCCAAGATAAAAATACATCGCTAAAATTACCAGTGGTTGTTTCCCCACTTCAACTCGTAAATTTACATAGAAATCGGAGATATTTCGTCATAAAACTTCACACATGGTTTTGTCTATCATATTTCTTGAAGACAAACATAACATTTTATTGCATTTATCAATATTTTATGAGTATCAACAGTTTTTTCAACACCGTATCTGTTTCTCGATACAGCCGCCCGATTACAGTGACACGTGACCCAGATTAGCTCGTTCCACCAGTTTTTTCGTAATAATGTTGTTTAATTATGCATTCTATACAATATGCATAATTTCCTGTTTTCCTGTCTCCCAACCAGTTTCAAAATTGTTTGCTCTTTAGGAATCAAATACGATTTATCTCTGGTTAATCATCTTTTTAGTTTTTTGTGTTGTCCTATTATGTGTCTTTACGTTCTGGGTTCTGTGTTGTGATGTCCATTACGATTTCCGCATAAAAACGGTGTTCGGTTCTTATTTACCTCCATTTGTTTGTAGGAGGGCGCATGTCTTAATTACGTTATTTGTGTGTGTTTGCATAGTTGTGTCCAACACATATTGTGTTGTTTTTGTTTGGTTTTTCTTCGTCTTGTTTCAGTTTCTCTGGATCGTCATCTTTTGATTGCCCTTTGATATTCGCTAACGTTTATTCACTTACAGCTACTTGTCTCTCTATGGAAACGATGGTAGAACGAACTACATAACCATACTTGGATACGTATATGCTTTGGGATGTGCTACTGTGTATATTTTGCCTAATGTATTGTACAGTGTAGGTATTAGGAATTACATTTACAATGCTTTTCAAAACATGAGTAATACACATGAAATTGTAAAACATTTTCTTAATTTATCATCAAATTCCTTTATTATACAACCTGTAACAAATCAGAAACCACCATGCCAAAAGTTTGGCGTAATGGATGTCAACTCGTGATAGAGTATTTAATTTTTACGCTCCTTCAACCGTTGATTTTTAGATGTTATTTTCAAAGCAATGTAAACAGTCCATCCAATTAATCAGCCCACTACATCAGACTGTCTAGTTTTCTTACTATTTATCTGATGGGAGCCCTGTGGTTATCGATTTGTCTGTATTTGTGACATTGTCATGTGATGTCGCGCACCATGGTGACGTAGATTGTGACGTGTTTTGTATTCTTGTTAAAAGCTGCGCTTATATATATACACACCGAATAAGATACTCAGATGTAGCGTTTATCGACAGAAGCAAAGAGTTTCGCTCAAGTGCAAGCTAGGGGCGCTTAGGTCATGAATTGTGTTCATTGTTAAAGACCCTACAGTAACTGTGAAATGCAGAACAGCTATAAAGGCGTTACTGCTTTATCTGAATTTGTGTCAAAGTGTAATGTTGGATAGTCTCTCATGTTCATTTAACCCATATCTTTATAGAGTCCTTCTGAAAGATTATTTCTGGAAACTATCAAATTTGTCATTTGTCAGTCATAGACAATTATGTCATGATGTAGCTGAACCATGTGTGTTGAGGCTTATTTGGGTAAAACGTCACACTGCTGAAACATTACCCACTTGGTGTTACAACTATCGCTCACTCCTTCTTGTATTTAGAAGATTATTAACATATTAGACGATAGTTTCCGAACATTCTGGCAGAACGACAGCGCTTCCCGTCTACATATAGCCATTTGGAAAGTAGGCCAAGAAAATACATGTATATGTATGTTGTAATTGAAAAATAAATGGTTCAATTAATTTGATTAGAAATGTAATTCGAGAAGAACAAATTTAAATGAAATATTACTAATAATGAAAGTCAATCAAAATACAGCAACTGTCGTTATGCACACAGGGACCGTCGTGGTCGTATGGTAGTTGGATTTATAACTACCTATGCAATCAACGCCTATCACCACTAACGTTGTAAATTCGAACCCCAGCACAGGCGAGATGTACTCGATACAACAGTATGTGATAAAGTTTGTCATTGACTTGCAGCAAGTCAGTAGTTTTCTCCGGGTACTCCGAGTTCCTCCACCAATAATATTGACCGCCGCGAAATAACAAATATTGTTGAAAGTGACGTTAAACACCATAACCCGAACACGAACCCGTTATACACATACACTCTATTTATTAGAGTACAATTGTATTCGATATGGCTCATACTGAATTTAGAACAGACAATACCACCAATCGGAAGATTAAGGAATGAATGACGAGTTCACAAAGCAACTTCTCAAAAGCAATATAAATCAAGGACGGAGGTAAATTAGTACTATTTATTGTAACAAGATTGCTGATAATACTCAATACAAAGTTGAGTGCAGTCATGCAGAGACTGTTTTCTGTATTTACAAGGTCGTGCGTTCACCAAATTTAATTAAATCATTGACCGCTATATGTTGAAGATTTTAATATTAAGTCCGTCATCTGTGTCCATACTAATGTGCAAAAATTGTATCTGATCCTTTTGTCATTATTTAGACATTAAAATGTGCTTAAATTAAAATCTGTGTCGAAATCAAGTTGAATTGTGGGTAAACACTGTGTGTTATGTGCGTTATCTTTATATCGCTTTGAATATTTAAGCATTCTGTTGTGTAGTAATTTGAAAAATCACGCTTCATATCACTTCATACGTTGTAACTCGAGCATGTCTTACAATATACATAAAAGGAGGACGTCTTAAATTTCCACTGTATGTCGCAATATTGACATTCCAATCAAATTTTGATATGATTAAGTGGACCATGTCAAAACAATTTTCTAAATAATTCATAAATCAATTATATTTGAAATAATACTTTCCGTTGAGACCATGCCTCTAAAAAAATAGGTGGTAGTCCTTCTTGTGTTAAACTTTTATAAGTTCAACATTACGCTCTCAACATGAAAACTTTATATTTTGTTAGTTACCAACTAGTGGGCAAATATCCTGGAAGATGTATCCTGATTGTTAAAAACTGAATGCCATTTTGGAAAGAAATCTACACTTTATATAACTTCAATGACTTCATTAGAATTTAATATACGTCTGTTTCTTTTAAAGAAATGTAAGGAACATCAGTGTGAGATTTATTTTTCGGAAAAAAGTAGAAACAGTTACCCACGTTTCTCATAAATTTCACCATTTATAATATCAATTAGTCATGAACATCCAAAGAAATTAATGGTCTTCGTAGAAGACGAGAATATATAGGTCATCAAACTGTTGGGATAAAATATTGAACAAAAAATAGTAATATATTACGGAATGAATTATAAATGTACTGATGTAATTGCTTGTTGGACCTACTAGTTGTACTAGCAGATTGTTTTTATTTTTAGCAAAGTAGACTAGCATCAAAAGGTGAACTATATTTGCCAAGTCATAGCCTTTGCGAATACAATGTTTCAATGATTTTACACGTTTAAATGTGTCAGATTTGAAATTTTACACTTTGTTAATAAACACATGGATGGGAAATACCTTATTTGATCAGATCTGTGCATGTACAATTGTATCTATGTACAAGATCTTTATATGCCATATGTCGCCTTATCTTTTTATTATAACTGCCGAAAGACTAGACATAGCTATTAGGCGCTCAGATGACGTCAAAGGCTTTAAGTACAAAATGCAGAATCCAAACTGTCCCAATATGCTGATGACACTCAAATAATTATAGATGGATCAGAAAACTCCATTAAAACTTCTATTAATATATTGAATGAGCTTTCAAAGATAAGTGGGTTAAAAGTAAATCTAAATAAGTCAGAACTGATTCCACTGGGTCATTCCAAAGTAGAAATATACACCCATAACTTTTCGCCAGGAATTAAAATAACTACAGATAAATTTAAACTGCTAGGTATTATCATCCCATGAAATGGAAAACAAAAAGATCTAATTGAAGAAAATTATTATAATAAAAAAAAAATATTAGAAATTATAAAAACTTGGCAAAAGAGAGATTTAACTCTGTATGGCAAACTAACAATCATCAAAAGTTTGATCGTACCACAATTAACTTATGCACTAACTATTTTACCTTCGCCAGGAGAACTCTTTTTAAATGATATTGAAAAGATAATATTAAATTTTTTCTGGGATGATAAACCAGCAAAAATTAAAAAAAATATTTTATTTAAAGAAAAAACAGAAGGTGGACTAAATTTGACTGATATAAAGATATATGCCAAATCTGTTAAATTTAAGTGGATATATAAGCTTTATAATGAAGATTACAATCCATTTTGGAAACATTTGATATGTGCATGTTGTTCACGATTATAAGATAAGATTATATGGGAGAGCAATATAAATTTAAAAAATGCTCATAAGATGGTTATCAAATCAAAATTTGGGAAGGATTTACTTGTCTGGTACTCATCTTTAAACTTTAATGATGGCTCAAATAAAGTCACAAAGACAGACTTTATATGGTACAATTCACCCTTGAAGATAACTGACAGAGTATTTTATTTAAAATGCATATCAGAAAATGGCATAAAAAAGATAGAGGACCTCATTGATGACAATAATAGATTTCTAACATATCAAATGTTTCTTGATAAATGCAATGTGAATATAAATGCTATTACATATTATGGTATTATATTACGGATTTTGTTTGTTACACAAATTTTCATTGGTTCTTCAACCCTGAATGTCAGCATATATTCGGAAAAAAGACGGGGTATATATTTCAGTCCCCAAAAACTATAGAAACATGGACGATAAAACATTACGCTTCACTGAATCAATGGTATAATACGGAATAATAAATGTATTTTTACCAAATTAAATGCTGTTTTTATACTCAAAACGGCTGCATGAACAAAAAAAATATTACAACGGTTAATTCTGTCACAAATACCTGATCGATTCAGCAAACTCTTATGTTCCACGGCTATAACAAATAAACAAAACGTTGAGCCTTGAAAACTTTCGACGTCATGGGGCCACACCAAGGTTTTATTTACATGTTGTTTACATTTAAATTATTGAAATTGTTTCGCAAACCCGTTGTTTTGTTATGTGATATATTAATGTTATATTTATAAAGTTTATAAAATTTACTACATATATGAAATTGTATTGATTTAGAAATTTAGTACAGTATTTTCCCTCATGAGACACCCCATACATGAAATATGACGGGACACATATTTTGACGTCATTGAAGAATGACGTCAAAGGTACGGACATCTAGAAATACGAAAATAAAAATAAAGCACGCAAATTTATTTAATACAGTTGGATTTTGTATTTAAAAAAACCAATGGTTACATCCGTAATATATCTGTTATTCAGCTATCAGACAGGGTATATAATGTGACATTCCCGGCTTATGATATATATTCCCTTCGGCTTCGGCTTCGCCTCAGGGAATATAGATCCTAAGCCGGGACTGTCACATTATATAACCTGTATGATAGCTAAATAACATATAATATCTGTTATTAAAAAAACACTACAGTACTGATGACTTGGAAATGAAACCACCTTTGATAACTAATATGATGCAGAGGAAAGATATTTCAAAATATATATACAAATATTTCATAGAAAAGGATGAAAAAGAAAATTTTGTTAAAGGCATTGTGAAATGGGAACACAAACTTGATACTGAACTGGATGGTAGTATGTTGTTTAATGGTATTCATAGAATCACAAATGATACAAAATTAAGAAATTTTCAGTTCAAACTTCTGCATCATATACTTCCAAATAACAAGTTATTACACAAAATGGGAATAAAAAACAGTGCATTATGTAATTTCTGTAACCAAGAAGAAGACTCCATCTTACACTATCTGTGGGGCTGCCCCGTGGCAAAGATATTTTGGACTTCATTTAATATCTGGCTTTCATCAGCTTTAGATTTAGAAGTGTTTGAATTAACCCCAAAAGAAACAATTTTAGGTCTTTTGTCAGATGAAAGCTTCTTGCAAAAAATTGTTCCATTTTTATTCCTTGTGGCAAGAAATTATATTAACTGTTGTAAATGGACTGACACAAAACCAGTCCTTAACATTTTCAAAATTAAAGTTAAACAAAAAGAGAAAATCGAAAAGATTAATGCGCCTGTTGATAATAAAATGTACAAACATGATAATAAATTGTGTTACATACATGAACTTAATTTATAGTGGTCTACTTTTGTTAACATGCAAGAAAATAATTTATACATAAGAAACTTATATTAGAAACTCATGTATATATAATTATATATAGGGGGTAAATCAAAATCTGATGACATATATCTTTAAATAAACTATGTATTTGGTTTATTGCATGGAGACAAGGGGACACAACATTTCACATGTTTGTATTGAAAATGTATGTACAAATAATGTCTTTGTCTGTGCTGTTGTGTAATGTCTGTGTTTGTTATGTATATATTTTGAAAATGTCTAAAAAAATAAAAGTAAAAAAAAACAAAAAAAACATTTTATTTTAGCTTCCTGTCTATTAAAACTCATTAATACAGTTGTTATCAATTATCGTCATTTTTTAGTACATTAAATGTTCCGATGAAATTTGATTTCTGGCTATTATTATTTCTATAGGAACTATTACTGTGATAAATGGTATATATATATATTTTCTATAATTAAAGCAAATTAATACGGTTAAAAAAAGAAAAAAAAAAAGATCTTTATAACAGTAAAAAAATTGTGAAAAACGTTTTCCATAATTTATGGAAGTGGTATCCGTGGTGTGAAAAGCTTTCTGTTATCACGAGATCACGGTCAATGGCGTCAGACACTTTATTACAAATACATTTAAAACGAACTAACTGAGAATTATACACGACATATAATGTATAAGGACTTTTGTATACCATATTGAACTATTTGAGATTAATGAAAGAGCTTTCCTTCTCATGCATCACCTTATTCCCACCTTTGTGGTAGCCCTTGAATTGTTTTCATGAATATATCCATTCGAACCCACATCATCATTCGTTGTGCATTTTACTTAAGAGTACAACAAACATAGTATACGATATAGCTATTAACAAGTTAGCTACGAACATTTACTGGATGTGCTAATGTTATATTAATGCATCTTTTGTTGGTATGTAATGTTGTTTTGTCTAAGATATAATGAATCTAGTTTTGCATTGCATTTTCTTGGCTGGTGGAAATCGAGTTACCAGGAGTGGAAAATTTTATTATTTTGATCTGAAAGGTTGTCAATATCATAGATGTAGCGAAGTAACGAACGCCACTCAATTGCAGGCTAGGCTGTGATCGATTCACACTTTTTTGAGTATATGAGTTAGATTCATTATTGACGACCCTACTGTTACTAAGTAATGCAGAACAGCCACAAAAGGGTTGTTCCTGTACTTTAATTGTTGTATTACTGAAAGGTTAAATAGTCTTTCATGCTCATTTAGATCCACACCCTTTCTTACTAACACTACAAAGTCAAGAGATTCTGAATAGACCAGTTTTTGTGCTAGATATTCTGAAAAGTGTCTGAAAATTCTGAAAATTACTAAAAATTCTGAAAAGATTCTGAACAGATTCACGATGCTTATTCAAATGGTTAAGTAACAGTTACTTATTTGCCAGAAATGTAGATATGAAGGTGGGGGATGGGTATTAGGATCCCAACCTATTCCTCTTGCTACGAATAAGAGTAAATATCGCAATTGTAATAACTCTGTTTGACCGGTTATATGTGAGGGTTATATGTTGCTAGGGTTAATGTCGAGGTTTGTTTCATGTCCTAATTCTGTCTTTAACTTTCCAAAATACATTCTGTACAATCAACGTATCATACGTATAAGCAAAATAGTTTTTTTTTAAAGTAGGTAGAGATAAAATAAGAAGAGTTTGAAGATACCAAAGGGGTAATCAGAATACGTAAATCGAAGAAGGACAATAGCCAAAAAAAAAAAGGACACAAAATGATCTACAAAACATTACACAGAAAACTACAAATCGAGTAACACGAACCCCACTAAAACTGGAGGTGAACTAATGTGTTCCGGAAGAGTGGACCATTCCTGCTCCACTAGTGGCACCTATCATGTTGCACCAGTGTTACATTGTAAATAAGTATCTATCATTTGAAGGATGGTTACTAATATCCTTATACTTATGTCAGATATTTGCTATGAAAACAACAAACAAACAAAAAACGAACATCTTCAAACATTATTTTGAATCCTAAAAATAATTTATAATAAAGCAGCTAATCCCACAAGTCTATCAAATAATAACGATATTAATATAACATCGATTAATCTACTTCAGTTTCCCCAACAAATGAAAATTAACATGATTTATATGATGGGGTTTCTTTCCACGAAAGTTAAAATAAAATGGAACCCGTGGTGTTTTGTGAGGTAGTGATTGGTTATCGTCATAAGGCAATGTTTCTAATGATCGTTTCATACTAGGTATTGCATTTTCCTGACGTGTATTTGGAACATGACTTCCGGAATTTACTGAAGATAACATTGGCATATTCATCTTTATATTTGACGACACTGTGTCATTAATCGACGGTGTACGGTTATGAACTTGAGTTAGATTTGAAGCGTCACTATTTTCGGAAGTATCTGAAATGTGGTCATTAATGATATCTGTTTTTCTACTATCGACAGAAGCCAAACTGTTTTCATAGTATTTTCGTTCAAAGTTGACTGTACTTGGAGAAATGGTTGTGCAATGAAATCCTTTATGAGAAATTTCAGAATAAATACAATGTGTAGAACTAATACTATCCGTGTCACTTGTAAGAATATTCAGTTTCTCCGAGTAACCACTATCAGTATCACTTCCAATACATTTTCCGCTGGGTGAAAACGGTATATGTTCTGTTTCTCTGGGCGAGGAAACACTATCTACTTCACTGCAAACGTTGCTACTATTTTGGTCGTGAACACTAGATGTATCTTCAAGAATCGGTTGTGCACTTTTTGCAAGCGTTCTCTGTTTACTTGAATACACCTTTTTAGCGATGTCTCGCAATTTTTTCAAGTGATCTGGTTCAAATATGTTTTTCTTTATATCATTATACAATGTACTGTCCTGTTCACTATCCAAACACTTTTTACTTTCCACAGAGGTAACAATTCCACATTGAATGTCTTTCTGTGGACCACGAGAGGAGGTTTCCTTCATTCGTTTGTTTACTTCTTGTGATACGTCAATAGCTAGAGTTTTATTTTTCTCAAAATGTGTCAAAATATGATTTTCTAACTCTTTATCGAATTCGAATTTTTGATCACATATATCGCATTGATACTTTGTTATATGGTGATTTTCAATGTGCTTTTCAAGATTAGCTAAATGTGTAAATCCCTTTCCACAAATTTGACAGCGGCATGTACAATTTAGAGTAGATGAATGTGTTAATATATGCATTTTTAAATGTTTTGATTTCCTAAACTTTTTATGACATATTGCACAATCATAAGACAATTTCTTTCGTTTAGACTTTGATGGTTTATCCCTGTCTGCATGTGTCAGAAAATGTGTTTGTAGATCTTGTATTGACTGGAATCGATCATAACAAAGATCACAGTCGAAAACGAATGTTTCATCTTTTCGCAATAATTCGTCATCCGCACTTTGTCCATTTATATCATTGTTGGATCGTTTCTCATAAAGATGTTGTTTTTCATGCTTGGTCAAAGAATATTTACACCGAAAATGTTCTCCACAAATTTTGCACGAATATTTACGTTCTTTGTGTATCTTAAGATGCGCTTTGAGCGAATTTTTATCGAGAAGCACTTCCTTACATATATGGCATATGTTTACTACACTATGTGAGATTACATGTTTATCTAATGCACTTTCAGTAGAAAATAATTTAGAACATACATTACAAGTAAATACCTTACCGACAAGATGAACTGATGCGTGTTCTTTCAAGTGACTTTCGTGATTAAAACCAGCCCCACATTCATCGCATTTGTACGGATATATTCCAATATGTGTGAGAACATGTTCTTCCAATGTGTTCTCAAAGAAAAACCGTTGTCCACAAATCACACATTTATATAGATTTTCAGATTTATGAGATCGCAGATGATCATGGAGTTTACTTTCTGTGAGAAATCTCGCCTCGCATTCATGGCACTCATGGAGTCGATGTTCTACGTGTGTTTTCATGTGATCAGTTAGAAAGAGTTTTTGAGAAAATTGCTCTCCACACGCATCACACTTAAAACAGTTATCTTTATTATGTGTTTTTATATGTTCAGTAAGATTAGCTTGCCAACGAAATCCTGCACCACATATATGGCATGAATTTATACCATCACTTTTAACATGTTGTGTACTATAGTGAACTTTGAGGTAATGTTCTGACCAAAATCTCTGGCCACATTCGTCACATTCATATGTAAGATTTCCGGAGAATGTTTTGTGCAGTTTTCTATGTTGTGTTAATAAATCGCACGTTTGAAATATATTTGAACAAATATCGCACTTGAATGACTTATTGTCTAACTGGTCAAGCGTAACTGGACTCTTGAACGCATCTGCACTTTTCGAATCATACGAACAAGTCGAAGAATTTGCATCTACATCCACGTTTTCATCCTCAGCGTCAATGTGTTGCATGTTTTCTCGCCTGATGATCCTTTCTTGCTTCGGACTGGACTCACAATTCCGACATCTACAAGATTTCTTAATATTGTCTTTTGATAGACATTTTTGCTTCATTTCTTTTGGTTTCACTTCACCGTCAAATACTAGTGGTTCCTTGACTAGTGCAGGAGGGCCGATATCTTGATTACTATATTTCGAATTACTCTTACTTTCAGGGGAATAGTGATTTATTGACGTTAATGTTGTGTGAGTAACATCAGTGTCCTTGTAAAGATCCCCTTTACAAAGTTGATCTGAAATCAAGTCCTGGAATACTTTGTCGTCTAAATCTTGTATTCTTGTTTTCATCTCTTTCTGTAAACCTGCAGTAAAACAATTATTAAAATAACTCTTAATTCATTCAAACATCAATTAACAAGGGGCCGTCGTGGTCGTGATCGTATAGTAGTTGTATTTATAACTACATTTGCAATCAGTACCTATCACCACTAACGTTGTGAGTTCGATCCCCGCGCAGGCGAGGTGTACTCGATAACCCATTATGTAATACAGTTAGTCAGTGAGTTGGGTCAGGTTGGTAGTTTTCTCCAGGTACTCGGGGTTCCTATACCAATAAAACTGACCGCCACGATATAACTGAAATATTGTTGAAAGTGGCATTAAACACCAATAACCCCCTCAATTAACAAATTTGATTAAATGATTGATTGGCTGGTTTATCAGTATTTTAATTTTATTCATGACGAAAACAAATGTACAATATATATATATTTTGTAGGTATATAGGTGGCACCTGGGTGTGGCTATATGTGAATTGTTAGACTGCCACTAGAAAAAGGGGATGCCATTGATGGGCTCATGAAATTGAGTAACGAGTATTTAATTATTGTAGCACTACCAGTGGAACAAAATAGATCCTTTTTCTATAATCGGCTATTCACGAGGTTAATGAAAATGTTGTCTTGTCCGTCAATTCACTGTCATCATCTTGTGTAAACTTACCAAATCCTATGATAACGATAAAAGATTGGAACCACACGTGATATAAAAGCATGTCCAAAAACTAACTAAATCTTTAATTAACCGTCAAACATGAACAGAGGTGAATACCAGTTGGCATTATCTTCGTTCCTACAGAAGACATACCTCAGTACTTCTCTCAATAAACATTGAATTGAATTAGATAGAATTAATATGAAATTGTCTATGTCTGTCTCCTTTAACACCATTGCACTATGTTAAAATATCGTAAACGGTTATTAATTAAGGACATTTTAAGGAATACAAAGTCAGATTGATACAACAATAAATCCTTATTTCTTACTTTTTGTTTTGTAAATATATAGTTGTGAACTTTCTTTTTATCCATTTATCAACATATAAATGTTCGTTCAACCAGGAAAATGGTTATTTAAAGAAAAAATTGAAGATACCAAATGGGTATTCAGAAACCGCAAAACATATCAATTCAGTGGAGCGTATCAGATGAATGCAAGTAATAAGTATATCGATTACCGTTATATATAATAAAAAAGAAAAAGAAATAGTCGCATCTTTAGGGTTGTTAATGTGTCTAGCTTTTAATAATACGTTAGACTGATAACGCCCTTAAAAGAATACGGCTGTTATTGATTGAAATATCTGATTACAATTTTATATTATATTTAACAGTTAATTTATGTAATTGTAATACTAAAATAATAATCAATTTGTTGTTAAAACCAGGAAATAACTTTGAACACATTTTGTATGTTTCAATACCAGTTAAATTAAAACTAAAAGAATTGAAAACAATGTGCTTGATTATATCAGACAATAACACAGAGAATAAAGCTACATTTAAAACAAATGCATTGCAACCGTCCTCCTTAGTCAGTGTAAATATAACCACATGTATTCACAAACCATCGAAACAACATCTTCCTCACCAGACAGTGTTACTATGTTCACATATGTCCACAAACTATCAAAACAAAACTGTCATAAGACAGTGCCACTATGTTCACATGTGTCCACAAACCATCAAAACAAAACCGTCCTCCCTGGTCAGTGTAAATATAACCACATGTATTCACAAACCATCGAAACAACACCGTCATCATCAGATAGTGTCACTATGCTATGTTCAAATGTGTCTACAAACTATCAAAACAAATCATTCTCCCTAGTCAGTGTAAATATAAACACATGTGTCCACAAACCATCGAAACAACACCGTCCTCAGAAGACAGTGTTACTACTAATATATGTGTCCACAAACCATCAAAACAAACCCGTCCACCTAGTCAGTGCAAATATAAGGACATGTGTCCACAAACCATCAAAACAACACCGTCATCAGAAGACAGTGGTACTATTAACACATGTGTCCACAAACTATCAATATAAAACCGTCATTACCTAGTCAGTGTAAATATAAGCACATGTTCACAAACCATCAAAACAAATCCGTTTTTACTAGTTAGTGTTACTATGTGTACATTTCTCCTTTACGACAAAAGAGATGATTTCAATTTCCCCATTGTGAACTTTCCATTCATATGTAGCAATATTCCAACAGCACCTGCATATGGAGTATATATGTCTCAGTTGATTTAATTTCTTTTTTCACCAGTGATCGTAGGTCGTGATGTATAACAATCGTGTCAGGGAGATGTTAGCCCGAGTAATTTTCTATTTTAATTTTATATTCGTTATACGATACTTTCATTGACATTATGACAGATCTAGCAATTAACTAGGTCACGAACTTTGTTCAAATGTATATATATGTATTCCATGTAAAAAAAATGTCATCACTCAAATATGTTTAACTGTTCATAGGATATTAATGAACAATTTTTTATGGCAAAAGTCTGAAGATACCAAAGTGGTACTAGTAATCAGAAGCCTTAAATTAAGGGTTGTGCTGGAATAACTTTCTCAAAGGTGAATGTCACAAGTTCAAACGTACACACATGTATTCCAGGTACAAAGTTGTCATCACATTGTGTCAAAATCAAAAATGTTGAATGCCAATAAGGATATTACTGATATTTGTTAATTAAAAGTCCTGAATCCAGCTACTATGTGTTGTGTTCGAATGTCACAAACTTTGTTCAAATGTATATATCAAAAGTAAGACGTAAAAATAAAAATAATAAAACCCCCATCGTTCCTAACTTCAGGTGTTGATTTCATGGTTACAATTGTTCCAAGCCTTGGGCAGTGAAAGAAGACCACTTTCAAATACAATCTGCTTATTTAATTGTCCGATACAGAGAGAAGGGCTTTGTTTTAAAAGTACTTCTCTCTAGTTTTTAATGATATTCGAACTATGTTATCGATTGACACTTGTGGCATTATTGTATTTCACAAAACACGATTTTACATCTCATAAAAACAAAGGTTATGGGAATTTTAATAAAAAGTGAAAATCGTAAAAAAAAATGATAACTCCTCCTCTAAACTCCTCTAAACAATATCAAAAGACACTCTTCAAGGGGAATCGCAATACAAATTTTACATTTCATTTAAATAGAAGGATATTAATTTGCTTCAATCAAAGAGTTTTCATCAATAATTTATTGTCGCGACTAATGTGTGTTAAAATGCAGTTATAAAGATCAAACCGTATAAAAATCGTAAGTCAACATACAAAATATGTTTTGCATTTTGTTCTAAAAGAATGGACAATAACCCACTTTTAACGAAAGAGTCACAGTGATTATTGTATCAGACCGAATATAAGAGAATGTACCAGAATACACTTTTAAACAAACAGTGAGAGTCATTATTGTGTAACACCCCAATGCAAGTGAATGTACTGGAAACACTTTTAAATAGAGAGTGAGAGAGTTATTATTGTGTAACACCCCAATGCAAGTGAATGTACTGGAAACACTTTTAAATAGAGAGTGAGGGAGTCATTATTGTGTAACACCCCAATGCAAGTGAATGTACTGGAAACACTTTTAAATAGAGAGTGAGGGAGTCATTATTGTGTAACACCCCAAGGCAAGTGAATGTACTAGAAACACTTTTAAATAGAGCGAGAGAGAGTCATTATTGTGTAACGCCCCAATGCAAGTGAATGTACTAGAAACACTTTTAAATAGAGAGTGAGAGAGTCATTATTGTGTAACACCCCAATGCAGGTGAATGTACTAGAAACACTTTTAAATAGAGAGTGAGAGAGTAATTATTGTGTAACACCCCAATGCAGGTGAATGTACTAGAAACACTTTTAAATAGAGAGTGAGGGAGTCATTATTGTGTAACACCCCAATGCAAGTGAATGTACTAGAAACACTTTTAAATAGAGAGCGAGGGAGTCATTATTGTGTAACACCCCAATGCAGGTGAATGTACTAGAAACACTTTTAAATAGAGAGTGAGAGAATCATTATTGTGTAACACCCCAATGCAAGTGAATGTACTAGAAACACCTTTAAATAGAGAGTGAGGGAGTCATTATTGTGTAACACCCCAATGCAAGTGAATGTACTAGAAACACTTTTAAATAGAGTGAGAGAGTTATTATTGTGTAATACCCTAATGCAAGTGAATGTACTGGAAACACTTTTAAATAGAGAGTGAGAGAGTCATTATTGTGTAACGCCCCAATGCAAGTGAATGTACTGGAAACACTTTTAAATAGAGAGTGAGAGAATCATTATTGTGTAACACCCCAATGCAAGTGAATGAATGTACTAGAAACACTTTTAAATAGAGAGAGAGAGAGTCATTATTGTGTAACACCCCAATGCAAGTGAATGTACTAGAAACACTTTTAAATAGAGAGTGAGAGAGTCATTATTGTGTAACGCCCCAATGCAAGTGAATGTACTGGAAACACTTTTAAATAGAGAGTGAGAGAGTTATTATTGTGTAACGCCCCAATGCAAGTGAATGTACTGGAAACACTTTTAAATAGAGAGTGAGAGAGTTATTATTGTGTAACACCCCAATGCAAGTGAATGTACTGGAAACACTTTTAAATAGAGAGTGAGAGAGTAATTATTGTGTAACACCCCAATGCAAGTGAATGTACTAGAAACACTTTTAAATAGAGAGTGAGAGAGTCATTATTGTGTAACACCCCAATGCAAGTGAATGTACTGGAAACACGTTTAAATAGAGAGTGAGAGAGTCATTATTGTGTAACACCCCAATGCAAGTGAATGTACTGGAAATACTTTTAAATAGAGAGAGAGAGAGAGAGTAATTATTGTGTAACACCCCAATGCAAGTGAATGTACTGGAAACACTTTTAAATAGAGAGTGAGAGAGTTATTATTGTGTAACACCCCAATGCAAGTGAATGTACTGGAAACACTTTTAAATAGAGAGTGAGAGAGTAATTATTGTGTAACACCCCAATGCAAGTGAATGTACTAGAAACACTTTTAAATAGAGAGTGAGAGAGTCATTATTGTGTAACACCCCAATGCAAGTGAATGTACTGGAAACACTTTTAAATAGAGAGTGAGAGAGTCATTATTGTGTAACACCCCAATGCAAGTGAATGTACTGGAAATACTTTTAAATAGAGAGAGAGAGAGAGAGAGAGTAATTATTGTGTAACACCCCAATGCAAGTGAATGTACTGAAAACACTTTTAAATAGAAAGTGAGAGAGTAATTATTGTGTAACACCCCAATGCAAGTGAATGTACTAGAAACACTTTTAAATAGAGAGAGAGAGAGTCATTATTGTGTAACACCCCAATGCAAGTGAATGTACTGGAAACACTTTTAAATAGAGAGTGAGAGAGTCATTATTGTGTAACACCCCAATGCAAGTGAATGTACTGGAAATACTTTTAAATAGAGAGTGAGAGAGTCATTATTGTGTAACACCCCAATGCAAGTGAATGTACTGGAAATACTTTTAAATAGAGAGAGAGAGAGAGAGAGAGTAATTATTGTGTAACACCCCAATGCAAGTGAATGTACTGAAAACACTTTTAAATAGAAAGTGAGAGAGTAATTATTGTGTAACACCCCAATGCAAGTGAATGTACTAGAAACACTTTTAAATAGAGAGAGAGAGAGTCATTATTGTGTAACACCCCAATGCAAGTGAATGTACTGGAAACACTTTTAAATAGAGAGTGAGAGAGTCATTATTGTGTAACACCCCAATGCAAGTGAATGTACTGGAAATACTTTTAAATAGAGAGTGAGAGAGTAATTATTGTGTAACACCCCAATGCAAGTGAATGTACTAGAAACACTTTTAAATAGAGAGTGAGAGAGTCATTATTGTTTAACACCCCAATGCAAGTGAATGTACTGGAAACACTTTTAAATAGAGAGTGAGAGAGTTATTATTATGTAACACCCCAATGTAAGTGAATGTACTGGAAACACTTTTAAATAGAGAGTGGGAGAGTAATTATTGTGTAACACCCCAATGCAAGTGAATGTACTAGAAACACTTTTAATAGAGAGAGAGAGAATCATTATTGTGTAACACCCCAATGCAAGTGAATGTACTAGAAACACTTTTAAATAGAGAGTGAGAGAGTAATTATTGTGTAACACCCCAATGCAAGTGAATGTACTAGAAACACTTTTAAATAGAGAGTGAGAGAGTAATTATTGTGTAACACCCCAATGCAAGTGAATGTACTGGAAACACTTTTAAATAGAGAGTTAGAGAGTAATTATTGTGTAACACCCCAATGCAAGTGAATGTACTAGAAATACTTTAAATAGAGAGAGAGAGAATCATCTTTGTGTAACGCCCCAATGCAAGTGAATGTACTAGAAACACTTTTAAATAGAGAGTGAGAGAGTTATTATTGTGTAACACCCCTATGCAAGTGAATGCACTGGAAACACTTTTAAATAGAGAGTGAGAGAGTTATTATTGTGTAACACCCCAATGCAAGTGAATGTACTGGAAACACTTTTAAATAGAGAGTGAGAGAGTAATTATTGTGTAACACCCGAATTCAAGTGAATGTACTAGAAACACTTTTAAATAGAGAGTGAGAGAGTCATTATTGTGTAACACCCCAATGCATGTGAATGTACTGGAAACACTTTTAAATAGAGAGTGAGAGAGTCATTATTGTGTAACACCCCAATGCAAGTGAATGTACTGGAAATACTTTTAAATAGAGAGTGAGAGAGTAATTATTGTGTAACACCCCAATGCAAGTGAATGTACTGGAAACACTTTTAAATAGAGAGTGAGAGAGTCATTATTGTGTAACACCCCAATGCAAGTGAATGTACTGGAAACACCTTTAAATAGAGAGTGAGAGAGTTATTATTGTGTAACACCCCAATGCAAGTGAATGTACTGGAAACACTTTTAAATAGAGAATGAGAGAGTTATTATTGTGTAACACCCCAATGCAAGTGAATGTACTGGAAATACTTTTAAATAGAGAGTGAGAGAGTCATTATTGTGTAACACCCCAATGCAAGTGAATGTACTGGAAATACTTTTAAATAGAGAGAGAGAGAGTCATTATTGTGTAACACCCCAATGCAAGTGAATGTACTAGAAACACTTTTAAATAGAGAGTGAGAGAGTCATTATTGTGTAACGCCCCAATGCAAGTGAATGTACTGGAAACACTTTTAAATAGAGAGTGAGAGAGTTATTATTGTGTAACGCCCCAATGCAAGTGAATGTACTGGAAACACTTTTAAATAGAGAGTGAGAGAGTTATTATTGTGTAACACCCCAATGCAAGTGAATGTACTGGAAACACTTTTAAATAGAGAGTGAGAGAGTAATTATTGTGTAACACCCCAATGCAAGTGAATGTACTAGAAACACTTTTAAATAGAGAGTGAGAGAGTCATTATTGTGTAACACCCCAATGCAAGTGAATGTACTGGAAACACGTTTAAATAGAGAGTGAGAGAGTCATTATTGTGTAACACCCCAATGCAAGTGAATGTACTGGAAATACTTTTAAATAGAGAGAGAGAGAGAGAGTAATTATTGTGTAACACCCCAATGCAAGTGAATGTACTGGAAACACTTTTAAATAGAGAGTGAGAGAGTTATTATTGTGTAACACCCCAATGCAAGTGAATGTACTGGAAACACTTTTAAATAGAGAGTGAGAGAGTAATTATTGTGTAACACCCCAATGCAAGTGAATGTACTAGAAACACTTTTAAATAGAGAGTGAGAGAGTCATTATTGTGTAACACCCCAATGCAAGTGAATGTACTGGAAACACTTTTAAATAGAGAGTGAGAGAGTCATTATTGTGTAACACCCCAATGCAAGTGAATGTACTGGAAATACTTTTAAATAGAGAGAGAGAGAGAGAGAGAGTAATTATTGTGTAACACCCCAATGCAAGTGAATGTACTGAAAACACTTTTAAATAGAAAGTGAGAGAGTAATTATTGTGTAACACCCCAATGCAAGTGAATGTACTAGAAACACTTTTAAATAGAGAGAGAGAGAGTCATTATTGTGTAACACCCCAATGCAAGTGAATGTACTGGAAACACTTTTAAATAGAGAGTGAGAGAGTCATTATTGTGTAACACCCCAATGCAAGTGAATGTACTGGAAATACTTTTAAATAGAGAGTGAGAGAGTAATTATTGTGTAACACCCCAATGCAAGTGAATGTACTAGAAAAACCTTTTTAAATAGAGAGTGAGGGAGTCATTATTGTGTAACACCCCAATTCAAGTGAATGTACTAGAAACACTTTTAAATAGAGAGTGAGACAGTAATTATTGTGTAACACCCCAATGCAAGTGAATGTACTAGAAACACTTTTAAATAGAGAGTGAGAGAGTCATTATTGTTTAACACCCCAATGCAAGTGAATGTACTGGAAACACTTTTAAATAGAGAGTGAGAGAGTTATTATTATGTAACACCCCAATGTAAGTGAATGTACTGGAAACACTTTTAAATAGAGAGTGGGAGAGTAATTATTGTGTAACACCCCAATGCAAGTGAATGTACTAGAAACACTTTTAATAGAGAGAGAGAGAATCATTATTGTGTAACACCCCAATGCAAGTGAATGTACTAGAAACACTTTTAAATAGAGAGTGAGAGAGTAATTATTGTGTAACACCCCAATGCAAGTGAATGTACTGGAAACACTTTTAAATAGAGAGTGAGAGAGTAATTATTGTGTAACACCCCAATGCAAGTGAATGTACTGGAAACACTTTTAAATAGAGAGTTAGAGAGTAATTATTGTGTAACACCCCAATGCAAGTGAATGTACTAGAAATACTTTAAATAGAGAGAGAGAGAATCATCTTTGTGTAACGCCCCAATGCAAGTGAATGTACTAGAAACACTTTTAAATAGAGAGTGAGAGAGTTATTATTGTGTAACACCCCTATGCAAGTGAATGCACTGGAAACACTTTTAAATAGAGAGTGAGAGAGTTATTATTGTGTAACACCCCAATGCAAGTGAATGTACTGGAAACACTTTTAAATAGAGAGTGAGAGAGTAATTATTGTGTAACACCCGAATTCAAGTGAATGTACTAGAAACACTTTTAAATAGAGAGTGAGAGAGTCATTATTGTGTAACACCCCAATGCATGTGAATGTACTGGAAACACTTTTAAATAGAGAGTGAGAGAGTCATTATTGTGTAACACCCCAATGCAAGTGAATGTACTGGAAATACTTTTAAATAGAGAGTGAGAGAGTAATTATTGTGTAACACCCCAATGCAAGTGAATGTACTGGAAACACTTTTAAATAGAGAGTGAGAGAGTCATTATTGTGTAACACCCCAATGCAAGTGAATGTACTGGAAACACCTTTAAATAGAGAGTGAGAGAGTTATTATTGTGTAACACCCCAATGCAAGTGAATGTACTGGAAACACTTTTAAATAGAGAATGAGAGAGTTATTATTGTGTAACACCCCAATGCAAGTGAATGTACTGGAAATACTTTTAAATAGAGAGTGAGAGAGTCATTATTGTGTAACACCCCAATGCAAGTGAATGTACTGGAAATACTTTTAAATAGAGAGAGAGAGAGTCATTATTGTGTAACACCCCAATGCAAGTGAATGTACTAGAAACACTTTTAAATAGAGAGTGAGAGAGTCATTATTGTGTAACGCCCCAATGCAAGTGAATGTACTGGAAACACTTTTAAATAGAGAGTGAGAGAGTTATTATTGTGTAACGCCCCAATGCAAGTGAATGTACTGGAAACACTTTTAAATAGAGAGTGAGAGAGTTATTATTGTGTAACACCCCAATGCAAGTGAATGTACTGGAAACACTTTTAAATAGAGAGTGAGAGAGTAATTATTGTGTAACACCCCAATGCAAGTGAATGTACTAGAAACACTTTTAAATAGAGAGTGAGAGAGTCATTATTGTGTAACACCCCAATGCAAGTGAATGTACTGGAAACACGTTTAAATAGAGAGTGAGAGAGTCATTATTGTGTAACACCCCAATGCAAGTGAATGTACTGGAAATACTTTTAAATAGAGAGAGAGAGAGTAATTATTGTGTAACACCCCAATGCAAGTGAATGTACTGGAAACACTTTTAAATAGAGAGTGAGAGAGTTATTATTGTGTAACACCCCAATGCAAGTGAATGTACTGGAAACACTTTTAAATAGAGAGTGAGAGAGTAATTATTGTGTAACACCCCAATGCAAGTGAATGTACTAGAAACACTTTTAAATAGAGAGTGAGAGAGTCATTATTGTGTAACACCCCAATGCAAGTGAATGTACTGGAAACACTTTTAAATAGAGAGTGAGAGAGTCATTATTGTGTAACACCCCAATGCAAGTGAATGTACTGGAAATACTTTTAAATAGAGAGAGAGAGAGAGAGAGAGTAATTATTGTGTAACACCCCAATGCAAGTGAATGTACTGAAAACACTTTTAAATAGAAAGTGAGAGAGTAATTATTGTGTAACACCCCAATGCAAGTGAATGTACTAGAAACACTTTTAAATAGAGAGAGAGAGAGTCATTATTGTGTAACACCCCAATGCAAGTGAATGTACTGGAAACACTTTTAAATAGAGAGTGAGAGAGTCATTATTGTGTAACACCCCAATGCAAGTGAATGTACTGGAAATACTTTTAAATAGAGAGTGAGAGAGTAATTATTGTGTAACACCCCAATGCAAGTGAATGTACTAGAAAAACCTTTTTAAATAGAGAGTGAGGGAGTCATTATTGTGTAACACCCCAATGCAAGTGAATGTACTAGAAACACTTTTAAATAGAGAGTGAGACAGTAATTATTGTGTAACACCCCAATGCAAGTGAATGTACTAGAAACACTTTTAAATAGAGAGTGAGAGAGTCATTATTGTTTAACACCCCAATGCAAGTGAATGTACTGGAAACACTTTTAAATAGAGAGTGAGAGAGTTATTATTATGTAACACCCCAATGTAAGTGAATGTACTGGAAACACTTTTAAATAGAGAGTGGGAGAGTAATTATTGTGTAACACCCCAATGCAAGTGAATGTACTAGAAACACTTTTAATAGAGAGAGAGAGAATCATTATTGTGTAACACCCCAATGCAAGTGAATGTACTAGAAACACTTTTAAATAGAGAGTGAGAGAGTAATTATTGTGTAACACCCCAATGCAAGTGAATGTACTAGAAACACTTTTAAATAGAGAGTGAGAGAGTAATTATTGTGTAACACCCCAATGCAAGTGAATGTACTGGAAACACTTTTAAATAGAGAGTTAGAGAGTAATTATTGTGTAACACCCCAATGCAAGTGAATGTACTAGAAATACTTTAAATAGAGAGAGAGAGAATCATCTTTGTGTAACGCCCCAATGCAAGTGAATGTACTAGAAACACTTTTAAATAGAGAGTGAGAGAGTTATTATTGTGTAACACCCCTATGCAAGTGAATGCACTGGAAACACTTTTAAATAGAGAGTGAGAGAGTTATTATTGTGTAACACCCCAATGCAAGTGAATGTACTGGAAACACTTTTAAATAGAGAGTGAGAGAGTAATTATTGTGTAACACCCGAATTCAAGTGAATGTACTAGAAACACTTTTAAATAGAGAGTGAGAGAGTCATTATTGTGTAACACCCCAATGCATGTGAATGTACTGGAAACACTTTTAAATAGAGAGTGAGAGAGTCATTATTGTGTAACACCCCAATGCAAGTGAATGTACTGGAAATACTTTTAAATAGAGAGTGAGAGAGTAATTATTGTGTAACACCCCAATGCAAGTGAATGTACTGGAAACACTTTTAAATAGAGAGTGAGAGAGTCATTATTGTGTAACACCCCAATGCAAGTGAATGTACTGGAAACACCTTTAAATAGAGAGTGAGAGAGTTATTATTGTGTAACACCCCAATGCAAGTGAATGTACTGGAAACACTTTTAAATAGAGAATGAGAGAGTTATTATTGTGTAACACCCCAATGCAAGTGAATGTACTGGAAATACTTTTAAATAGAGAGTGAGAGAGTCATTATTGTGTAACACCCCAATGCAAGTGAATGTACTGGAAATACTTTTAAATAGAGAGAGAGAGAGTCATTATTGTGTAACACCCCAATGCAAGTGAATGTACTAGAACACTTTTAAATAGAGAGTGAGGGAGTCATTATTGTGTAACACCCCAATGCAAGTGAATGTACTGGAAACACTTTTAAATAGAGAGTGAGAGAGTCATTATTGTGTAACACCCCAATGCAAGTGAATGTACTGGAAACACTTTTAAATAGAGAGTGAGAGAGTCATTAATGTGTAACACCCCAATGCAGGTGAATGAATGTACTAGAAACATTTTTAAATAGAGAGTGAGAGAGTCATTATTGTGTAACACCCCAATGCAAGTGAATGTACTAGAAACACTTTTAAATAGAGAGAGGGAGAGTCATTATTGTGTAACACCCCAATGCAAGTGAATGTACTGGAAACACTTTTAAATAGAGAGTGAGAGAGTCATTATTGTGTAACGCCCCAATGCAAGTGAATGTACTGGAAACACTTTTAAATATAGAGAGAGTAATTATTGTGTAACACCCCAATGCAAGTGAATGTACTAGAAACACTTTTAAATAGAGAGTGAGAGAGTAATTATTGTGTAACGCCAAGTCAGCAATCTTTTAATTATATCATAGCGAGAACAAGTTGAACAGGATTTGATAGTGCTAGTTGACTGAAGAAAATATTCCAGTAGACAAATGATGGTCCACTGGAAAACATTAATCTTACTGCAAGCAAAATAGTAGTTGCTCTAATCACTAAATGATACAAGCACCAAATATAAATTTGATGTTCTTTTGTTTTCAAGTCTAATATATTTTTCTTCTGAATAAATAATGGATTTTGCTTTTTTTCTTCTTAAATCTGCAAAATAACTTACATGTATGAAAAGATAAAAGGTTATGGGTTATGGTGTTTCAAGCCACTTTAAACAATATTTCAGTTATATCGCGGCGGTACATTTTATTGGTGGAGAAAACCACCAACCTGTTGCAAGTCACTGACAAACTTTATCACATAATGCTGTATCGAGTACACTTCGCCATGAGCGAGATTCGAACTCACAACTTTAGTGGTGTTAGGCACTGTGTGAAAAGGAAGTATATACAGTGAACAATTCCACCAATATCAACAAAGCAAACTATCACCTCTTGCCTCAAATCATAGAACATAAAAATATCACGACAGATCCTGGCTTGGGACAAGCACACAAAGATTCTAGTATATTTATACATTTTTCCTGTTTTCCATTTGAATAGGAGACATATAAAGACCCACTTTTGAAATTAAGTGGTTGATTTCCTATTCAACATTTCCGATCAGCTTTCATAAAAAACAAATAAAAACGTAGATATCAAATTTAGTGCGCACGACGCGTTTCTGGAATAACTTTCATCAGGTCAGCTCAAAATCAAAAGATTGGAAAGCTAATTAATTTAAAATATTTGTGAGCAATAAAACTAAAGTGCCTTAATAAGATATCCAAATTCGGTTAAGGCCACGTAATTATGTATTGACTTTGACAACGACATATATATATGCACAATAAAAACAAAATATATTTAACATGCAAAATAGTAAAACTATTTTTACCATTTAACTAATTTCAACAAGCATCAACATTGACAAAGAAGGTCATGGATATGACAATTTATATTTTGTATACACTGGATTTATTTTCTTTAACACTTTCCAGTGTGCATGGATATTCATTATTAAAAATATCTAGAATAATCGATTAATGATTGAAAAGAAAATGTGCCGTGTATCACTGAGAAACGGCAAAATATTATGACTAAAATCAATTGCATGACTATTCTAATTACAGAACACACGTTATTTCTTTGTGGTTTTATGATATACAATGTACATATTTGATAATCTAATAAAATGTATATGTACTACAGCTTTAAACATTTTCTGTGGCATCTTGGACTCCCTCACCCGGAGGAAATCATGGGGTAAAGAATAGAGCTGAGTATTTCCGTTAAAAGGTACAACCCATCTAAAAAAAAAGGGTCCGCTGCTACTGGATGTAAATCAAATAAAGAAACAGACGCTTGGGGCGGAACGGGGATGAATGTCTAAACTATTGAGAATGCCACGCTCCTGCCTGACATATAGAAAAACATTGCAACACGTTAAAGATTGTGCTCATTACTATGCAATAGGATGACAAACGTTATCATCCCTATTTATTAATCAAGCGTCTTCGATACAACAATATGCGAATTGTCTGTGGTTTTCTCTACCAATAAAACTGACCGCCACGATATAACTGAAATATTCTTTAAAGTAGTGTAAAACACCATAAACCAAGCCAAACGCTATTTATTAGAACTCATGATACTTGTGGCAATCAACATTTCTGTTCATGTGCAGCTCTTTCTTATTGATTGTAAACTTGTTATCATGAATATACCTAAACTACAATTCATTTCACTTTAAGCAATAATCAATCAATCATCTACGTTATTCCTGGGGCTTAACTGTAAATATGTTTCCTCAACTGATCACAGGCATGCAAATATGTTTTTCTAACTGATTTTGATTGTCATAACTTCACGAAGGGTGAATCACGGGTAACATGTACTAATCACCCAGGAGAACCTGACCTCATTCTTGTATGTCGTGTAGTAGTATATTTTGTTTTATTATACACTATGTCACGGCTGGTAATCGGCACAAGCAGAACAGTTGGTTCTGCAAAGAAATTCGTGAGGATAACTTCCGGTTTTGGTGGAGGAGAGTTCACGAAGACGCTTCGCAAGGTATGTACATATCAAAAATTGAAATTTTCTTTTTTACTGCTCGAATATTGCAAAATCAGAGATTGCTATGCTGTGGCGAATGCTTTCACGATTAGAAACATGTATAGTTTATTCTTGTATATGAAGTGTAACTCTCGCAAAATCAATCGTCCCACGAAAAACATGACGAAAATTGTGACACTCTTACATTTCTAAGTTGTTCTTGACAAAGATGCAAGTTAAATTTTCAATATGTTTTCATCATGGGAGTCTAAATGTAATCGGGGATAAATTCCGATTCGTCAGAAGTAAATTGAAGTCTAGATAAATCTACAAGCAGTCAATTTTCTCGTTTTCCTGCTTGAGGAGATCGGTTCTGATAGAGCACATTGCGAATGCATGAGGAGATTTGTTAGTTTTGTTAATTGTTTTCTGCAAAATTGTTAAATTGACACTTTTAAACACAAAACTGATAAATACTCTAATCAAAATAAACTATTCTCTGTCCACTTTCAGGAGATGCCAGGATTCAAGGGAAAGAGTAAAAGGGGACTGACATTGATTCTTTACAAAAACCCATTTCGATATAGATTGCCTCTATCACCGCCAAGGAAACGAACAAAAACAAGTAGCAGTACACCAAATTTAAAATCCCCATCAATCAGGACACCAAGTTTATTTAAAAAAATCTCTTTCAATTTCAAAATATTTATATCCTTTCAAACGGGTTTACACATCTCTTCGGCGCAACTTTTTTACTAAAGACGACGGAAACTTCACCGCAGATCTACACAAGTTATAATATTACATGATTTCAGCACATACATAGGTCTAACGTAAATAAACATTCACTTAGTGCTAGTAGTCATGAATAAATTAAACACAAGATGTCAATTAAACTGTGGACATATCCTTAAAATCGGTAAAGGGCTTTACATCTTGTAACCACTACTAACAGAGATCTTTTTTCATTTACAAGTGTGTACACATAACACACTACATAATAGAAAATAAGGGTAATAACAAAATTACCGAACTCCGGACAATCTAACAAAGGGAAAGTCAAAACTCGTAAGTATATAAACAGACAAAATCAGTCAACAACCGGAAAACTGTGAAAACCGTAATGACCCTGACTTGGTACAGGCATTTCTAAAGAAATGGTGGGTTGAATCAGATTTTAAAGCGCCAAACCTCCCCCTTTCATTACGGCTTAAAGTTTCCGGCTGTCACTATAACAGTATTTAAAACAATACTTGAACAAAACAGGTAAAACAGTTGTCAAATCAGCGCCAAATGTCAAAAACACTTTTACGTCACACATTGATAAAAAAAATATTTTTTACATTTTTGTTGAAACCTTATCTTTATACATTTTCACTATATGAAAATCCATCGTTTATAATCTCTTCTGCAGAGACGGAATATATTTCGACAAGATCTGGTATCGGAATATAAACTTTTTAAGAGATCGAATAAGGCGAATCTTTTTTTAGCCCTGGTCCAGTAGCCTGTTTCTCAGATGAAGATGACGTTTCAGGAAATCAGAATAATTGCTACTGGCCCTTGCATAACGAATCAATTGCGAGATGTAAACACCATATGCAGGAGAAGCTGTTATTTTGCTGCATATATTTGGAAAATTTATGATCTTAAAATTGAAGTCGTCCCGTTTATCATAAATTTTAGTACTGATTTGACCACTGTCGTCAAAGGAGTAGGTATGATAAGGGCAGAAATTGGCCTAAAAAATAGACAAATTTTAAATGAAACGTATAGCTTTCGTTGTTTCTTGATTTTATAAGACCTTTACCCCAACTACTATTTTGGTAACAATTTTCCATATTTGCACGTGCGATGACGTCACACTAGTCAATGAAAAGTCTATCGTTTCGTGAAAATATATGAAATCTAACAAGAAATGTGTATTTAATGTCAATTTTCAGTATAACCACAAGCAGATACCAACGGCATATTTTAGTATGATGTTTAATATACATAAACACATATCTCATTTAATTTTTGTGTTGGTACCCGAGTGTGGAGAGTATGAAATCTGCAATAAAAAAATAATTTTAAGGTCGATTTCTCGTCAGCGGCCATTTTTTATTGACCGTTTTCATCCGTAATAAACAGAAATAGAAATCGACCTTTTAATCTCATCCAAAATAAAGTTGGTTATCGTAGTTGTTTTGCTACGGGAGTAAAACTTGAACAGTTTTCATGAAACAGTGTTGACGTTAAATAAATTTTGGAGGTGATTTACTGCCGACCTGATTGTGCATTGAGTCCGACGTGGTTTTTTTTCTAACCCTCAGTGGAATTTCATGTGTTACTATACTAAAGTATACTTTAATAGTATCCCCACAATTCACAAGAAAGTACAGAAAACAAAACAAGCAACCAAAAAGAAAATTAGTACGTCAGATTATCTTAGAAATTAATTCATTGGACATGCAAACACATCGGAACTTTCTATTTTTAGTAGTCCCTTTACTTTTTATTATTATTTTATTTTCTTTAACAAATATATTTTATTTGGCTCTTTCGCAAAGTGAATTCCCGATGAATAATTGTATTAACGTAAATTTGATTTATATATTATAGTATTATTACGTGATGTTTTTCATATTGGCCTAGTTATAGGTCCGAGGCCTGCTGTATTGGCCTGAGGCGCAGCCGAATGCCAATACAGCAGACCGAGGACCTTTAACTAGGCCAATATGAAAAACATCATGTAATGATACCTTTATTAATTAACCAGTCCAATATCTCTCGGGATTTTTCCTTGCAATTGTCGAAATGTCTACGGGTTTCCGATCTAGTTGTTATTGGACTGACTGGAATTGGGCCAATACGGAAAATATCCGTATTGGACTGGTTTTTGCCGTATTGGCACAATGAAAGTTTTTATATTGTATTGACAGATTTGATCATATAAAGGCTAATAAATCAAAGTTAATTAATAAAACTTAATATTAACGTTGCGGTGGCGTAATTGTTTAGCACACATGACTGCCGATAACAACATCGTGAGATCAATATTGTATTCTTACTTATTTCAATAAAGTATGGTAAAACAAACAATATATTTGATAATTCATAATTCATCTAATACAGTACATATAACGATATAACGTGCATGTTTTAACATAGTACACGGATGTCAGGTTTGATTTACATATTCGGTGTTTTGTTTACAATGGTCCTTTTGTTATCCTTACTAAGAATGTCATTGATATAGTCTATCGTTTACGAGTCAGTGCTAAATGTGTAGTATTACTTGCAATTTTAGTGGTATGATTTTACTTTAATGGGCCATGACCGATAATACAGTATTACCAAGCATTCTATTTATATAATCTATCACGTTTTACTTTTCTCAACAACAAAAGTTTGAAGATACCGTAAATATAAATTACCGTCTTCCAATCAAAGTATACCACCGTAGTTGTACTCTTAGACATATCAGAATCGAAATAAATCATGGAAGCCAGAATGTGTTTTGAGTTTTAACATGGATTGGCGGATATTACTAAATTGTATCCCTCGCTTCTGGCTCGGGATAAAATACTATTCTCTGATGTGCTCGTTGCAAGTAGAATTTTGATTGGCTAAAAGGGTACTTTTAAAACTTCAGGGAAGCCGTGCGGTGACAGAAAATCAATAATCGCTCTCACCTATGTGCTGTCCATTTATATTGTGCACAGCAGACGACACACATTTCACAAGATGACAGAAAATCAATAATCGCTCTCTGTGATCTTTGTCCAAAGATACACGTATTTATGTTTTTTTTATAATAAGGACATGCTTATTAATGTTGGAACATTCAGATAAAAATGTGATCAGTCTCTAGATGTTATATATCCCGTTTTAAAGGGATATATAACATCTCGAGACTAATAACGTATAATATCCGCCAATCCATGTTAAAACTCCCAACACATTCTGGCTTCCATGATTTATTTCTTAATTATTCAACATGGATTACATCCTCTCTTGTCGCTGTAGCGCTGCTTTACCATGTTATGCAGTTGACTTGGTTCCTTTGACATTCTAATTACTGAGAATAATTTCCTCTCATGATTTAAAAAATAAAAAGATCAACATTCGGTTATAAAAAGATTTAAAAAAAGCAATTTACAGAGCTCAGCATTGACGAGTTTCTGCGGTTGCTAGGGATAATATTTGGCTACTAGGGACATTGTAAGGGTTAAGGAATTCTTATAATATATACTGGTTAGTAAATGATAAGATGTCTCTAGATCTGCTAAGGTGCTGTTGTAAAAAAAAATTCTTGATTAAATAAAAGGTCCATGAAGATCTACAGGAAAATACTGTGCATAGGGAAACCTGTTGCTATGGACGGGGCATAACTATGAATACAAATATCAAAATGTATTTTTGAAATATGAAATGACATTTGTAGTGTGTATAGCTTGACAAAAATGTCCCGCTTAATCAAATATCAAGTCAAAAGATCGTAGTTGTCAAAATTTAACCATTAATTGCAATAATATAGGCTAATGTAATGTTTCTAAAACCGTTGCTAGGGTGACAAAACTACACAAAAATACTATATGCTACCAGAGAGAATTGGAATATCATTTTTAGAGTGTACATACACAGAACATAACATTTTGTCGAAAAGACGATGCAAGATATGTAAAATAAAACCACCATATTTGAATTTCCAATGATTATTTGGACCCTCCTCCATTTTCGTTGCTAGGCAACAAAGGACAAAGTGAAATCATAAAAAAAAATATTTTTCTTACCTTTCAATGATTGTGTTTAATAGTATATCTATATAAACAGTCTCTGAGATTGGGCCAAAATCTACCCTTATCATACCCACTCCTTTACCACAAATTAATATTATTCTCAACTGTATGATATTTAATTTAGAGTGTATCATTTGTATTAGAAATTATAAAGATATGATTCACATTAAGTTTAAATATTCTTGATTATAAAATTATCTTAGTGCATTTTCAATTTTTTCCAATGTAAGGGAAGTTAATCTTGTGTATCCAATACACAATGGAAGTTGTCACAAACAACAAATGATCAATAATGACAAGTTAAATCATGGGAAACCGCAGTTACAATTATGAATTGATTCCTTAAATGAAATGTTTCTTTCTAGGTGGACAGCCCATGAACAATGAAATATTACTTTTATACTTTTAAAAACCCGACGGGAAGAAGGGCATCAGTTCGTGAATTTATTACCAGACAGACATGCAAAATTTGTGATTATACAGTGGATTACATGTGTCCTACCAAAACTAGCAAATCTCCTCATGCATTCGCAATGTGCTCTATCAGAACCGATCTCCTCAAGCAGGAAAACGAGAAAATTGACAGTTTGTAGATTTATCTAGACTTCAATTTACTTCTGACGAATCGGAATTTATTCCCGATTACATTTAGACTCCCATGATGAAAAAATATTGAAAATTTAACTTGCATCTTTGTAAAGAACAACTTAGAAATGTAAGAATGTCACAATTTTCGTCATGTTTTTCGTGGGACGATTGATTTTGCGAGAGTTACACTTCATATACAAGAATAAACTATACATGTTTCTAATCGTGAAAGCATTCGCCACAGCATAGCATTCTCTGATTTTGCAATATTCGAGCAGTAAAAAAGAAAATTTCAATTTTTGACATGTACATACCTTGCGAAGCGTCTTCGTGAACTCTCCTCCACCAAAACCGGAAGTTATCCTCACGAATTTCTTTGCAGAACCAACTGTTCTGCTTGTGCCGATTACCAGCCGTGTATGTGGAAATCCAATATTTTCACTAATTTAATCTAGGGTAACATTCTACTCTGACACATCCTAATGGGCAATATTTTACTCTGACAATGAATATCGTGGTAACAATACCCTCTACCACCCTATCAATTAATGTGTTAAATATTTACTGTTATGTTGTTTTACGTTGACTTTCTAATGTGTTAGGTTTCTAGCAGAATCGAAGGTTTTCTCAGAAAAGTCATATGGGGACCTAGATATTATCTTACGTTCGTGAGAAATTAAGCAAGAATATATATAGAACTGCAATGTTATTAAGAATCGCAATTATCATACAGTGAAACCTGCCTAAACCGAACCTCCTTAGGACCAAATTTTGTGGTGTGTTCTAGATAGACAAGTGTTCGGTTTTTACATGTTTAGTTAACAAACATTTCCTACATTTGGACCTAATTTTAAACTGTATAAATAACTTATTTTGTAGTTGAAGTCAGTGAAGGTAACATGCGATATTAATGAATAACCAATCTCAAATACTTAGTTTTTTAATTTGATAATTGTAATATATGTTATTAGAAACGAATAGTTAGGGCTATGGTGTAATTGTAACGCCACTTGTAACAATATTTCAGCTATATCTGGCGTCAGTTTATTGGTGGAGGAAACCGGAGTACCTGGAGAAAACCACCGATCTGCCGCAGAAACGAATTGTAGATATTTTATAAGTACACATAAAATAAATGTTTTGTACGAATGTAATAAGTTGGTTGGCTCAGGAGTCAGGATAATGTGCCCTGATGAGGATACACGTCTTATTGATTCAATGAACTAGCACAATAAAAATCCAGCTCGAGTGTTTGTAAATTACAACAATAAGACAATTAAAATTGTTGATGTCGAGTTTTCTTACAACCCTCATCACGTACATTCACGGTCAAAGAGTTGGAAAGACAAATACTGCAGATTTTGGAAACAAGATGTGCAAAGGGCCTAAACAGGTTAGCCAAATAGTCTAAGAGTAACCGCTTAAAAACAAGATGTGCCTAAACAGGTTAGCCAAATAGTCTAAGAGTAACCGCTTAAAAAGCAGAAATACTCGAAATATTTGAAAAAAACAAAACTCCGAACGACTAAGAGAAGTTAAACCATTTAGACTAATGACTTCCTCTGATACTAAGATACTTAAGTTAATAGTTTTCAATAAGTCGATAGTCTGTGAATGTATTAAACTGGGATGCAATTCATAAATGTGGAGTGTACTCTGTAGTGTTGAATTTAAAATAGGCATAGATGACCATATCCGACTTATGTTATCAAGTCTAGGCCCTTTGGTTTTCTTGCTCCAAAAGAGGTTAAGATTATTTGGCTTCCATTCTACTGACTTTGTCGTTTTGGGCGTACATGATGAAGTTATTCCAGAAACGCGTCGTGCGCACTAAATTAGATGTCTACATTTTTATTGTAAATGTTTATCATATGACATATAATTAAAAATAGTCAAACCTGTATTAAGAGACCACTCAGGGGAGAAAGCAAAAGTGGTCTCTTACAGCAGGTGGTCCTTTAATACAGGTTCAACGATACAGCTGAAAAATAATGTGGTCATATATCGTTGTTATTCTACTACGAGTTAAATGATTGAATCATTAATAATAAATATAAATTTATTTTTATTAAACATGCACATGGTATTATTTGTTAAAAGGTTGTAGAAATATAGAACATTTTAAAGGTCAGAGTTAATAAAATTCCATAAAAGAATTAAAATTGTCTATGAATATAATTTGGCACATCAGTAACTCAATAACTCAATAACTTTTATCCGTTCTTCCAAAGTTAAAACTTTCCTTTTAGAAGCCATGTTTTAAAACTTTCTTTTAATTATAAAACAACTCAAAAGCTTGTAAAATCGATTTCTACTCACCTTTAATTAAGACAAACCCTCAGGTGTAAACAGCCTTCGATTTATTGTTTATGTTCTAATTTTTAAATCACGTGGTCATGATGTACACCATGAAAATTCGATTTGGGAACAACAAATCATTTAATAAATTTTAAACCCGCACGAAAATGCCAAAAAGGCAGAAATATTCAAAAAAAAATAAACATATTTTTAATTAAAAACGACAGTAATAGAGAAAACATTATTTTGGGTACAAAAAAAATCACTTCCGGTTTGCGTATACGGAAAATGAATGTGACCTTTGGGGGAAATCCCCTGTCAGTTTCCCCATTTTTGTTGTAAGCTCATCATGCAAAAGAGTTAGTGGTCGTTGAAAAAAGTTGAAGTGGTCGTTTGGAATGCATTTTGGCGGTCGTTGGTCGCGTTATGCAGGTGGTCGTTGAATCCAGTTAAAATATATAGTATAAATCGTCGGGGGGGTGGGAATAAAAGTGGTCGTTTATAGCAGGTGGTCGTTTAATGAAGGTGGTCGTTTGGGCAGGTTTGACTGTATAACCAAGTCTTGGTTTTTATAAACTACATTTAAATAGATTTTTTACACATGGCTAGACTTGATTTAATGTCAATGAAAGTATCATACGGTATAATGAAGACAAATCATAAAAGAAATATTATCCATGATAGGCGACACGATTCCTATACATCACGACCATAGTTTCCATTGAGAAAAAGAGAAATACAAACTGCTATTTGTTTTCCACTTTTTATTCAAGTAGACAATTCTTTACATGTCTAAATAAGTGAATATCTCACTGACATGCTATTCATCTCTGAATATAGATTGCTTTTCGTAAAATAATGTCATTTCACTACTATTGAAACATTAATAAATAACTATGATATACTTGTACTAGTTGAAACAAAAACTGACGAATACGACAATATTAAACTTCCAAATGAATATGCATGTTATGTAAAGCATAGAAAATTGTTTATAAAGAAATCGGGTGGCATTATTATTATCTATAAAAAAATATTGTCAAATTTTTTGAAATTTATTCAATCTGATTCTGAATTTGTACAATGGGTAGAAATATTAAATGATATCTCGGATAAAAGTAAAAATGTTATATTGGGATGTGTTTACATTCCCCCAGAGTTTTCCCCATATTCTTCTGATGAAGCCTTCTTACAGTTAGAAAATGAACTTATCACACATTCAAATTTCTCTAAAAATGTCGCTCTTATTGGAGATTTTAATTCCAGAACTTCTATAGGAAGTGATTTCGTTATACCAGACGAAAATTTACTTGAAATTTTGCAAGTTGATGATGATATTAGTCAGGAAAATATTTTTGCTTATCTTATATTAGAAAAAAAAAATATTCCTTTGCAAAGGTATAGTTGTGATAAAGGTAGAGTCAATACATATGGTAATCTTTTATTAGAATGTTGTAAAAGATGTGGTCTTTTTATTTGTAATGGTAGAATATTTACAGATAGATCTATTGGTCGTAATACATGTAAAGACTCTAGTCTAGTTGATTATTTAATTGTACATCCTAGCATGTTTGATTTCATTAGTTATTTTAAAGTTGAAGACTTTAACCCTATGTTTTCAGATGTCCACTGTAGACTTAGTTTTACATTGTTATTTAATACACCTAATAAGTGTAATAGTATTCACAACGACAATAACAAATTGAAAAATCAAGATACTCACATTAGATGGGATTACCGTAAAACAGACGATTTTGTACATATATTATCCAATGACGACACACTACAACACATTGACGGTCAATTAAGTGATATTGATAAAAACACAATTATAACTGATCAGTTGAACGGTCTAGTTACTGACCTAGGTCATGTACTTTTAGATACTGCCCAGAAATTACAGGGCAAGGTTAAAATAAAGAATGTTGCTCCGAACTGTGATCAGAAACCGTGGTATGATAAACTATGTAAAGAAAAACGAAATCAGTTTAATATGGCAAGACTCTCATATAATAGAGTGAAATCAGGTGCAAATAAAAATACAATGAATATAAAAGCAAAAGAATACCGTAAGACTTTAAATACAAGTTATCAAAAATATAAAGAAAAATGTGCATCTGAACTGAGAGCACTGTCAAAAAATGATACGAAAGGATTCTGGAAGACCTTGAAAAAATATTCTGGTAATAGAAAAGAAACCCCACCTGTTGATATTGATACATTCTTTGAATATTTTAAGAATTTAAATTTTTGTGAAGAGGAATATAGTGATATCAATATTGACGAAGTCTGTAATGACCCTATGTATAACGAAATGTTGAATGGGATAATTACAGAAAAGGAGGTTTTAGATGCAATAAAAGGTTTGAAAAATAATAAAGCGCCGGGTAGTGACAAATTAATTAATGAATTTTTTAAAAATTCTCCGCCGTTTTTAGTATCTATTTATACCAAATTGTTTAATGTTGTTCTTGATACAGGTATTATACCAGAAACTTGGACAACTGGAATAATTATACCAGTTTATAAAAACAAAGGATGTCCAACAGATCCAGACAATTTTAGAGCTATAACGTTAATTAGTTGCTTAGGTAAATTGTTTACATCCATTGTTAACACTAGACTCAATTTTTTTGCAAATGAGGTCACACTTATACACGAAAATCAAGCGGGCTTTCGAAAAGGATACTCTACAATAGACAATATTTTTGTACTACATGTCCTCATAGAGTTGTATTTTTCTTTCGGAAAGAAACTATTTTGTACCTTCATAGACTTTCGGAAGGTTTTTTTTGATACGGTCAGTAGACCTGACCTGTGGAAAAAACTTCAATTTAGTAATATTAAAGGAAAGTGTTTTAAAGTAATATTTAATATGTACCAGGGTATTAAATCTTGTGTTAAGTATAAAGAATGTCAGTCTGATTTTTTCCCTTGTCTTACAGGTGAAAATTTATCCCCTTTTTTATCCTCAGTTTTTCTAAATGATTTAGAAGACTACTTTAAGACTTTAGATGGTGTTCCTTTAGAAAAGCTAAAAGAACGGTTTTATAATGAATTGCATATGTTGTTTGAATTATTTATCATATTATATGCTGATGACACTGTTTTAATGTCTGAAACAAAGGAGGGTATGCAACAATCGCTAAATATCTTTCAGTTGTATTGTGATTTGTGGAAATTGGATGTAAATATTAACAAAACAAAGATTATGGTTTTTAGCAAAAAGAAGAATCTTAATTATTCATTTAAATTACAAGACAAACAGTTAGAAGTTGTAGAAAAATTTTCATATCTAGGTATTATTTTTAAATATAATGGTACCTTTTTTGATACAAAAAAGAAACTTGTAGATCAGGCTCAAAGGTCCCTACATTTTATTTATAAGACTATCAGGAACGAAAGCATACCTGTCGACTTACAATTAAAATTGTTTGATTCTATGATTGAACCAATACTTTTATATGGTTCTGAAGTTTGGGGATATGAGAATTTAAAAATATTAGAACAGATTCATCTTAAATTTTGTAAACGAATTTTAAAAGTTAGAAATACTACTCCAAATTTTATCGTTTATGGGGAATTAGGTAGATTTCCTTTGGAAATTCGAGTAAAACTTCGTATGATTTCATATTGGTGTAAACTTGTGAATAACGAAACAAAATTGAGTAGTTCCTTATACAGGTTGATGTTATGCTTAAAAAATCAGGGTCAGAATAATTTCAAGTGGATTAATTATATAGAATCTATATTAAATAGAGCTGGCTTAGGATATATTGTTATAAATCAGGTTGGATATTGTGATAAAGCATATCTTAACCAAATTTTAACAGATCAGTTTGTCAGTTCATGGTATAATGACATTGAAAATTCATCTCGAGGACAATTTTATGGCTCTTTCAAAAAAGACTTTGGATTAGAAAATTATTTAGTGATATTAAACGAGAAAACTAGAATTTGGATGACAAAATTAAGGGCGTCAAATTTACGAATTCCAATAGAAACTGGGCGGTGGTATAATATTCCTAAAGATGAGAGGTTTTGTACTTTGTTTGGACAATCAATTGGTGATGAGTTCCACTTGTTATTTGTTTGTTGTAATGAATATTTAGTAAACATGAGACGTATATATTTACCTAGGTATTATGTTACTTATCCTAGTATTGTTAAAATGAATGGTCTCCTATCTTTTTGTAATGTAGAAGTTTATAAAAGGTTATCATTGTTCATAAAGAAAATTGCTGGTATGTTTTAATGTTTTTGATAATATATGATCATTTCGCCATGTAGCACTGTATATATGTTATGTCCTCATGTAACACATTTATGTGTCTGAGTGTTATCAATAAAATCTTGATATTTATAATTTGAGGCATTGTATGGTAATTGGATACCGTATAGCCCTATTGCCATTAGTATATAATCACCAACACGCTTGAATCATTATGAACATTTAATAGAGGCTAAGAATGGCAATTGAAGAAGCTACTTTTGTCAAAATTATATAAATCACCAAAACGATTGAATCATTCAAATGCCCATTAGAAGCATACTATTTCAAATAATAGTATATTTTATTATTTGAACATCTGACATTGGGAGATGATATTATTGCCAATATATTATTATCACAAAAGCGTGTGAATCATGTGGACTCTTAATGCTACAAACAATGTCTAATAATACCATTACATTTGAATCGCAGAGCTGAAGTTGTCCTATTTCTTGTAAATGGATAGAAAGACAATCTACCTTTAAAAGGTGTTCAAAATTTCTGTATGATAATAATAATAATCTTTTTTCATATAATATATAAGTAACTGAACATGGTGAACAGTCAATATAATATTTATATTAAATAAACGTTACAGAAAACCGAAGGGGGCATTCAAGAATGGACAATCCAGAGAAACTGGCAACATTGGTTACACAAGACGAAGACACAAAAAAACACAACACGTGTTGGACACATATACGCAAACAAACACAAATAACGTAAATAAGACATGTTTACCATTGTCCATGCGAAATTAGTAGCAAGAGTGAAATACATAGTTCACTTCCCTTCAGTCGGGGCGTACGCTATGTGTTCCACCGTGGCAGCTATTTTTCGGAAGGTCAATGTTAATCACAATACATTGTATTGCTATTTCAAAGCGTTTGTCTTTGTTAAGCTTTTCTACTTTAATGGGATAAGTAATATCTACGATTTCATTTCATTTTCACTTTCTTTTACTCTGAAAACTGCAATATTTTTTTATGATTTGTTTTTCATTATATTATACATACATTAATCCATGTTATGCCAGTATTGATTTTAAAGTAACAATAGAGAAAGGACTGGTCTCATGATTAATAAGAATAACCGACTAGACAGTTTAATTTCCCGACGATGCCGATTTTTGTTCTTTTCTCCATCGATACGTTATAAATGAAATTTTCAAACCAAATTTTATGGGCCATTTTATTTGAGTAGCGCTTGATAAAACTTTTTCAATAGATTTACAACATCACTCTCGGTTCTATTGATATAAGGGAGAGCAAAAGACAAACGGTAATAGCATACTAGAATTTGGCAGTTTTTATATGTCCCTCCCCTTTTGAAAATTAATAAATCCTTTCATTTTGCACAGTCTCATTTTGATAAAGACTTTATTTGCGTCTACAGAAGCCGTATGTAATCGAACATCTTGTGAACAGTGTAAAGTAGGTCAATGAAAAGTATGTCGTCTTCTTAGATATTGATAGAAATAATGGGATTTAAAATCCGTTACTTGTAGTAATCATTACATCTTTGGTACGGAGTAGTCTGTGCTTCTTTGTTAGGTAATTGGTAATTAGTTTTTAGTAGTAGCGAATCACATATGATAATATACAATAAATAATGGAAGACATAAGTAATTGCTTACCAATTATTGTCCATTAAAGTGTTAAAGTATTTCCCTTCATTTACTGCTCCTTCATAATGTATAAAAATACGTGGAATACAAAAAAATATAATTTACCCAAGGATAAACCTTTATTTGTCAAATGGTCAGAATCTAATTTCATACATTCATTTAATTCTTAACTGTACCACTCAATCATGGCCATTGTAACTATTTAACAGTATTGTGCTTTGAGTGAAGCATTTAAACATTTCAATGGAAGAAAAATCGTTCTTTCTTTTTCATTTAAGGTAACACTATACAAAAATTGATATTTTTTCATCAAAATTTTTTTTAATCAATTGTTATTTTATTATAATATTCTTGATACACAGGTGAAAAAATAATTCAGATATGATGTACCATTAATGAGCATTACTTGTAGTTAGTTTTGTAAACAAACACATATGCTTGAATCAGAGATGATAAAAACAAGTGGGCAGTCCTTAATTGTTTATCTATTAGATAATTTGATAGTTTTATGACCACTGACCATTTTTGGGGAAGATTCCATTAAATGAAGGGGAAAGCAGCATGGATGTAGCTAACTTTTCATCAATACCAAAAGAAATAAATTAGTTATTTGCAATGGAATTTATTTCAAAATATCTAATGTATAATTTTCATTTAGTAAAATCCAACTAAAAGGGAAGAATACACATAATGAGCAAACTAAGGTTGCAGGTGATTCCTGTTATAATTAGTGGTTCACGTCTGGCCAGTGGAGGTGGAGTTTTGACCTTATCAGTAGGCAGCTAACCTCAAGCTAGGTCAGAGTGATGTAACTTCTCCCGCCAATTTCATGTGTTTACTGCACAGGGTGTGCATTTTCCAGCTATATTTAGAGTTTGTGTGAAGAAATTATATCTTTGTGGTCAAATCATTGTTGATTTATGATTCAAGGTCAATCCTGAAGTGTTTCCATGGCACATTTATGACTTTTATTCAAGAAAATGGGGTACCAAGAGGAAAATTACAACTTTTGGGATTTTTCCACTACAATTTTTGACATAAAATGTCGACTTTGAATGAAATTAGCTCCTGCATTGGTACCCCTAGAGGCTTGGTTTTGGTATATGTTGTTCTTAGACCTATTATCTGCAAAACTGTGTCTTGGATTTCTGATAGAATTAATAGAACAAATTCTACACACAATTAAATTTGGTGAAATCTTATGAAGTCAGGCTGTATGCACATAATGGGGCTTTAAGAGAGATTGAAATATCACAGGAAAAATCTGAGACACGGTATTGGAGGTCATGCTGTGTTGATTACGAAATTGTAAAAAGTTTTACCATTTGAATAAACATGAAACAGCTAATTTTGGTCAAATGCACACATCAAGATTTTGCAACTAATTGCATAATAATTAATTATGTAATTGTTGCATAATCATAATATTATAATCAGTGCAAAGATATATCTTTCATCTTTCAAATGGTACCTCATTTGTTAATTTTGATGCAATATTAAGAAAGTTACAGCTGTTTTCAGATGGAAGATTGGAGGAAAACTATCTTTGTAGCACTAGAGGGAAATTGTGTTTGCCTTTATTACCAATCTTTAAAAGATTATTTCCCAAAAACTACTAAATGGAAATTAAATATCTTGGTATCTATGTGTTTCTGAAAGATTGCTCTTTATTGTAAACTAAATTTCATATTTCAAAATCAATTTAATCAAAAGTTATGTAATATAATGCGCAAAAAACTAGGGTATGCTCTTTGATTAAAAATAGCATGTCCAGGTCAAATCACACACTTTCCTCTGGAAGATCTAACTACAGCCTACAAAATTGTGTCTCAGAATTTTGATATATAGTTTCATTCATTTGAATGCTAATCCTTCCATTCTGTTCCCAATTTCAAAGAGACAAATATTTTTCGAAACAAATTTTTTGAAATCTGAGATACGGTTTTGTATAATACACCATACAGAACAACATATACCAAAATCAGGTCAATAGATGCACCCATAAAGTTGCTATTTTTAATTCAAGTTAGTATTTCACTCATACAATAAAGCTCTAAAATAGCCCCAAAACAAAATTTCCCAGTTTTGTCCCCATTAAATCTATACAAATGCTTTCAATATCCTTGGGAATACTTGGGGAGTGACCTAGAACATTATTCCAATCAAATTAATTACACATCATGTATATAGTGTATACACAGGCTGTTATTTCTGCATTATCAATGCACTGGCCATCCTTTTTTGCCCCACTCATGGCATTTGGCGGGAGATTTGACGTCACTGGTTTGATTCCTGCTGATCAGTATGATCAATGTTCCTCCCCTTATTACATAACCAGAAGCCACAATTAACAGAGGGATTACAGGAGATATTAGTATTACAGAAAGTTTGCAACACAAGTGAATTGAATGGAAATAAATGAAATAAATGAAATGCAACATTAAAGTAAAACTTTGTTTATTGAAAAATATTGACAGTGTCAATAGAAATCTGTAAAGTTAACAAGCTACAATTGTATAACACCCCTGAATAGAAATAGACTGGTCCGAAGGGAAAAGTTTTGAGAATTTACTCAAATAATTAAAAAAAATTGAAAATAAAATCATCAAGTAAAGGAAAAAAATATGTCAAAAGTTCCCAACGGAAGACAGTCATCTGAGTTTAGAAGACCAAAGCAATGCTTTTGTTGAAGATGCACTTGGAACCTGTTCACTGTTGGAATTAGTGTCCTCATTACTTTCATATGTACTGTAATAAAAATCCTCCTGTTTATAATAAGATCCTTTGTCTGATAATTTCAAAGATTCTTTTATCTCTGGGTGCATTTCCTTCTTTCTTTTTGTGGTTCTTCTCCCCCTTCTAGACTTTTTCCTTTTTTTACTTATTGCTTCTTCATCCATCATTACATAAATTAACCACAATATAAATAGTGATCAATAGAGGTCAACAGGAGACTGATAAGAAAGCTGTTATATTACACCAGATTGATAGATAAGCTCCTCCTTGTTATTTAGATAAGAACAGATTTGACCATGTGCTTTTGTTTACATATATAAATTAGCTAATTACACATTAATTGGATAATATACTGACATTTCTTTGATGTAATATGTTAGTGTACATATATATCTATTGAAAAATGCAAGAAAAGAAAAGGCATGATGTTGCTGTGTTTATTAGTTTATAAACAGTATATTTTAAAATAGATTAAATGTGTAATTAAGATGACAAAACTACCAGATTAGTGTCCAATTTCTAAGTTTACGGTACATTTACATTGAAACGTGTTATATGCAAATTGTATATCATTATTTAGCATTAATATGATTGTATTTCAATTGATAGTTCCGAGATAAGAATTTAAGTCCCGCCTCCTTAGCAATTGTTGCTATGCGCCAAAAGCTTATCGGTTACATTTTCAAAATGGCTGCTCAACATCCCAAGCTCGCGTCCGATTCTTTAGAAAAAATTCCCGATAATATCGCAGTTTCATTCTTACCCGACTTTGAATCGTAGTCCAAAAAGGCCTTAGAAAAGGGTTTAAATTATTTCACCCAAGGTTATATCCACAATATATCGGAAGCACGTAGAGCCATGCGGGTGGATGCAAGATGTTGGCGGTCAATGAGAAAAAGTCAAGATCCACACAACCTTCATGTCGAAATCGGCGATGACAAACTTTCAGAATCGTACTGTACCTGTAAAACTGGGTATATAAATCTTTTATATATTTTTGTTGTTTTTCTATCAGACAGCTTCAAGGCTAATTCAAACGATAAACAATAAATACCATTGTCCATTCTACACAGCGGGTCGTGCACGCGTATGTGTATAATCACTACGTATACGTAAACAGACAGCACATGCTGATCTACAACAATTGATATTTATCAAAGATAACGTCTGTTTACTAAATTCATAATCAATGAATTGCTCTGATTTAAGATAATATTATCTCTTTTGTTACCAAATAATTAATTATGCACAAACAAGATGAAAACGATCTTGAAATTCTTCCTTCATTCATTCGTAGACACGTGAAAATATTATGAAATCAATTCTTTTGTATTTATATAAATCTAATACTCACGTGAATATTAATTTCTGCTGAGAAAGTTTATGTATTTGCGAAATATACAACTTTAAGAATGATAAGAGGACGACCATTTGATTTGGGTGTACATGACATGTGCGTGTGAGGAAAAAAAGGGGGGGGGGGGCAAGGCAATGGGCGATTTTGTAAATAAATCATTTATTCTTGATGCCAGTGAAAATAATTGATTTAATATTACTTATCGAGAAAATAAATAATTTGGCCTTCATGTAGTTTAGGGGGCTCTATAATGCCTCTCAAGCATGGAGGGACCCAATGATACATTTGATGAACTAAATATGTAGTTTAAATGACTACATTTTTTGGACCTCAGACCAACGTGACATTGGTGAAAATAAATAAGCAATCTTCATTTGCCAGTTTTTTAATGTCTTTCGGGATATCGCTCATCTGAATTGCATGTCCCCCATGCACATTGAAGCACCATTTCGGCGATATAACTAGCAGAATTTATATATAAAACTACGTTCCCACAAATACACAACTCGGTTTGTTTGTGGGACAAAGATGGCATCACCTGATCTCATTAAAAATGTGGCGCACTGATTGGTCGGTTATTTTAGTCTGATTGATGTCTCGGAAGCGATAAAACATGATAAGATCTGGACAAATAAATATCAACGAGATTCTTTTTTCTATATTACACAGAAAGGACGTACTACAAATAATTTATTGGCTTATGAGTCCTCTCAAACTTGTTCTGTATTGCCACGTCAAAAAAACCCTATATCATAACATGAACTACTTAACTTACAGTTATGTTTTATGGAAAAACCAGACCCCCAAGGACAAACCTCTTTATATGCCGAAATTCGATATACCTTCCATTGTGTGAGAAAGATATTAATAGTTAGGGTTTGGTAAATATTTGACCTGCATTTTTTTATTTGAATAAAATAGTTTGTGAGTGATAGATATTGAACAATTTTTATTGAAAAAAAAAAAAAAAAAAAATTTACATTTTCACCTTGACCATGTTTAACTAATCAAACAAATTCATCTTTCTACTAAACATAAATTTTATATAATAATGCATTGAAATATATTTTTAAGAGATTAGAAATATTTTAAAATTGAATAAACATATGTAAGAAACCCCCTTTTACTGATAACGCGTGACTTTTATATGGTTGTTCCGCGAGTAAAATTCTAAATATGAAGATCCAATTGAAACCTGTCGTAAAAGAACACTTAATGGAGACAGCAATTTTTATTTCTTGTTAATAAACCTAGATCGTATAATGAAGATGTTAGATTCGTCTTTACCTCTTGTTGTTTCTAGGAGGGCTTATATCTTATTTACGTTCTTTGTGTTTGTTTACGCATAGTGGTGTCCAACGCATATTGTGTTGTGTTTTTCTTCGTCTTGTACCCTATGTTGCCCGTTTCTCTAGATTGTCCATTTTTGATTGCCCCTTTCGGTATTCTCTAACGTTTATATAGAAAATGCATTACATCGTAAATTAAAATATTATGTTTTAGCACTGTGAAAGTGTATAGTTGAGTACAAACATTCCTTAAGAATATTGTCATTATATACATTTGTTCAACATATAACTCCGCATCATCTCAAAATCTACCCGTCAATCTCTGATCAAAGACTATTACAAAACAGTTTCATGTATTACATTATATATTGCCATGTTCGTTGCGACCCTCTTGGAAAATAATTACGACCTAAATTTACGATTTCTCCCAAATTTAGATTGATTTGTCAAAGACAAATTCGGACTTAAAATTTGTAAAATTCCAACCAAAAAACGAATAACAATGTATGCCTCCGATTATACAACGCAATATATACAGAGCAATTGACATCACCGAGATTTGTATTTGGAACAAATCCTTATTAAGATAAAATAGAATAATTCTAAACATTAAGCCGTACATATATGAACTTTAAAAGAAATGAAAAACAAAAACGTAGATATCAAATCTTTTGCGCATGACGATTTTCTGGAATAACCGTCATCAGATACGCTCAAAGCAAAACTATTTGAAAGCCAAAATAATTTAAAAAAATCTTTGGGAGCATGAAAACCAAAAGGCTTAAACAGAATATCCACCTATGACCAATGAGAGAAGTACCTTAGCAAAGCGTAGATACCATACAGTTACAGGGAATCCAAAATGATGATACATATTAAAGGAAAAGTTTAAGATTGCAGGATGAAATCAAAGTCGAGGGATCTTGATATGTAAATTGAACTCCATGAATACAATATACAGATGCCAACTATAGTCTTTTTCTTGATAATATTCAATGTGAATCTAAATTAGATCTTCGATCAGTAAATCAAAGTTCGCCGAACATATCTGCAGTCTTTGCAGTGGTTGACAACATAATGACGATGATAATAAACCTTTTGTGATGTAATTTAAGTTTATAGCATAACATTCTTAGTGTTTTACGCCACTTGCAACCACATTTCAGTTATATCGTGGCTGTCCGTTTTATTGATATCGCCATGAAAAACCATCTTAGTCTAGAAAGCGGCTAACATACTTCATTATCAAAAGTTGTATCGAGTTGGAAATTAGAAAAGAAATCTTTTTCAAATTTGAGGGAATGGTGGGACATAGCCAAAATTAAGATTAAATCGATAACTATAGAAGCGTCTTTAAAGGTAAACACTACTGACGACAAGATAAAGGCTCTAGAAAATAAATTAGAGACATTAAAGGATATATCTGAACCCTCCAGGCAACAATTAGAAGAGTTAGCAGACTTAGAAAACCAAATACACTCACATTATGACAATAAAACTGACGCCGCAAGGTTAAGAGCTAAAGTTGACTGGTACGAGAAGGGGGAACAATCAACTAAATATTTTTTTAATCTAGAGAGAAAGAATGGGCAAAATAAATTATGGCAAAAAATCAGGGGTCTAGATGGTAATTTAAAATATGATATCGACGAGATACTAGATGAACAGATAAATTTTTACGCAAATCTATTTTCAACAGAAGGGTGGGATAAAAATGTAGCAGAGGAACTGGTTACTCATATGGATAGAAAATTAACATGCGACGAAAGTGAAGATTTAGAAAAAGACTTGACAATTAATGAAATTAAGAAAATAATTTTTTCGATGAAACAATACAAATCACCTGGATTAGACGGGATTATAAATGAATTTTATCAGATATATTGGGATACAATAAAGGAAGATTTATTTGAAGTATTACTAGAAATTTTTGATAAATTTGAAATATGTGATTCCCAGTGTCGAGGAATGTTGACACTACTCCATAAAGGGGGGGATAGAGATAACATACGTAACTGGCGTCCAATAACTTTATTAAATAGTGATTATAAAATCATATCAAAACTTTTAGCAAATCGCATGAAGCCAGTATTAAACAAAATTATTCATACGGATCAAAAAGGATTCGTAGCAGGGAGAAATATAAGCGAAAATAATCGTATGATTGATGATATTATAGAATTTGTAGATAATGAAGATGAGGAAGGTGTAATTATTTTTGTTGATCAGCAAAAAGCATTTGATAGAATGGAATGGGGGTGGTTAAATTATGTTATGGAATGTTTTAATTTTGGACTGAAATTTCGTGAATGGGTTTATATGCTATTTAAAAAGGGAAAAACCTGTATAAAAACAAATGGTTTCATATTTTTCAAAATTTTTCGCAATATCGCGTTCAGCCAGACAAGGATGTCCTGCTGCACCGATTTTGTACATTATTCAGGCAGAGCCGATGGCTTGTGCTATCCGAAACACTCCGGAAATACATGGTATCAAACTACCCGACTGTGAGGGGCAGCCCGTAAAGGAAGCAAAAATATGCATGTTTGCAGACGACACGCAACTCTTAAACAAAAACGAAGAATCTGTTGAACAATCCTTTTTAATTCTTTCGAAATTTGAAAAGGCATCCGGCTCTAAGATAAATTATGAAAAAACAAAAGGATTATTTATTGGTAGATTAAGGGGGAAACGACCCAGATTAACTAACATATCATGGATTTCAGACAATATAAAGACTTTAGGTGTTTTTCACGGGTACAATATAGACACTGATGACATTTGGAAAAAAATTATAAATAAAATGAAAAGCTGCACTCAGGTTTGGAAAACCAGAAATTTAACCTTTAAGGGAAAAACTTTAATCGTAAAATTTTTTCTGTTAGCTCAAATGGGATTTGAAACTGAAATGAGGGGGATACCAGAGAAATATAAAAAAGAGGTGAATGATTTGATTTGGAAATTTCTTTGGGACAATAAACCAAACCAAATAGAAAGAAACGTATGTTGCTTAAATATTAATGAAGGGGGGGGGGGGGGGGGGGGGGGGTGGGAATGATTAACATAAACAATTTTGTCAAAAGTAAACAGATAAAATTTATATACAAAATAATCAACAGTGAGATGGACTCATGGAATGCGATAGGTAAACACTGGTTACAGAAATACGATAAAAAATTTGGAGTTGATTTTTTTCTTTGTAAATGCTCCGATATTAAAGGTTTAGATATTGCATCCATTCCAAAATACTATCAAGACGCTATACAAGCATGGAACAATTTTTTGGGGTCATGTTCTACGGAGTCTAAAAATGACATTTTAGATAAAAACATATTTGGTAACTCTGAGATCAAATTTAATAGAAATCCACTTTTTTTTCAATCGTTTTTGAGAAATAATATATTTAAAATAAACGATATATGGGATAAAAACAATAATACCTTTGTTGATAATCAGACTATATTTAATAGACTGGATGATAAAAGGAACTGGATATCAGAATGGGCAAAAATAAAAAAATCAATACCAGAAAATTTTGTTAAGAAATTAAAATCCGATGATAACGAAAAGATAAAAAAATCATTAGGTTTAAAAATAGATAGTAATTTGAATATTAGAAATCATAATAATAAAATCATTGTTCCAAAAGAGCTGAAACTAAAGAATATCCAGAATGAAATACGTAAACCAATTACGCCAAAATGTCAATTCAAATGGGATACAATTTATGAAAAGAAATTTAACTGGATATCAATTTGGTATATACTGAACAAGATTAAATGTAAACAAAGCATTATCCAGTTCCAATGGAAATGTTTGCATAACATTGTCTATTCAGAATATAGATTACAAAAAATGGGAAAATCAGATGGTCAATGTCATTTTTGTAAAAATGAAATAGAGTCCCTTATGCATTTGTTTTACAGGTGTCATAAAATTAAACATGTCTTAGATGAATTAAAACACATTTTTAATAGCATTTTTGAAAAAAATATAGTACTTGTTGAGGAAAACTTAATCATTGGGGTGTATGAGGGAGAAATAACTGAAAATCTACTTTTAATGAATTTAGTAATTTGTATATTAAAATGGGTAATTTGGAAAACAAGAAATTATATAAAATATAATAAAAGTACTTACAGGGAAGCAATAGTTATCACAAATCTCAAAAATGAACTCAGAAGTAATATACAAATGATGATTAAGAACCCAGAAGTTCGAAACTTATATAATATTAGGAAATTACAGCTATTATTGGATACATTATGAATTTAGTTGTATTAATAATTCCTTTCATTGTTTACTGTTTAAAAATGTATGTTTATAAATTGAATATGAGAGATAAGATATGATTTATTTGCTTATGGTATTGTATTCTTACTACAACTGTACCAGTATTTATTTATTTAATTATATTGTTCATTGTAAATATTTGTAAACCTTTGAGGTTTCCTGGCACCCAGAGGTAAATTGTTCACAGGTGTAATATAGATATAATAAAAAAAAAAAAGTTGTATCGAGTTCACCTTACCATAGAAAGGAATATAATTCACACGTGGTGATAGGCACTGATTGCATAGATATATAGCTCCGATTACTATAATATCGCTGCCACTACGGCCATTAGCTTAGAATTAAGTTTGTAATATATAATATCGGATCAGGTAATCTTTTGCTCAGAAAGTCTTGTGAATAAAACGCGAGCCAATTTAGACAATTTATATGATTTTATTATAAGTTTTCTTAATTTTGGTTGATCGTTGATGTCGCCGAATTTGGAAGCTGTCAACGGGCATCATTTCATAACTAGCAATGTTTCCGAACAGCTCTCTGTGAAGCAATTGTTGCCAGACTGTTCTTTTAATTAACAAAAGAAATTCTTAATAAAATTCAGAATAAATTTTAATACTTTTGATTAATTCTATAACCCAGTTAACAATACCTGATTACCACAGACAACACAGTACATAATTTACCATTTTAATCTTTAGTTCGAATTTCAAGGGAGGTACTAAAAGTCGTCAATAATAACATTGTTATAATGAATTGTGTGATCAGTGGTAATCCCATATAGAAATCTAGGTTTATAAAAATTAATTAAAAGTGATTTTGAATTTTATTAAGACATTTTTTTTATTAATTAAAAGAACAGCCCGGCAGCAATTGCTGACATCGTATGATGGGTAGTCAGTAAATAAGGGTAATAACAAATTACCGAACTCCGAACAATCTTACAAAGGGAAAGTCAAAACTCATAATTATATAAACAGACAAAATCAGTCAACAACCGGAAAACTGTAAAAACCGTAATGACCCTGACTTGGTACAGGCATTTCTAAAGAAATGGTGGGTTGAATCAGATTTTAAAGCGCCAAACCTCCCGCTCTCATTACGGTTCAAAGGTTCCGGCTGTCACTATAACAGTATTTAAATACAGGAACAAAATAGGTAAAATAGTTGTCAAAGCAGTACCATATTCAGTGACGTCGATGGGTTATCGAAAAAAAAAACCAGCTGAAATAGATGCTTAACAGCAAAAAAATAGTTTAATAAGTGCACAGATCAGTCAATTAACATGGCTAGTTATGAAATAATTAGACATTGACAACTCCCAAATCGGGAACATTACAAAAACAGTCAAACTTCCCAAACTCTCGTTGCATTCCTTGTTCGCTTTACTCTCCACGTTCGTGAAACTTCATTGTTTTTTCATATTAAACTATATTCAGGATATACATGTGTATTAATAACAGTTTCGACTCCCGTGAATTTAATTTGATCAATACATACTACACACATATAATAAATAGATTCTGTAGCATTGGTCCAACGCTTCCCTAATCCGAAGGTCCATTAATCCGAACCTTCATTGATCCGAAAGTATAACATGATGACAATACAGGGGTCAATATCGGTACATTATATCTCATTTCCGACATCCCTGTTGCCCACATTTAAAACATATTGGTGATAATGTTAAAATACTAGGCACTCTAAGCTGTGAGAAACGTTTTCATAATGAACCTTCAGAATAATTGACATTCGGATCAATAAACCTTCATACTGACAGTGGGTTTAAAAGCTTTAAGTATTCTGAAACCTAGAGCAAAGGTGATTGTCTCAATTTACGTTAAGCTACTACTATTTAAATATTTTTAAACACCACAATTATTTTACAATGAATCGTTTGCTTTTCCGTGTGTAAATATTTAATTTGCATTAAAAAATAATTCAGAACTCACAATCGTAAGGTTTTGAATTTCTGATAATTCAATGTTTAAAATTGCAAAGTATAAAAAATAAGCATTCGTTAATTGTTAAGAAATTATATATCAGTGTTGATCGCTTTTTCAAAGGTTACCCAAGCATGACAACAGTGAGGAGGTTACAATGAATGATGTTCAACAGTTGACGACTTGTGGAACAAGTTAGACAAATAGACTGTAAAATGTCCGATTATAATTATCCTAAAGAAGAGGTCAATATTTCTCACTTGACCGGTCAATAACCACTAAGAACAAAGTCAGTATAGTTTAAGTGTCAAAATATAATAACTACATGGACATAAATGCACCAGGAGAAAAACATAGAATGGCTCGTGTTTAATACGAAAGGTTTTATTAGTTTGATTGATGACGAATTGTCGCGAAACATTCCACCATCTTTAATGAACGATTATTACATTGTGATGGTAAACACCTATAACACAGGTATGTCCACACATATCCATGAACAGCTTAATCAAATTACCAAGAACCTTGCTCTCTTGTGCTTTAGAGTAAATCATTAAACATTTGTATATGTCACAGTTATGACCGTTCAAACCACTGAACAATTACAAAAAAACATTACCGGTGTCTTGCTAACAATACACTGGAACCAGTTTAAATCAAATCTCCCTGGGACCAAACTTTATGAACAGAATAGACAGTATACAGGTTAAATTAACAAATATTTTCTACACTGGGGCTTTATTTAAAGTTTGGCTTATCCAGGACTTCAATTTATTGGGATTTCAGATTAGACAGGTTTCACTGTATTAACATTGACCTTTGTGCTTCCTCCAGCGCTTATTGAAGCATGAGAAAAAAAAGGTAATAATCATGCCATTTCTTAACATGTTTATTGATTAATACTATTTTTATAATCAATAGTACTACATTGTTAAACCATTCTTATTTTGAAATGCTTGATCTACCCAGTCGGAGAGCAGACTCGATAATGGCGTCGTTTCAATTAATTTGTCACGTACATTTTTTACCGGAATCGGACACGTTTTAGAATACATCGACCAAGTGTTGAACATTCACTCGTTTTAATCGTTGCGAGCGTCAAATATAACCGAAGAAGCGAGAAAAAAACATAGAAAATTGTTTCTTTTATATAAATTTGAGGCCCGGTGCTTGAACTTCTTGTAACAAAGGAGTAATGCAGAAATTAAAATGACACGGAAATGGCGGAAGTTGTTTCACAAACACGAAAAATTAAAAAGTAAAATATTTGCCGAAAGGGTGATGGAAAATCATATATATAGTTCCATAGATTTCTATATTAGTATTTCAAAGAAACATTTTCTGTAATTAAACATACAATAGAACTTTTTTCTGTCAGATGGATCGTGTCACATTTTGGTTGGATTCAAGGGAGGTAACTAGAATCATCACATACTCCGTAATTTTCAACGTTCTATTTATAGAACGAGTGTAAGTAAATGCATGTTTTCTCAATAAAACAAATATTATTTTGTATTAAAAATGTTGAAATTAGTCAGAATAATTGTCTATTATATCTACAGCTATTAAATTGATCAAATATAATTTAACAGATGAGTCCAAATTTGAGATTTTATGGAACCACAACAGTATTAAGTAAGGAGCAATTATATACTGTAAAAGTAATCCTGTTAAGCTGACTTTTCGGTCGAAATACATGTAAAGTTGTTCCATGAAGGTATAACAAAACAAGAATCAACTGTAATGGTCTACTAAATTTATCGAATGAACTTGAGAAAAAAAACCTCATATTTTCATATGCAATGGTAAATCTTGGAATATTAAAAATTACTTTCAACTGTTTTTTAACATATAAGGCTATTCTAACACGTCCACCGGTTTCATGTATAGCGACCCATCAGGAGCATGTTGATGTCAATGTACTTGATACAAGTGATACTTTTTTCAATGTAAATGACCTTATAAAAGACAAATGAAAGAAAATGATGATAATGAAAAAAATATAAAATTTTATCACATGCATAGTACATCCTCGTAATGACTCTTGAGCAGAACCCGTGTTAGCCAATATTTACTATTTTATAGATGTTTCTTTACAAAAAGGGGCGAGGGATGTAATGTTCTTAACCTTTTTTTTTTTAAACAAAAGCAGATCATACTGTACTAAGATCCATTATTTAATAACTTTTTACAAAATAAAATTCACAAAAACTTCAACTAAATTTTTTTATTAAAAATAATAAAACATTTGAATAATAGGGAGAAAACCGGATGGGGCTCTAATTTAAAATTCTAATTGAATATGCTGATGCCATTACCATAGAAAATTTGCATACACAAATGTATCAGAATTTAAAATTAACTTTATTCTTTCTAGAAGATCCTTTCCCTTAAATTAAATGGTCTTTCTTTGACTGTATATACTTTTGTCACAAAAGCAACATTCTAGTTGGGGTTTGAAATTTCTATATTTCTTGGAGTGATCAATACAGAGCAAAAATTGATTAGATGTACATGCTTCGTTGTTATTCTGATCTAGCTAAATCTGAAAGCACGACTGGAATAAGTCAACATTAACTGATGTCGAATGGTCACCATTTTTGTTCACACATGTTCATGTGTTGCAAAAAGCATACAAGTTTTTTACTACAGTCATTATTTTCTGCATTAGCCGCAGTATGGAGTGTAAATTCACATGGGTCAAATGACACATTACCATAGCTGTCAAAGTTTGCTGTTGTTAAATTTAAATCATTTGTTTCAAATGCACAGCTTGTATCTATGGCTGAATCATATTTTCTCAATTTTCTTTTGCTTGATGTTGCTTCTGTATCGTGGGACATTTCGAGTGATTTTCTAAATCGAGCCTCACACATTCTACAAATACAGTCATCATCTTTGAATGCATGTGCATTTTTGACAAAAGTATAAAACAGTGGTTGATTTCTCCCCTGTGAGAGGTGCCAGTAGCGCTTAGTCACATCTTCTCGTTTACAGTTTATGCAAGGGCTTGGTGGTCTGCCTTCATGCACCCCGCAGGGCTTTCAAAATTTTTCAAATGTACCAGTACTTCACTATTTACCGGCAGTACTTTTTCTTAAAAATTGAACATTTTTCATGAACATCTTATACAGTTTGTGGCCAAAAGAATTGCCACATGTAAACAAAATCCCTATATAATCAACCAAAACCATATTTTTTCTAAATTGACAGTTTGACTTTGGTGGCATATTTCAGAAAAGGGGGGGGGGGGTGCATATAACCAAGTCCGGGTTGTAGTTGTGAACCCACGCGATTGACAGAATGGGATAAATGCATCGAATTTCTAGACAATTTGCATTGTACATCAAAACAGTGTGTTTTACCTCACATGCCTACCGTTATTTCATTGTTTACATGTGTAAATATTGATTGTACGAGCAAAATGGGAGGAGCAAATTGTTCAACCTTGACTCTGTTTGGGTGACGTTGGAATATGGACTATTTTTCTTAAACTGTTACGAGTGATGTAAATTCCCTTTTACCCAATGAAGTGTAGATATTATTCTGTCCATGGAACCATTTTTTTTTTCATACACGGGAACTTTATTCTGTCAGATGCAAAAAGTGTAAACATACGCGACAAAAAAAAAATTACGATTTTCCGAGGTAAAGAAAAAAACATTTATTTTTACATTCATCGCAAACTGATTTTATACCAGACTGAAAATCATGACCATTAATAAATATAAATGTGATTTTTAATCATATTTCAATCATTTTCATTGGTTAATAGAAGAAAAACGTAGTTTTCCAAGTATGTATAATTGTTTGGGTTTGTGAAGCGCCATCTAGCGAAAAATATTTACGATTATCTCCCTTGGATTTTAAAATAATCCACGGACCAGAAAATTATAATTTTTGCGAGTCTGCTCTTCAACTGACCATTCATTACCAATGCATAAATCAGCCGAACTGTATAATTTCCAAATACGTTATATCTTAAGCTATTTTGCGTTTTAAGTCGTCATGTATTGTATACTTGTGAGTCATAAAATCGATAAAGTCAATATTTATTATAACATAATAAATATTTTCAAGCATTTTCATTGGTTAAGATCCTTTAATTTGTAAAACCATTAATCTTGGTATCCTGCGCCGAAAAGTCATATTGACTCGCTTTTCGCTTGATTAATTTCATATTGACTCACTTTCACTTTCGTTTTCCAAATGTGAACTATTGTTAAACACACGTGTTTTCCATTTGTTTTCATCCAATCAGCAAGCACATTCTTTAAAAAATTATCCAATCGAAATCTTCGTTACATTTTTTTTCAAAGTTCAAAATTTCAAAAATTTCTAAAAATTTAAAATTGTCCTAAGATTTCAAAATTTTAATATTTAAATAATAATATTGAAACACATGTAATATAGAAATTAAATATAGATTCTCCTTCAGTTGCCGGTGGGTTACGATATTTCTCCACTCGAGAGAGTTAAATTGAAAATTTTAACCACAAGCCGTTGGGCAACTGAAGGAGAATTTGTTTCTCCTATTATTTAACACGAACTTTATTTCAAAATCCTTCAATACTACCGATTTGACAACATGCGGGGAAAGGCACAAGACATTTTAATCCTCTAAAGGATAACAGATTTTTCCACAATTGGTTCAGCGGGGTTAAAACGCCGTAATAATGGGAGAAGGACTGTTTACTCTGAATTGCCTATAATTCATAATTTTGGTACTATTAACATTAACTATAATCAGCATAATCTTATAGACTGTTCCTGCCACAAGGAAGCACTATATAAATGCCACTCTTTGGGTTGTTCTGGTACAAAACATATATCACTATAATCTCATCATAAATCTGGAACCATCGTCACGGTATATAACTGAAATATTGTTGAAAGTGGCATTAAACACCAGAACCCCTATAAAACCAAATTAGAACTTAACCTTTTTCTGCGGAAGAAGGTAGAATATGTTGGTTATAGACCATTACTCTCAGGACAAAGAAATCATAACTGATACTTCTAACAGATTTAATAAGTAATATCAGTTATATTACAGATCTCATGTTATTTTTTGACATGATTTTCTTGCAGTTTGTTTTATTACGTATAAGAGACCTCAATGAGTACCGGATTTGTGAAACAAACAAAAATGTTATTATATTAGTATATTTTCCTAGTACAGATTATATATAAAAACTAAATTTTGATGGAAAAAACGTATTCACCGTCAGCAAAGTAATATTCACCAGCGGTAAAAGTCACATGTTACTATTTTTGGACCATGGAATTCTTTTGGAAAATTCTATTTTAATCGACCAATGAAAAAAAAGTATTATATTTGCCGCATACGTCAAAACAAAAACTACATGTCGACTGAAGAAGCAGACGAACATCCGGTGCCCAAAAAGCCTAGATTTGCAACATTATCAGAGGATGTAATGAACAGTATTTTAAAGGATAAAGATTCAGAAAACACTAAAAAGGCCACAGACAGAGCTGTGCGCTTGTTCAGGAAGTATTGGAATGAAAAAAACCGATCAGAAGACTTTGAAAACTATGAGATTTCAGAGCTGGAGGAAGCTCTAACTAAGTTTTACTCTGAAGCCCGTAACGAAAGCGGCGATTTGTACAAGAAAAGTACTCTAACAAACACCCGGTACGGCATCAATAGATTTTTGAGTGAAAAAAACATTGACATAATCAAAGATCATGGTTTTGTTTACTCAAATAAAATGTTCAAAGCCATGACAGTGCAGTTGAAAAGAGAAGGGAAAGATGATATTGACCACCACCCTCCCATTGAAGCAGATGATTAAAAAAAGATCTATTCTACCTTGAAAACTACAAACCCAACATCCCTCCAACAGAAAGTTTTCATTGATATCATGTTGTGTTTTGGGCGCCGGGGTCGTGAAAAATTTAAAAGTTGACGATTTTCAAGTTGGAATTAAACAAGGAGGTGGTGACGTTGAGCACCGATTTCTTTACATACAGCGAGATGAATTGACAAAGAATCACCAGGCTGACACAAACACTGCAAATGGGAAAATGTTTGAAGTGAAAGGTATGTTGGGCTATAAATATTATTTTTACAAGTATACATGTACATGTACATGAACATTTGTACTGTAGATGTCCAGACAAATTGAAGGGGCAATCAAAAACCAACATCCAAGGACAATATACAAACCAGGGAAACGCAGAGAAAAACGACAACAGACAAAACATAAAAAAAATACACAAACAACATGGACTCCCAATGGAAAGGGAGTGAACCCATGTGTTCAGGAAAAGTAAACAATTCCTGCCTATTGCAATACACCCGTCAGCCGCCATACATACTACACATATACTTGTAAAGGAGGAGAAACGATTAAAACGCAAAAAACATCCAGAAATGGGAAAAAACTAAAAGTATGAAATAAACAGACTTTCAATGTAGTGATTGTATATACAGCTTTTGTTAATGCACTGGTATGACTATTAATCCTTTTGTTTACTTTTCAGATGATGTGATGTGCCCAGTGCGGAGCTTTTTCATCTACAAGGAGCATGTTAATCCAAAATCTGACAATTTTTTTCAACGACCAAAAGTTAGACCAAAAAATAATGTTTGGTATGATGTATCTCCACTTTGCCATAATTCTCTTGGAAAAATGGTGCCAGATATTTGTGAAAAACCTGGAATTCTAAAAAAAAATACACTAATCATTCCCTCCGTGCAACGGCAGTTCATATTGTTGACGAGGCTGAATTTGCGGGTCGGCACATTATGTCATTTACAGGACACAAAAGTGAAGCCTCTTTAAAAACTTATACAGGTTATACATCTGACAGAGTACTGAGGGATATGTCAAATACAATCAGCAGTAATCTACGCGAAACCTCTACTACAGAAAAAAAGAAAATGACTTAAACAGTGAAATTCCTGATTTTGATGACAATATTACAGATTTTCTACTGATGAGTGATTCACATATGGAAAGTTTAGTTACAATGGTAACATATATTAACAATACTAACAGTACTACATGTAGTAATGGAGATGTTAACAACAATGTAGCACATGTAAACAACAATGTAGCACATGTAAATAACAATGTAGCACATGTAAACAACAATGTAGCACATGCAAACAACAGTGTAGCACATGTAAACAACAATGTAGCACATGTAAAAAACAGTGTAGCACATGCAAACAACACTATAGCACATGTAAACAACAATGTAGCATATGTAAATAACAATGTAGCATATGTAAACAACAGTGTAGCACATGTAAATAACAATGTAGCACATGTAAACAACAGTGTAGCACATGTAAACAACAATGTAGCACATGTAAACAACAATGTAGCACATATAAACAAGTGTAGCACATGTAAACAACAATGTAGCACATGTAAACAACAGTGTAGCACATGTAAACAACAATGTAGCACATATAAACAACAATGTAGCACATGTAAACAACAATGTAGCACATGTAAACAACAATTAGCACATGTAAACAACAACGTAGCACATGTAAACAACAGTGTAGCACTCCATCAGGACAGTGGACATGGTTTTGAAATGGGTGTGCCAAACTTTAATTTTTTAATGCAAAGTAATTGTCTCCAGTCTTACAGCCACCCAGCTGCACCTTTGATTGCCAACAATTATGGAACAATCAATATCAACATTTCACCTCCCGCTTTCATTACGGCTCAAAGGTTCCGGCTGTCACTATAGCAGTATTTATAACAATACTGGAACAAAATAGGTAAAATAGTTGTCAAAGCAGTACTAAATTTAGTGAAGTAATTACAAGCAGAGTAGACATTTTATTTCTAAAACGTTAAATGGAATAAGACTTATATAAAATTAAAAAAATACGACAGAAATCTGCCATTTCCCCCAAATTTAACTGGATTTGTCAATGACAAATTCTGACTTAAGATTGGTAGAGGGATATAACTTAAGATAATGTATCATTCCGTGTGGTTCTTACATTATAAGAAGAAAGCTTAAACATTTCACCAATATCAACAAAACGCAATATATACAGAGCGCAAGAATTTTACTTGGGACAGAACCGTATTAAGACAAATAGAAGATATATATAGTTGAACTGTGTTAGAGTTTAAATTACCAACAGTTATAACCCAACAGGCACTAAAGAGTACGACTAGATATATGTCTTTCTTATTAGATTGATTAAATACGGCAAAATTTGTAATGTATATGACCATTCTATATCATTTTACATTTATTTAATCGTGGAAGTGACAGTTGCAGTCTCCTTATAAAACAGATTGTTAATAACGTGTAAAAATGGCGGGTATGTATTGCCAATACAAAAAAGATATGATATATTTATCCAGTATGTTTAAAAAGCAAATTCCGGAAGTCAACTAAAATGTATATGTCTCCTCTGTACAACAAGAGATAACAAAATATTCATCATACAATTTTAATGTTCCTTTTCGTAAAAATAATAATAAAGTACTGTCGAGGAGTGAACAATATGAAGCAATTTAAGGATCACTAACTTACTTCTTAATGAACAAGAGAATTTATTAACGTACCATTATATGTATGTAAATATATTCGACAGTCTCTCTGGGTTATGGAAAAGTGGTGAAAACAACTATCATTTAGTTGATATATTCCTGAATTTTCACGTAGCATTACTCTTCAGCCATATCCAAATATGATGTTATTACTGTACATGCCTAGCATATTGTCATGTATAATAAATATAGTTTAACAAATTAACGTTAGAGAAAAACTGAAGGTGCAATCAAGAATGGACAGTCCACAAACATTGTCAACATTGGGTAAACAAGACACAGGACGAGGTCAAACAAAACAAAACCACAACACATAAAACTAAAAGATGACCAACACAGATCTACCAACACCGAGGGGTGAAACCAGGTGTTCTCGAAGAATAATCAGTTCTTGCCTCTTATAAAACAGCGGCCACGTTTTTTTTATATAGTCAAGACCTGGTTGACAACACCATCCGTAAACAAACAGAAATAGCATAAATCAGACATGCGCCCTCCTACAAAAATCATTTAAAACTTGTTTTTCTATTAATGAAAACGAAATTTCCACGATAAATACCCACTTAAATAAATTTAAAAACATCAACGCCTAGCTATATGGTGTATGGTGAACTAGAGCGATACCCTATATATATTTATATTAAAATCAGAACCGTATGTTACTGGGCAAGACTTATAGTTGGTAAACAAACAAAGTATTCTAATATATTGTATAGACTATGTCGTCAATTGAATGAAAATCATAATATGCAGTTTAGTTGGATATTGTTTGTAAAACAAATATTTAATGAGTGTGGCTTCCCAAATATATGGGAAACAAAACTTTTTGACAATGTAGATTATTTGAAATGTGTAATTAAACTGCGATTAGAGGATCAGTTTCTTCAAAATTGGAATTCTTTAGTACAAAATTCACCTCAAGCCATAAATTATAAAACATTTAAAACAGAGTGTAAATATGAAGAATATTTAAATATTTTAGAAATAAAAGATGCAATTTTGCTTTGCAGATTTAGAACAACAAATAATAAACTCCCCATCGAAACAGGGCGATGGCAGAACATTCCAAGAGAAAATCGTAAATGTATATTATGTAATAGATCCCAAAATGGAGATGAATACCATTATATTTTTGAATGTATTTATTTTAACCAAAAACGTAAGCAGTCACTTTTAAATTATTTCATATATAGACATAATATTATCAAATTTTCTGAACTTATGTCAAGTAAAAGAAAACCAATACTGAAGAAACTCTGTCATTTTATAAGTGCTATCAATACCGGTGTTTGTCCTCCAGGCTCTTAATCCTTTGTAACCTCTCTCCTAATTTATATATATGTTGTAAATAGTTGTTATTATTTTGATTTTATTGTTATATCTCTGTACCATTGCTATACATTGGCTTTATGAGAATAAAGATATATAATATAATCTACCATACATTAATTGCAAGGTCACACTAGAAAGTTCAATGGGAATTATATACCTAATTAGAGGATTTTTATGTAGTGTCTGATTTGCAAAATATATCACATCCAAACGTGAAATTGTATATTATCTTCATTTACAAATGATAATTGGCAAGTCAGATATTTCTTAAAAGACTTAAAAAAATTATAAACAGATTACATTCAAAACATTCCACCTGACAGAATAAATTATATTGTATTGATTTATTCCCAACAAAATAGAATACGAATATGAATTAATTTTCCTGTCAAAGACACAAATAACGTTTGTCGTAAGATGTTTTGATTGCCATTTCTTCTGAATATGTAAAGTACATGATAAAGACGTTGTTCATACTTAATTAGATAGTTATAGAAAAACCATTTGTAGACGTGTATTATAACGTCATTTTACGTAGTATATATTTGCTTTAGGTTTGTATATTAAAAACAAATTTGTTATTTACGGCTTTTAGTAGTTTCAAACCTTTCTTGGTATGGCATATACTATTATTAAACTGCTTCGTAATCTAATAAAAAAAAATCAAATCTCTTCGCATCAGACGCGTAATGTTCCTTTTTGATTTCTATGCAATTCAATGCAATAAACGTTAGAGAATACCGAAGGGGCAATAAAATAAATGGACAATCCAGAGAAACTGGCAACATTGGGTACAAGAATGGACAATCCAGAGAAACTGGCAACATTGGGTACAAGAATGGACAATCCAGAGAAACTGGTAACATTGGGTACAAGAATGGACAATCCAGAGAAACTGGCAACATTGGGTACACAAGACGAAGAAAAACAAAAACACAATACAATATGCGTTGGACAGCACTATACGCAAACAAACACAAATAACGTAACTAAAACATGAGCCCTCCTACAAACAACTGGAGGTACAGACGAACCGAACACATTAATATTAACCTACATTCTTTAATCATATTCACTCGCTGAAAAAATTTGCTACACAAATGAAGTATGTTTTTTTACAATCTCCATCTACGAAAAACTTCTCTGAAACTGACATCAAAATGCAGGAGTTTTTCATTGACAACATATTTGTAATATTTGGCCCGCACAATGTCATGATGTTTCCTAAGCTTCCAGTCTAGTATGCAAGAAACAGAAACTATACAATATGTTTCTTTCTGTAAACAAGTCCAGGGGATCCACCATATATAATATTAAATCTCACTAATGTATCATTAATGTAAACGCAGCTGAGATAGCTGACACATTTTCACCCCTCTAAGAGGTTTATCTAAGAAAGTTATACAACCAACCAAGTTGACATTTTACATGCACAAAATAGCATAATCATATTCCAAATCACGCAAAAAGTACGTTTTAAACAATAGGTATACATATATATATTCCAATTATGGGCTATTTGATCGCAATAGTAACTTCATTTTAGTAAATTCATTTGGTTTACTTACTTCCAAAGATGTTTACATTATTTGGCTTTGCAAACTTTTGGCTATTAGCGTACCCGAGGACGTTCATGGTAGAAACGTGTCGTGTGCATTAAATTAGATATCTACGTTTTTATAACAATTATGCCTTGGGCTGATTTCCGACCTTGTGTCAATTTACAACTTCTTAGAAATGACATAAATGTTTTTGAGCAGGTTCCTCCATGAAATACGGGATCATTAATCCTTTGATGAACTGGAGTATATATACAATGTATATATATATATACACACATGTTTTAAATCGAAAATGGAAAATATGTTGTAAGCCATGTACCTTACGATTGGGAAGGGAAATTACCCAGGGAATTTTCAAATAATATGGTTTTGAATGTTCACTTTGCCGAACACTGTTTTTGCCCGTGAAAAACCAACTATTGTTATTGGTTCGGAAGTAATTTATATTACTTATTCATTTTATGTGAAAAACTCCGACGTTCCACTAAAAGATATTATCTACATATTTAAATATGATATATTAATGATGATTCAAAAATGTGTGGTTTGATTTCAAAATTGTTTAATCTAGACCAAAAAGAAATGAATTGAAAAAAATACTTTTAATAAAATATTTATTATTATGATGAATGACGATGAAGATAAACAAAGATTCAGAGACTGGCACTATATAATATTTTACATCAATTATTTATGAATTAAATATTGCTTTGCTACCAGATCGTGCCATATACGAAATAAAGAACATGTACAATGATTGTAACATCTTATAATGAAATGATAATGAAGTGAGATATTGAATTTGGTTAAAAGTATGTGCAAATCGAAATATTACAAAAATAGTTTGTTTTCCTAATATGAGACAGGCAACCTGTTTGAAGGACGAAGTCCTAAAATTTCAATAATACGATGATCTGTACAAATTATTTTGAATGAATTTTGTAGCCGATTTGTTACGGCTGTTCCGTTCACTTTACCTACTGTACGCCGCTCTTCCGTCGGGAGTTTCGTAGAAAGAGATTTTTTTATTAGAATTTTATTTCAAGTTTATTTCGATTTTGCATTGAGTAAATAATTAAATAATTAGGAATTTTTCATTGAAATATATTTCTTTTGCGTTTCTAAATTATCAATTGATCTATTTTTTAAACTTCCGGTGAACAGATATTTGGCTATCAATATAGAAGGAAAAATCGGACAGCCTATCGTTATAAGGACTTCGTCCTTAATTATTCATTGCTGTTTATCACATTTGTATCACCAATTTTGTTTTAAGTCGTATATCTTTTTTTTTTTTACAAAAGTATTAACCTCAAGTCACATTTATGTAGGTAACAATAGTTACTAAGCAAGATAAAGGCAATGGCGATAGTAGATTTTGTAAAACTTCAAATAGTCTATAAACAAACTGCCTAAGGTATGCTTACTTTATGCATAAATGACTGAATCCTTAAGAGCAATACATGTCCGGGGACACGAGCTTTCAGATCTAGGTTTGGTTTATGGTGTTTAACGCCACTTTCAACAATGTTTAGTTATATCATCAGTTTTATTAGGAGGAAACAGGAGTACCCGGAAAAACCACCGACCTGCTGTAAGTCACTGACCAATTTTATCACGTAACGTTGTATCGAGTACACCTCGCCATGAACAGGGTTCGAGCATACAAATTTAGAGGTGATAGGCACTGATTGCATAGGTAGTTGTAAATCTAACTACCATACGATCACGACCTCGACGGCCTCTGATAGTACATTTTGCAGAACTTCAAATATTATATCAACAAACTGCATAAGGTATGTTATCTTTATGCATGAATGACTGAATCCTTGAGAGATATGTCCAGGGACACGAGCTTTCAGATCTAGGTTTATCGTACATCGTTGTGTATACTCATTGATAGTCAAAAATCAAATTGAATTTTGAATTCCAAAATAAATATTTTGATGTACCGGTACATTGAAGTGTCTGTTTGGATAAGAGAAAAAAATCACGGTCTCCGTTGTCTGTTAAATACATTTTCAGAAAAAAATCATTAGATTAGAGAATTAATTCTATATCTAGCATAGAGAAATTCAATAACAACGTCAAACTTCACTGATAAAGTGCTAAACTTAGGTCAGTGTTAGTCAACGATGCATGGAAGTCTTGTAGTTACATGTTTTCACAATTTCTAACATATGAAGAGGGTGCATGTTTTATTTACATTATTTGTGTATGATTACGTATAGTGGTGTCCACACATATTGTGTTGTGTTTTTGTTTTCTTTGTCTTCGTCTTGTGTACCCTATATTGTCAGTTTCTCTGGATTGTCCATTTTTGATTGCCCCTTCGGTATTCTCTAACGTTTATATGAGAAAAGGTGTAGGTGACCTAATTTGTGGACTAAAAAAATATGCTAGCAAATACAATTTGAACCCAGATATGAAGTTTATTTGTTTCACCTCTCTCTTTTTGCACATATTTCAAAACTCAAATAAAACTCTTAAGAAGACTAACTTAATATCTGCATGCATATGAATATGACAGACGGCCAAAATACCATAAACGTAATATTTTAAAGTCTTCAATGTTTTGTTTTTTTCTGTGGATCAATGGAGTGTAATAGAAGGACAATCTGTGTACACTGTTATTATGATTAATTTTCAATAATCAGCACACATATGCTTCTTCATATTTATTTTCTCATTATATTCAATATTTTATAAGTTTTCAATTTTTATAGTGGTGTTAATAATTTTTTGTTTTATCATATTTATTGATACAATTTTAAGATCATTCATACAGACGTCTGACACAAAAACAAAATCGGATGTATATAAGGGTAATAACAAAATTACCGAACTCCGAACAATCTTACAAAGGGAAAGTCAAAACTCATAAGTATATATATGGTGTAAACAGACAAAATCAGTCAACAACCGGAAAACTGTGAAAACCGTAATGACCCTGACTTGGTACAGGCATTTGTAAAGAAATGGAACAAAATAGGTAAAATAGTTGTCAAAGCAGTACAATACCATTTCAGACAAATATTTTGAACGTTTATAATTGCGGTGTTTTAAACAAAAATGTACTGCCAATTGTGAATATAATCCATATTGTTAACATATCGAATTATCTTTTGTTCTCAATAGTTTGTAAATAGATATATCCAGGATTATTTGTATTGACTGAAATGATTGTGGTAAACTACGTACAAGGTTGTACTTCATCAAAATAACAATTTAAAGGGAAACAAAACCAAAACAAACAAACACAGGGACCTACTGCAGACTATTCTTTTTAACATTATATGCATGCATACATTTATTATCTTATTATCTGTCCCACAAAAATGACAACCAAAATAACTCATTGGTAAATTGTTTTTAAATTATTTTTATGTCTGTAAGTTAGACAAGTTACGTGATATTATACAGACATGTTTGTAGACACGAAAGGGGTTATAAGAAGGCGTAAATCGGGTAAGGATAGTCAATACAATGACCCCCCCCCCCCAAAAAAAAAGGACACAGAAACTAAAGTTTGTACAACCAACACGAACCCCACTAAACACCGAGGTGAACCCCACTTCTTGTGTAAGTTGAATAAAATTAATGTATTCTCTAGTTAAAGCTTAGGGGTATATACAATCACAAAACATGTGTTAAAAATATGATCCTTGTTTTTTTATTCGTCAAATTGAAAGAGGTATATACAAACAATAATAATATCTACCTATATCTCACAAAACTTAAAATTCAATCACTGTTCTAGTTAAATACCACACTGTAGGAACAATTCCAAAATCGTAGAAAGAGGCAAAACTGATATCTCTAACACACAAACATATATATCCGCTGACTCCTTCCTGGCTTCGTACAGGAACTTAAGTAAAATGTAGTGGGGTTTTAAGCTTGTTTCTATTGGGCCAAAACTCCCCTCCTAGTGAAATGATGCGGGCATGCAAGTCTTGTTCACATGTTAGTAACGCACAATTACATGACTGCTCAATTTCCTGGCTTGGTACATGAACTTCAATACGAAGTGGTGGGGTTAAACTAGTTTTTATGGACCCAAAGCCTCTTCTCTTAGTGAAATGATGCGGCCATTCAAGTGCTTTCGACATGTGAATAAAATGCCAACCATCACATATAATCTGTTGAACAGCGTTATTATAAAAAAAATAAATAAAAACAACGCGATAATCTTCAACATTATACATCATATATTTAATCAGAGTTACACCGAAGTTGTAATATGCGAGCGTAAGCGAGCTCTTTATGGTATAAAATGTGTACTTAGGATTTTTTGACAAACATGGCTGCACGGACGAATAAAACAAATCGACGCTTTGTAAACACAGGTTCCGTGTATTACACTAACACACTCAACTAATGAAGATCTTCTTAACATAAAGCGCAAAGGTGATCCTGAAGTCTCGTACCCTCTCAAGTCGCGTACGTCCGATACCACTGAAACCCGGAACCCGTGTGTAATAAAAGTCATTTTGTTAGCTTGTTTTACTTATATTGATATTTTTTAATTTATTAAACCTCTTCTGACATACTGACAAGAATGTTTGTTTCTACGCGGAAGTTAACTTTTGAGATTTCGTAAGGAACGATAACTCGAATAAAGGAACGACAGCTCGATTGAATGAGACTAGATTCGGCCCTAAAAAATGTCGTCCCCAATATATCTCGGCCCAAAAAATCTCGACGCTTTTTGATGCACTGGATGAGCGTGAAATTGCCAGATAATTTTCAGATGCGCGAGCATTCATGGCCGTGCCGGTTTCATATTATGTTTAATATTAGTTCTATTAAAGAAAACCGATGGCCCCAACCATTATCTGAATAATAGATAGTATTATGCCTCATATATTCTCGATTTGCGATAACTAGAGTTATCGTTCTTGAATCGAGTTATCTTTTCCTGACAGAGGATATGTACAATAACTGTAAACGTCACAAAACGTTTAAAAAATTGAAAAGACTATGTATTCTTATTCAAATAAAATCCGATTTATTGGAATTATTTTATTTAGCTTTTTATATCGCCCGATATCGGTGGATTCTATGAGATCTGTATCTTTATTTCATATCCTGAATGACCGTAATAATTAATAAATTCAGTGTTTTATATTCAAAGATGTAGCATTTTCTTGAAAATCGGCATTGCTGTTAAAATTACGGACGTTAATAGCGATGTATGCAAAATTCATTCCGATTTTCGCAGTGGAATCATTTGTTTTATTTTCTTTTACAGGGGATTATCTTAATCTTGAAATGTTCAAGATATTTTATCTGCTCGGAGTCTATTAAAAAGATGCCTATTTTTGTATGATATTTCGTTTTTTTTGTTTTTTTTTCAAGAGATCGATGCAGATTCCCACAGGCTCCATTCAAGAAATTGAATATTTCACCTTTAGTTATATACATGGTTCATGACTATTCATTCTTTGGTTCCACTGCGGATTTTGTAATAAAAAAGCAACATTTAGGGTTTTTACCGGATTTGGCCATCTCCAAACGTCAGAGACGTCGGGTAGAAATATGACCGTAGAGTTAGACAGACGGCATCCGCTCCTTCCAAAAGCTGGATGGGGAAAATGAAGATTTGACTCTGATCTTAAGAAAAAAAAATGGAAACTTTTGCAGATACAAGTGCTTTCAATGCTGGTGTAAAGAAGAAAAACACGAAAACAAACAAAATTACAATTGTTAAAAATCAAAAACTTCCAACACAAAACTTCCTTTTTAACATGCATATACATTTTCCCTTTGGTAACATATAAAGACTTTTCCTTTTATGGAAAATATGCTTAAATCTGATTTTATGAAATATAGGCATCGTTTGCTTTATTATAGAGTTGCACCAATTTACATCAGGTACACCTTATATACCACAAAAAAGAAAACAAAACTTACAAATTTGATCATTGTACCATAGCCGTGATCGTATAGTCGCTGCTTCGCGACCCCTGCAGATTTACACTGAGAGTGCGAATCCTATCGGAGCAGTTTTGGCTTGTTTTTTGGGGGTTTTTTGTTTTGTTTTTTGTTTTTAATTTTCTTAGCAACATAATGTGTTTCGTTATTAATTTCCGTTAAAGTGATAAAAATGGAGGCTATAATTATATTAATTTTTGTTTTCTTTACATATTATAAGAATTGTGAGTGTATACAGTAGATTTGTAATGAATTTTCGAAAGGCGCACGACGAATATTTCCTTACATATGAAATCATAACACGAATATACATGCAAGCTGTTATTTCATATTTTTCTTTATCAATATTAACTATTCAACCATCAGAGCCTTTTGTATATTTTGCTTTGTGCTTGGTAATTATTATTTTTTTAAATCTGCAGTTGAGAAATCAAATCGTCTGCTACGTTTGTATACTAATTCGCATTTTACCCCATCACTACTCTAAGTAATAAATTTACTTGACTAAATGCGGGAGTACAGTAGTCATGATCGTGTTGGCGCTGCCTTGTAATGGAAAGGATAGTTCTAGAAGGTGGTTCGAATCCCATCAGTCCTTTTGTTTGTTTGTCTACATTGTTAAGCTTAGCTTCAGAACGGCATTTTTGGCTGTAAGATTATGAGACTGTAGATGCATTTATTGCAAAATAACCTATTTGTCGTTAGTACTTAAACGGTATCCGAAATCATGGGTAGCGCTCGAGAAGTGCATATGTCTAAAAATACATCTTTAATATGACAGATAAGTTTCAATGGATAGAGGGTGCGATCTCCAAATACACCATTGTTTTTTAAACGATAGACCGATTGCTTGTTCTTGATATATTAAAAACAGAAAAAAGCCGCGTTCGTGATCGTTTTATTTCCTATTCAAAATATTCCAGACGAGGGACATTATTCATTCAGAAAAAAGTGGGATCTGCTCTGACGGAAACCGAAAATTGGGATTTGATTGTTGACTGTACAAGTCGAGATGGTCGGCAAATGTTAGATGCAGGTGTTCACCTATCTGATAAGCGCACATTGCTAATGAAGACGCACATACCGTTTCAAACACAGTACAAAATATTCTACCGAATCCGCTTCTGCTTTTACAAATGGTGAAGAAACAACAGATTCTATTATTTCTAAAATGCTTTCAAATTTATCTTGCCTTGTCTTTGACCGCTCGAGTGTAATGAAAAAAATCAAATACGCTTTTTAATGAAAGGAGAGAAAACCTTTTTTAAAGAAAATATTCCCGCTTTCAGTGTACAAAGAAAATCGCGCAGTATTTCTGTTTTGCAGAAATATCTGGTGACAATCATCCAAAATATTTCAGAAAGTTAATTATGTAACATGTTCATTGGTATTATGAAAATACAGATTTGGAGTTATTTGTACGAAAATGTTACCAATCCAGAGAAAAATATGTTAAATAAGTAAATAACTTTTTCTATAGAAGTTTAAAAAAGGGAATGTCGTGCATATAATTTTCTTTATAAAAGTTAAAGCCTCTATTGAACTTTCTATAGCAGCTCATTTTTTCATTGTCATCTGACCGGCTTTTTAAAAGATACGTCCCTACATCTTTGTCGGAGCGCAAGCTCATTCTTGTTACCACTGATTTTTTCATTACATTTCCGTAAAAACCGTACAAGTTCAGTCTTTTTTTTAAAGTTAGGAAGTCTTCAAGTGTTGCCTTGGAATCTACGTCAATTAATTTCATATTTTTTCGCTTTTATTATTTATTCAATAAATTTATTAAAAACAGCCAGGAAAACTTTTGCAACCGGAAATTCTATATACCCACTGCCAAGGACGATCATTCAAATTACGAACGATAACTCCATTTCCCGCATATAGGGAATTAAGTATGGCTCCACGTAAGGATCATGCAAAATCAAGAAAAAGTTATTTATCATCAATTCTCTCAATTATTTTATATTTTATATCCTGATTCCGATCCAATCGGTCTTTGCTCTTTCTTCTTAATACTGCGTGCTTAGCGCAGAAGCAACACATTGTGAAACGTCATAAGATTGTAAATCCCTGCTGCTCTTCAAACAATGGCAACTTTCTTAACTTTTAGGTTCATATTTTCAATATAAATTATAATGTAACCAGGACAAGCACCTCATATTTGTATTAGAAGTTTGTAGTAAAATGTTACTACAACAAATCTTTAGTATCTAAAAAGTTACTTAAAATAATAGTAGTAGAATTGTACAATAAATGCATAGTACTAGAATTGTACAATAAATGTATAATACTAGAATTGTACAATACATGTATTGTACTAGAATTGTACAATAAATGTATTGTACTAGAATTGTACAATAAATGTATAGTACTAGAATTGTACAATAAATGATTTGATTTGATTGATTTGATTTTTTGGTGTTTTAACGCCACTATCAACAATATTTCAGCTATTGTCATGGCGACCAGTTTCAGTGGTGGAGGAAGCCGGAGAGAACCACCGACCATGGGCAAGCAACTGGTAAACTTTATCACTTGCGGCTGCGAGTCGAGTGCACCCTTTTTGTAATTTACAAAGCCGGGGGCGAACCCATGCCGTATTGGTGATAGGCTTGTATATCCAGCGACCTAACTCATTGAGCCACCCGGGCCCCCTGTTTACAATAAATGTATAGTACTAGAATTGTACAATAAATGTATAGTACTAGAATTGTACAATAAATGATTTGATTTGATTGATTTGATTTTTTGGTGTTTTAACGCCACTATCAACAATATTTCAGCTATTGTCATGGCGACCAGTTTCAGTGGTGGAGGAAGCCGGAGAGAACCACCGACCATGGGCAAGCAACTGGTAAACTTTATCACTTGCGGCTGCGAGTCGAGTGCACCCTTTTTGTAATTTACAAAGCCGGGGGCGAACCCATGCCGTATTGGTGATAGGCTTGTATATCCAGCGACCTAACTCATTGAGCCACCCGGGCCCCCTGTTTACAATAAATGTATAGTACTAGAATTGTACAATAAATGCATAGTACAATAACTATTCTTGTACCATAATTGTATACTACCTGAAATAATTTACAATTGGAAAATTAGCAGATTTGATTTTAAAAATGATTGAGAAATTAATGCTAGAAAACAATTTTTGCTGTGTTCGAATTGCAGATTTATCAAACTCTGTTTTTGTTTCCATGGAAACCATGGACATTACACTACAAACGATTATTTTTTATATGTTTAAGACAAGTGTCTATTGAACAGATACAAACAAGCATCATTCACTTATACATTTTAGAGAAGTAGAAATATTTTGTAAAAAATGTAGTTGTACCTATTTGTTAAAAAAAAACAAAAGTATGGGACAAAAAACATTTTTTTTCCAAAAAATCTAAGAGGTTACAAACGATTATTTTTTTTATATGTTTTAGACAAGTGTCTATTGAACAGATACAAACAAGCATCATTCACATAGCACCCTGTTCACAGGAGATAATAGATAATGAAAATCCTATTTTTTTACGCTTTGTTTTTTTGGAAGATGCGAAATGAGGCTGTTTGGTTGCCATGGTAACAATAATTGTTTTTCTTTCCATGGCAACCATTGGCATTATTTAAATTTTCATTATTATCAGTTTAAGATTTGGCATTTAGTTATGAAATCAGTAATATGGAAATCTTTGTGACCAAAAGAAAATTTTATGATTTTAGCATGATATGAAATGCATTTAAAATGTTTTATTTTTGTTTCCATGGCAACCATTCACATAATTTAAGGTTAAAAGTTTATTTAGTAGTTAGTTTGGTTATAAGTTATGTGAAAAAGATAATATCAGTAAATACATTTTAGAGAAGTAGAAATATTTTGTAAAAATGTAGTTATATAGTATTTGCTGAAAAACCAAAAGTATGGGACAAAAAACGTTTTTTTCCAAAAAATCTACAAGAGGCTACAATTATTTTTTTATATGTTTTAGATAAGTGTCTATTGAACGGATACAAACAAGCCTCATTCACCAACCACTCTGTTCACAGGAGATAATAGATAATGAAAATCCTGATCTTTTCCGTTTTTTTGAAGATGCGAAATGAGGCTGTGGTTGCCATGGTAACAGTAATTGGCAAACTTGTACTTTCTGTTCATATACGTTAATTTTTAGAAGAAGTCTTCAATATCACTAGTATGTAATTATATTTTGAATTTTTTTTTAGAAATCTGTGTGGCAAAAGTGCAAATTTAGTGATTTTAAGACTGAAATAAAAGGGGTTTTATGATGTAGTTGTTACCATAGCAACCAAAGTCAATACATGCATTCTTTTATTATTTTTATGAGGTTTCCATCAAAATCAACATATGAACCATATAAACTCAATAAATCACCCACTGCATGATCCTTAGGTGGAGCCATACTTAATTACCATAAGTAGATTAATTTGATTGGACAATGGGTAACAATCAGAACACGTGATCACACAGGACAAAAATCATATTCCATGAAATAAATATCATATTCCACCCCCTTGGAAATCTCGCGGGTTTTCCCGCCAGAGTTATCGTTCTTTGACAGGAAAACGTCAGAGGCACTCGGAACGCATCACTTGCAAGCGACCGTTACAATGTTGTTGTGGATGTGGTTTTTAAATGTCTGAGACAACGTCCCAATTGACTTGAAATATGTTTGCCAGCATTATTTTACATGTATGTGTTTTCTTGGTTTCATTCGGTATAATAAAACATTTATAGCATGCGGGTTCAGGAAATATGAAAATTTATTCACCCACGAGTATCATTGCCCTCAGGGAATTTGATACTCTTGGGTGAATAAATTTTCATATTTCCCTCACCAGCATGCAATAAATGTATAATATACAAGGCTATCATAGGACAAAATAGTGAATTGATAGTTTACTTTGAACCAAAATCTAATTGTCAATGTCATCTGCAATTAATTATATAATAAGCACAAACGTAGCAAAAGACCCATAGAGGACCATTATATAATAAAGATAATAAATACTATAGCAGTCATGATTGACATATATAATGTAGTACCATTATATATGTGACACAAATAATTAGAAACTGGCCACAATATAATGGAATCACTTCAAACTCAAGACAACTGGTTTTAAAGCAATGAGTAAAATAATGTATCATAAAGAAGACAAGTGTAGAAAATAAACATTAGAGAATACCGAAGAGACAATTAGAAATGTACAATCCAGAGAACCTTACAACATTGGGTACACAAGACGAAGAAAAGCAAAACAAAAACACAACACAATATGCATTGGACACCACTATGCGCAAACAGACATAAATAACGTAAATAAGACATGATCCCTCTTACAAACAACTGGATGTCAAGACAAACCGAACTACATAGAATATAGAAGGATTGTATTGCCAAGAAATACACTAAACATTGTCATACAACAAGTTGTGTATTTGATTTCAATGATGTTTATAAAAGACATGTATGCTACAGAAACATTTAAGCAAATTAGAAACAAGAAAAATATTGTCAATACACAAATGTGTATGTACCAATGTTGAGCATTGTACACAAGAGTCACTTTCTGCGATTTCTTTTTGTAAAAACATGAAGAATAAACAACACTACAGAAATGTAATTTAATCGCATAAATTATGTTTCAGTTAAGTTTACCATTGAGTGTAAAAAATAACCACACGATTGTAATCATTATGGCGTGACTTCATTTACTTCGTGTAACTTTATATTTGCATACCAGAAAAGTGTACAGGTGTTAAAATGGCAGCTGTTAAAATGACAGAATATTAATAATTGAAAAAAAAAATTAAATATGCCAAAAATGTTCTCAAATATTAATAATAATATGTTGGAATACTGTTCATTGCACATAATAATATTAATAATATCGTCAATTATTAACAAAATACACTTACAGGAATTGCATATAATTTAAAAAATATAATTTATGTATGGAATCATGATGGCAACGGAATTTTGATTTTGTGGCGCATTAACAGGAACCTCAACTAGATATGATATGCTGAAGGTATTCTGAATAAAGATATTTTGTTAAACATGTCATCTGATTCATAGCTGACAAAAAAAACAAAAAAACAAAACCGGACAGTGTTTAATCCTTATAATTAAATTTGCTTGAAATATGACAGTCATAAACAATATAATCAAAGGCAAAAACAGCCCTAAATATCAACCACAAAGACGGAAGGAAAAGGAAAATCACTGGCCGCATCAATATGACGGAAAAAACATGGTTAGACCAATTATGGAAAAAATACAAAAAAAGAATTTATCGTCACATTTAAATAATGTAATTTGAAGAACTTACGTGTAGATTGACGGGTTTTCATGTTGGAATCTTCTATTGATTACCTTACAGGTAACATCCAATCGCGTGCAACATACATTTCTAAAGTTAGAATTACTTTACCTGTTCCAACATACATTATAACGGGAGCTATATTTTTTTTTATGCTTGCTTGAATTATGTCGGTAATAAAGTCAATAACGACGAACTGAATAGGTAGTTGAGATACAATCTCAATTGGGGTGTCCTTCACACGCGTTCTTCTTTATAAATCTATGGTCGTCTGTTTCATTATTAACTTATTGTTCTATTGTTGCAATATGATTAACAATCTCAAAACTTCAAATTTTCAGGGCTATAATGAGAACAGAGCACGAAGGTAAATTCATTCGGCGTCATGCATGAAGATCTGTGAGTTTCTTAGATGACTATTGAAAGGAATCCACCATGAATTATTAGTATTTAGCGTCGAAAACAAACACGATATCCAAGAATAAGAATTATAAGGATTAAACAGTTTTTTTAGGAAATTATGTATGTATAAACTCCTTCGGACTTTATTCATTTTGTGAGTGAGCTGCCGGAGTTTATATATAGATAATTACCTAAAAAAACAGTGTTTAATCCTATAATAACCGTTTATGCAACCGCTAGGCTTAAGAAAAAACGTTTACAATAGAAAGAAGTGCAAATGCACACGATAATATGTATAATCTGCATATAAAGTCTAAAGAAATTGTTTTCGGATCCTCTTAATTAATTCATAGTCATTACTATTGTTGTATTTAAATTGTTGTACTATATTCATATGTATTGATTAATAGAATATGTTTACACTAAAGAAATTGTAATGGAAACCAATTAAGAAATATGATACTTTCTATATTTAAATTTAAACTGACAAATCCGGTATTTAATTACAAATAATCAATTTTATTTACCATATATATGAACGCACAGATCGTAAACATGTGTTTTAATATTTTGAAGAAAAAAAAACTTACACGTGGTCTTCAATTTCAGCTTTTCATGCACATATATGCATTTATGTATGTTCTCCTTGTAAAGGTTATTTACGTCTTATGTAATTTTTTCTACATAAATATAGTCTTAGTGGGTTCACTGGCATTATTATCCCCTTATGACTGTAATATTCCACAAAATAACCATCGTCTAGCCCTCTGACAAACACGTGGTATACAGCACACATCAACGTTATATGTCTGTACAGGTTTATTTACTCCTACATAGTTAGTCAACCAAACATCTTTTATATCTCTATGCTACCTGCACAATTATAATTAATCTAATGGCGGGATTTTAAAATGTTTTGAAATTTTTGATTTTATCATGTGTTATTCATCTTAAAATATCCTTTTCCTCGATTGTTTGATGGTGTTTAACGCCACTTTCAACAATATTTCAGTTATATCGTGGCGGTCAGTTTTATTGGTGGAGGAAACTGGAGTACGTAACTGACTTACACTCTAGTGATATTGTTTATAAAAAATATACACAATTATTACATCAGCATTATTTTGTTCTACTTGTTGGGTGTAAGTGGCCAAAGTCGTAAGTACATGTACATTTATATTGTAGTATTTGAGAGAAAAAAAACCATACATGTTACTAACAGGTGGATATTTTACATAGTATTCTGGAATAAATTATTGTTTTAAATCTATAACGTATTTTTACGTACTTGTTATATTATGTGTATTGTATAACTTTTGGAAATGTTTATTTGTCAAAATAGCCGCACGTGTGTTAGGCCCAGACCACATAGTGACGTCACTTGAACACCTCGGTACTGTGCCAGATGTTCAAGTGACGTCACTATTTGTCCTGTGCCTAAGACACGTGCGAATTCTTTTGACAAATAGGTATTTCCAAAATTTGAATACCTATCGATAACAATAGAACTAGTGTGTAACCGGAGCAAACCACTGACAAATGTTATCACATTATGTTGTACACCTCGCCCCGGTTGAGAATCGAACTCACAATATCAGTGGTGATAGCCACTGATTGCATAGGTAGTGCCTTTTCCTGGACACCACAGGTCAAATATAGAGAAATATGTCAGGAATTGTCCTTTTCGTGTCTTGTGTGTTTGGTGCTGATCCATAAAAAAAAAGAAAACGCCACCACAGAGTGTTTAATCTTAATTAAAAAAAATAGTATAAAACGTGGTCCGATACCCAATCTGTGTTTTGATAGCGATTTGAAATCCATGATGGCTGCCAAAGGAGCATAGTGTAAGAAAAGTTTGAAGATAGCATAGGGGTAATCAGCAGCCGTAAATCTAAGGACAGGTAATATAATGGTCAACAAAAACTAAACAGAGTAGAAACGTTTGCGCAACGCGCTAAAGCAATTGGAGAACTCGTGTAGTCCTGAAGAGTATGCAATTCGTGCCCCTTTAGCCGTACCCGTCGTGTTGCTGTTAAAAGACAGAAACATCATCTAACATGAAAATCGTGTTGGACACCGATGTGCGTAAATAGATACAAATAACATAAATACAATATGAAATGAACCCCTTTAAGAAAACAAAGTTTAATATAGGAGTTTATGAATAAAGTGTTTAAAAATACCGAAATTTTGAACACTGCATAATGCGACCTATTATCAATTGATAGTTGTCAAAAGGGATACATATATTACTTTAGATTCTAGTGAATTGCTTTGAATCTAAAGTGCACATTATGATTATTTGAATGATGCTTTACAGTTTCTGAATCATGATATTATTAAAACTAACTTTCCCCTTCCTCAGGTATATGTGCTGCTATTCCCCTCCCTCAGGTATAGGTGATGCTATTCCCCACCCTCAGGTATAGGTGATGCTATTCCCCTCCCTCAGGTATAGGTGATGCTATTCCCCACCCTCAGGTATAGGTGATGCTATTCCCCTTCCTCAGGTATAGGTGATACTATTCCCCTCCCTCAGGTATAGGTGATACTAGCCGAAGACTTTTGAATTATTTGGCTTTCACATATTTTTTTGCTTTTAGCGCGTACCTGATGAAGGTCATTCCAGAAGCGCGTCATGTACACTGAAGTTGATATCTACGTTTTTATTTTTAGATGCTTTTATATTCATCATAAACAATAGATATCCAACAGTGTTTAAAAGATGTCTCTGTATAGAACGTTTATCAGTCTGATTTGGATCAGACCAACCATGTTGGCACCTGTAAATGGTTTAATATGGTTTGCTATAACAAATAGCAATCTTTGGTTGCAAACTGTCATATAATGTGAGTGATACAAAATACCAAAATATTCAGAGTTTTTGATGGTAGAAAATTTGATTATTTTCACCCATCGCTCAGATCACAAATAACCGATCATTCACTTACAGATGGCAAACTATTTCAATAAAAAAAGATATTTTTTTCAATCGTATGGGGTATTATAATAACAAAAAAGGGAAAACCCGACAGACATTCTCAACTTTATATAAAGTCATACAAAGGAAAGCAATTAATTCAGTTAATGTTCAGTAGGTGTGTGCTCAATTTACTCACCTGAACGTTATGGTTAAATGATTAACTTTTAAATCTAAATTTGAAGATGGAAGGTAGCATTTATTAAATTGTCAAAGTTCATCATAGGGTCATTATATTGTAATTAAATGCATGGAATTGTCAATACTTCACAAGTAAACGAAATACATAGACTTTAGTATTTTAGAGGCCGTCTTGCAGTTTTCATAAATGGAAATGACATAACTAATAAGCTTTATTTTTTCAACATTAGCCATGACTTGTATTGTATATTTTGCCCTGAATACGAGTCAAATCTTGCAAAATATAATTGCATGGATTTACAAAATTGATTGGATGCAGTTAGAATGGGCAATCAACTACATATGCTATTTATTTGAGAACTACTGAATGGAAAGTGTGCATTACGAAAATAATATTGTGCTTATAAAATGTTAATACGGAAAGCCAGAGGTATCTTCAAACCTGTGAACATTCCGATGTTTCTTCGTATAAAATCAAGGGATTCACTCCTCTTAACTACAAATACTTTGTATACGAGACGATACTAATTTAGTGGGTCTAAATTGAGTGCCAAAATTGTAGCGGACCTCCTTTTAGAAAAGTTTGAACCATCATCTGAGATGTGATGTTTTTTAAGTTATTTGCATAAAAAAAATTAAATCATGTCTTTTATAGCTTTTTATTTTACCTGATATTAAATCAAAGTGTGTTATTTTCTCTTTTGAACACAAACCAAATATTTTGTAAAGAAATGATAGAATAAAATAACATTTGGGCAATTGAACTTAATTACAATTCTTTATTACAGAAATGTTAGAAGACAGAAGCCGTAAATCGAAGAACAGACAATACAATGACTAAATGAAAAAGGACAAAAAGACAAACAATGATCTACAAAACAATACATAAAAAGCTAAATATTTAGCAACCCGAACCGCCCTAGCAACGGTTCACCCTAGCAACACATGGTGAACTACGGAAGGGTAGTTTATGTTCCACTAGTGGCACCAGTCGTGTTACTGTTGTTGAAAATTAGTTCTTGCAGCAAGTTATTCTGCTAACGACTTTTGACTGCCACTGGAGAAGTACAAAGTTGAATATTAACGAAACAATTATCTTTCCTAACGTTTAACATGCGCCTACTATCTTCGAATATTTGTATGATAGATGACCTAGGATATGCTTTGTTTGTGGTAATCACAATTCCATTCTTTTCTCATTCAAGACTTATCTCATAATTTGTAACTAGACTAGCACAAGTGTCACTAGTGAAGCAGGAACTGCATATCTTTCCGGCGCACCTGATATCATCAAAATGCTCGAGTTTTTGATTAATACTATATTTGTTATGTTTTGTGGACGTCTTTTATAACATACAATCGGCATTCGCATAGGTACAAACTGTGCGCCTATTCCCACAGACTTGCTCAATTTTTAGTATGAGGCTTCACAAGAAAAACGAAAAGAAGCTAGAGCGATCCTTTAATCTCACTTTCAGCTATGTAGATGCTGTCCTTTCTTTTACTAATTCTAAGTTTGGTTATTTTGTTGATCGCATATATCGCATTTAACTAGAAATAAAGGATACCACACATACAGCTTGGTCTTCTCCATACCTTGACCAACACCTCGATATTAACACTGAGTTCCGGTTAAGAACGACAAAAGAGAGGATTTAAAGTTTCCCACTGTGAACTATCCATATATGTACATTTGTATATCCGGAGCGCATGAGTTCACCCCGGTTTAGGTTTCGTTTAGTTCAAATTTTTAACTTTATGCATAATATATTTAATCTTGGTTACACAGAAGTTGTCATATATATATAATATTAGTTAAGTTTAAAAAGCCGATGGTCTCGATCATCATTTAAATGTTAGATAGTAAATAAGGCCACCATAGGTCATAATGGGGAACCAACAGTCAATTTGAACCAAAATACCATATTTCGTCATTTGCACGAAAGTTACAGAATACATTTCAACAATTCCTTTATATCTTCCGAAATCTTTTTGACAATATGAAGAAACAACTCTTTAAGAATCCTTGACTTGATAGTGTAGTATATAGAAGACGATGACGTTGTAAAAAGTCTGAACACAAACTGCAAGCTCTACCGTAAGAAAAGTTTGAATATACCAAAGGGGTAAACAGAAACCGTATATCGAAGGACAGACAACACAATGGCCAAAATAAAAAGAATATGACAACGATCAACAAAACAATAAACAGAAAACAAAAGGTCGAAACTCACTAAAACCGGGGATGAACTCAGCAGCTCCGGAACGAACGAGTTGCTAAATATAAACTCCATACGTATGGAAAATTTATAATAGTAAAATTGAAGTCGTCTCCTTTATGACATATCATAATCAATATACCTCAATATGAGATTAAAGGCTCCATCTTCTGTTTCTGCCGAATAGTAGAAAAAGAAACAATCGGCAAGGAGAGGGGCGTATATCACATTGTTATGGTACTCAGATCAAGAGTTCAAGCAAAGAAACCCTGTCTGTACTTCTCTCTATTTTGTCATTTTGTTAGAGAGAGTTTCCCAGCTTTCTTTCATGTGAATGAATGAATGATACAATCACAAGATGAGAAAAAAAATACAACGCTGTCTGAACTTTAATTGTAAAATAGTTGAATCAGATGCAAAATTGATATTTCAATCATATATTAATGCAATATACTTGTTACCTACAGTAATGCCACGATATAGCTGAAATACTGCTAAACACCAATCAGTCAATCAATCAATGCATTCCTACAGAAGAGGTGGAGGTATTATACTTATTAGGATATACATGTACTTTCCTCCTGATCCATTTTATCTCAGCAGTATTTATCTGGGACAATGTTAATATAGGTCATGCATCGTTAGTGATAACGTTGTCAACCAATACTGTCGTAGAACGTTGGTATATTTTCAATGTCTAAACCAACGCGTCACTGTATTCCAAGAAAATAAACAAACAATGCTAACATTATCACAATCTAACATGCCACTAGATACAATATACAAATAATTTCAAGTATTGTTATAAATACTGTTATAGTGACAGCCGGAGACTTTGAGCCGTAATGAAAGGGGGAGGTTTGGCGCTTTAAAATCTGATTCAACCCACCATTTCTTTAGAAATGCCTGTACCAAGTCAGGGTCATTACGGTTTTCACAGATTTCCGGTTGTTGACTGATTTTGTCTGTTTATATACTTATGAGTTTTGACTTTCCCTTTGTAAGATTGTTCGGAGTTCGGTAATTTTGTTATTACCCTTATTCAGTAACAACACTAGTGATGAGATACACAACTTGCTTAGCAATAACTAACATGCATGGTAATTGTAGTATGCCCATGAAAAGAAAGTCTAACCAGTGATGGTCAACAATTCCACCAATATCAATACAACGAACAATCACCTCTCACTGAACACACAAACAGGCCACGACTTATGACTTTGAAAAAGAAGTCCCTGGTTTGGGATAGGCACACAATTGTGGCGGGTGTATCAGAACAATTGTTCATCAAACGAATGATTGTACATCGAAATGATTATGATTGAAATCAATACCTTCTACTTATTAATCATTTATGATCTGTTAGCTATAGAAGTAAATATCGCAGCTATGTGTTTGTTTTGCATATCGTTGTTTGTCCTTTTCTTTGGCCATTGTGTTTTTGTCTGTTCTTCGATATGCGGACTCTTATTACCCCTTTGGTATCTTCAAACATTTCTTTGACCAGAATACGATGAAAAGGTGAATCGTTAGCAGATTGTATTCCCCATTTGTACCAAAGTCTAAAAAGATAATTCAAAATTCAAGATTCGAAATTCGAGATTCAATATTTGAAATTCGAGATTCAATAATTCAATATCTAAAACCAAACCAATAAAGAGAACGCTTCTAAATTTTGTTATTACCCTTATTATTAATTCTTTATGACCAGTTCTCATTTGTTAAGTAATAGTTACTTCGCCTCAATTAACATCACATTGCTTTAAACATATTGGTTACATATGATACTGAATAAGATATTGAATCTCTAATAATTCTTCTAGGTTTTCGTATATTTGGGAGGACATTAAAACAAGTAATTTCAATGTTGCAAAATAATAGTAAATCTTCATTTCTGCTATAGGTTATGTATTGTGTATATTTGCCCTATATCTTAGTGTCTATAATTATTATCATCTTGTGCTGTTGTGTTTTAATTAGTTTTTCAAGTATTACGATAGTATGATTATCAACAATTTTTATTTAAATTTACTGAGTAACTACTAACGATGCCGCTTTAAAACTGTCATTATAACATTGAAAACGCACACCTTCAAAATGCTAATTATTTTTAGTGAATTTTATGTCCAAGTCTTGTGTCCTTTTTCGACAACACAACTCCAATTTGTGATGATCGCTAACTGCTAACTACTGTTTATCTTTACCGTATGGGTGAGTGCGTGTTAGGATTCATAGCAAAAATATTTGTTTTCCTTTATTTAATTTCGCACTTTTAGTTTACAATGCTATTACAATAGAAATAAAAAACCTCAACCCCAAAAATAATCTTAAAATGTGTTTATGAATACGAAACACAGAATACATATACCTCATTAGGCATCACTGATTTTCCACAATTAAATCTACATTGCAGATATTGTCATTAGAGAAAAAAGTGATATTTTAATAGTATATTTTACTCTATATATGAACTGGCTTAATCAAGTAAAAACAGAATTTCATCTCTACGTCTTTATAATATAGTGCTATACTCATCATTAGAAAAACATATGAAGAAAAAATGCCCATGCCTCGTAGCAGCATACAAATTTACAAAGAAAAGTTTGATTATACCAAAGTGGTAATCAGATACCGTAAATCGAAGAAGGAAAGACAACAAAATGGCCAAATATAAAGGACAAACAATGATCTTCACAACATTACACAGAATACTAAAGATCGAGCAACACAAACCCCACTAAAAACCGGTGGTGAACTCATGTGCTCCGAAGGGTCAGCAGTTCACATGTGGCACCCGTCGTGTTACTCCTATTACAAAACCGGGTGATAAGTCAATTCACAAAGAATATTAAATCCCATTTGTCATCTTTATGAAAAGAAAGTTTAAACAGTGATTGTCCCATCAATATCATCAAAACGAACAATCACCTCTCCCCACAACTCATTGAAAATAGAAAAAAAAATTTTGCTCAGTTTCACGTGTCTTGTCTTGATTAGTGAGTCATACAAGATAGCAATGCATATATAAATCACGGGAAAACATGAATAATGAATCCAGTTCATTTATTAGGCATGATACGATCATGCTCGACTTTATATACCAAATCGATAGCCCCAGCACAAATATACATCAGCACCGTTTACTATTCTAGCTTAATACATGCATTTCAATAAAGAGCGGCTAGGTTAAACTAGTCTTATGAGCCCAAACGTTCCCTGTTGGTTCATGGAAGCGGTCGAGCAAGTGTTTTTCACATTTGAGTAAAATGCCGATACTTACATCTAAGACATAAGAGGGAAACAATGGTGATAAAGCATATCTTAACCAAATTTTAACAGATCAGTTTGTCAGTTCATGGTATAATGACATTGAAAATTCATCTCGAGGACAATTTTATGGCTCTTTCAAAAAAGACTTTGGATTAGAAAATTATTTAGTGAGATTAAACGAGAAAACTAGAATTTGGATGACAAAATTAAGGGCGTCAAATTTACGAATTCCAATAGAAACTGGGCGGTGGTATAATATTCCTAAAGATGAGAGGTTTTGTACTTTGTGTGGACAATCAATTGGTGATGAGTTCCACTTGTTATTTGTTTGTTGTAATGAATACTTAGTAAACATGAGACGTATATATTTACCTAGGTATTATGTTACTTATCCTAGTATTGTTAAAATGAATGGTCTCCTATCTTTTTGTAATGTAGAAGTTTATAAAAGGTTATCATTGTTCATAAAGAAAATTGCTGGTATGTTTTAATGTTTTTGATAATATATGATCATTTCGCCATGTAACACTGTATATATGTTATGTCCTCATGCAACACATTTATGTATCTGAGTGTTATCAATAAAATCTTGTAAAAAAAAATCTTGTGTCAACTTGAATCAAAATTTAAATATCAATACCATCTTTTGTCAGCTGTCCGAAAATAGAAGGATACTTTTCAACAAAGTGCCAATATCTTCCTAAAATCTTTTTTGAAAGATAAGATGAGGAAATATTAAATAATCCTTGACTAGATCGCTTAGTACTTAGAAGACGGTGACAGCTTAACGAGGGTGAATATAAACTGCAAGGTCGATCGTAACGTAAGAGTTGTGAAATATAGGCTCCATACGCGAGAAAGGTTGCTATATTACTATCAAGGTGTGTAACATTTATAATTGCAAAATTGAAACAGTGTTTTTGTCCTAGTCTGGTTATAAATGACCAATATGTCAAATTCTAGGCAAATGTTAAGAAATGAGGCAGAGGGAGCAGTCTTGGTGTTTCTTTTATCTAAAGTGCATTGGTGGATATTAAAGGATCCAGTTAGCTTAGTTTGGATTATTAATAGACATAACATCATCAATATACCTTAAAGTGGGGTTAAATGCTTTTACTTCTGTAATTCATTTGACTTTGATATGTTGTTGAACAACCTTTTCCTCATGCATGTGAGTAAAGGGTGTATGGCGTTTTAGCGCCACTTTCAACAATATTTCAGATATATCGTGGCAGTAAGTTTTATTGGTGGAGGAAAATGGAGTACAGGGAGAGAACCACCGACCTGTAATTGACATAATGTTGTATCGAGTACACCTCGCCAAGAGAGGGATTCGACCTAACAACGTTAGTGGTGATAGGCACTGATTTCACAGATAGTTGTAAATCCAACTACCATATGATCACGACCAGGAAGGAGTAATGACAACATACACAATTTATACAAGGAGAGTGCTGCAGTTTCTGCCTATGGGGATTCCAATGATTTGCCCAAAATTGTGCCCTCTGAACTTGATAAATATGTTATCGATAAGGACCTCAAACATAATTTGTTGTCAGTTTAGCAACTTTTGCCTTTTATTTCGTGCTTGACAATATAACTTAATCAGTGACGACCCAAAACTGTAAACTTGGAACGTTGCCTTACAATATTAAAGGTAAAATGAGTTTTGAATGATTTTCTATATATTAATGGAAATTGCAGAAAATTCAAATGCTTGGAATGATTAAATTTGTGAAGAACGCGAATTAAAATTTCCCTCCTGAAAATCTTTAAAGTTTGTCAGTATCCACATTTGATTGACGCTACTACATGAATATGACTTCGGTGATTGATTCCAGACCCTTTTTGACTACAGACAAAATAGTATGCATATCTATATATATGCTGTTCTTCTGTTGAACGATTTAGAGAACCGGCAATATACCTTTCTCTATTGGCAACCAATATAAAGTAAGTCATAATTTTTCTTTTAAATCGGAAAATTCATTGATGACATGAAAGACTTTTGGTTTGTTACATTCTTTTCTTTGTCAAAGCTAGTATTTTTGTAAGTATGGTTGTCAGAGTTCTTAGAAATGCCCAGGTCCTTGATTGATTTTTATGAGTACAGGTATTTACTACTTTTATAAAATTACCAACCATACAATTTCTTTAAGCCACCCATACAATAAATAAAATCTTAAGCGTATACAGGAAGCTTGTTAAATACTTGCCGGATATATGCCACGTACCCCATAATGTCTTCCGCTGTAACGTGTATCCTAATATGATGTCTGATATTATTTTAAAAGGTAAAATCATCTCAATTTGTCATTGAACAGGTGAAACAATCTTAAAATCTACTTTTTAAATTTGATGTTTCAATTGACAAAAGTTACCACCGGGTATGATTATTTATGTGAATAACAAAAGTTTGCTTATAAAAGTTATTGAGAAACTTTTTTCCACATCTCAAAAGAATTTTGTTGTGCTATATTTGCTGAAAGTTCTGATGCTTATATTTCGGCTTAACAAACAAGAAGATCAGTCGTACATAGGCCTTAGTATACATAAGTTTTTATATAATTTGGTCTTCTTACCTCAAGGTCTAATGTCTTATCTGTGCTAGTTTTCATACTGTGAGAAACTCATGAACTACACCCGACATAGTACATATAATTTATTGGATGAAGGATTTCATACTATGTTTCATACACATCACGTCATTTGAGACGTCAGGAATGTTGTCAAAAGCTATACAATTAATAAGTTATGCTTTAGTTAACAGAAACTATTTATTAATCATTGGAAATATGATAAACGAATGTTTCACTGATATTTAATTTTTTTCAAGCCATAAAAATTAATAATTGTGGTTAATTGATATTTGAAAAATATTTACTGAACGATTCATGGATGTTGAAATTCAGTACGAAATTTTTCTATAAAACCATTTATATATGTTTACATATATGCTTGAAATTTAGGTTCTCCCCCAAAGGCATAGGTCACTTTAGCCGAATGTGGATAACCTGTTGATTTGTTCTGCTCCCAGAGACTTTTAAATTATTTGGCTTTCAAATATTTTAACTTCGAGCGTACCTGATGAAAGTTATTCCAGAAACGTGTCGTGCGCATAAAATTTGAAATCTACTCTGGTTCTCCTCCCTCTGGCATAGGTTATCTTGACAGCTCTTTGATATCTTGTTAGTCCTTTTGAATTACTTGTTCCCAATGATTATTAAATTATTGGCATTCCAATTTTTAGACTATGAACCTACCAGATAAAAGTTATTCTAGAAACGCGTCGTGGACAATAATTTAGATATCTACGTTAACATATGGAAACATGTAGCTAAACAAAACCAAATACAAGATTACTATTATGTGTCTTTACGTTCCGAGTTCCGTGCTGTGATGTCCGTTACGATTTCCGCATAAAAACGATGTTTGGTTCGTCTTCAACTCCAGTTGTTTGTATGAGGGTTCATATCTTATTTTTTTTATTTGTGTTGTTTGTATATAGTGGTGTTCAACATATATTGTGTTGTGTTTTGTTTTTCGTCGCTTTGTGTATCCTATGTTGACAGTTTCCCTGAATTGTCCATTTTTGATTGCCCCTTCCGTATTTTCTAACCTTTGCTTATAACAACCAAACAGTAATATTGGAAAATAGTGTTAAATAATAATAAATTAAACAGTTTTGTGGTTAGCTTAATTCAGCGACAGAACACTTCAAATTTACATCAGGGCGAGGTGCACAACATTATGTGATAAAGTTTGTCAGTGACTTGCGACAGGTCGGTGGTTTTCTCCGGGTCCTCCTGTTTCATCCATCAATAAAACTGACCGCCACGATATAACTGAAATATTGTTGAAAGTGGCGTTAAACACCATCAAATATATTATAAATATAAGAAGTTTGAACATGAACTATGAATAGTGTACATTAATAGAGAACAGAAGCCATTACGGTATTGTACAACATATCACTGAGCGATTGAATCTCGTACCCTCATAGAGAACGGAAGTCCTCATTATGGCATAGGACACACTAACACTAATCGATTAAATCTCGTACCCTCTCGTGAGATTAGAAATGTGTGGGCGCTGACATTAAAATAACAGTAAAGCCAGCATAGATACGAAAGAAAATACTTTCATGAAAAGGATTTAAATAATAGCAACATTGTTTTGTTCTTATTAAATAAAATATTGTATTATCGTGCCCAAGTCAAGAAATTTCAAAACCATATTTATTTCACTGACAACTAGACACGTGCACCCTTTGTCAATTTCGTAATATCGTGACGTCATGTGTAAACAAACGCAGCCCATTTTCCTACTGTGCCAAGAAAATTACGTTTCCAACGGAATACTAAACGATGAATATAGAATAAATATAGCTCCATTTAGAACTACAATATATAGATATTGTAGGAAAATAAAATGCAATTTTCGTCAAGAAATTTCAAATAAGGGTAATAACAAAATTACCGAACTCCGAACAATCTTACAAAGGGAAAGTCAAAACTCATAATTATATAAACAGACAAAATCAGTCAACAACCGGAAAACTGTGAAAACCGTAATGACCCTGACTTGGTACAGGCATTTCCAAAGAAATGGTGGGTTGAATCAGATTTTAAAGCGCCAAACCTCCCGCTTTCATTACGGTTCAAAGTTCCGGCTGTCACTATAACAGTATTTAAATACAGGAACAAAACCACATTTATTTCATTGACAACTAGAGTCTATAATCTATCTGTATTTCGTACAATCGAGACATCACGTGTAAAGAAACCCAGCACCTTTTTCTAGTGTGTCAAGAAAAATACGTTTCCAACAGAACAGTAATCGATGAATATATAAATTTAAGTCAATTTAGAGTTACAATACATAGATAGTGTAGGCAAACATTACTAGACACCTACAGAACCCTTAGAAATAAAACAATCGGATTATATGTACAAATAAAAGAAACATTAAAAAGATAAAAACCATATATTTAGAACTTATAGTTTCTAACAATATTTTTGTATATAACTTAATTTCTTTTAAGAAAATGTCTCGCCTGCGACATTTGTAAATAAATCATATAAATTGTTGACATTGTAGAATGTCTGATGAACGTCAGAAACATCTACACAGTTTCAATGAATAATTGGAATTACACGGAATACATTCCGGTCGTTCCTCATAATTAAACAAATAACTATGAGTAATTCTACCATGACCTACATGTATACGACATCTGGTCAAGACTACTTGTTCTTTCCGATTTTGACCGTAATAACAAAGAGTCTTATCCACTAGGGGATGCATTTCGTGCTATTTGTTATAAATCTGCTGTTCCTAACTGTCTTGCCAGCAATTTAAAATATATTTCATAATAAACGGTTTAAAATCAGTATACGGAATAGAACAATTGGATATAAGATGATCCAATGCGTCCTTGGCTTTCTGGTCGACGACTGTGCTCCCATGGATACCAAAATAACCAGGAATCCATGTGAAAATAACATGCTTACCAATAGCGACAAGGCTTTTTATAAATTTCAACTATTTTTAAAATGAAAGGGTTTGAGTTTTACAACTCTCGATTGCCAACAGGCAAGAAAGAGAATCCGAACAGATCATGAATTTACATTCTTCAGAAGAGGCAACGAACTTCAGAGCAAGAAGTATTGCATTAGATTCTGCACTGAAGATCGAACTGTCAGAAATCAGCTGCCGATGCGAGTATTCAGATGTTACTGAGAAATAGAGGTAGTAAAATTCGCATTGGTGTGTTTTCTGGGTGATACGCGGGTCGTAGTGAAACGAATTTAGCTCCATATGAAGTATCTTTAAGGACAATGTGTGTTCAATATTTACGCACTGTGAATGATTCTAGAACAACTCGGTCATTTTTTTGTGTCTGTTTGCGCCATGATGTCACGTTCACCTGTATTTCACTGTTGAAATCATATCCCCCTCCTCCAATGTCAACCTGTCATAATATGAAATACCATATTAAACGACTTTGCATAATAATATTACTCAAGTTTACAATAAATGCATCTTCAATGAAAACTAATCTTGTCGCCATCTGTCTCTCAACATGTTACTAAATTACTAAAGTGATCACGACATGACGTTGAAATAAGCCACGACAACATTGAATCTTAGCGAAGATGACAAGAAAATTTAATACATTCTTATTCAATTTGCTTAGGTCCTTCAGGAGCAAAACATCTATATTTTCAATAATTTTGCTAGTAAATACGCACAGTACACGTATAATAACTGTAGAATGAGGAAATATCTTTAGTACACAATATGTACGGTGTTAAGCTAAGTTTGATATTTGTTCACATTGTTTGTATTTTCCTTGATAAAAGATTTTCGTATTGGCATTTTCTACTTTCATGGTAAATAATTGTTCATTAAAATAAAATAATTTCAATCAATTTCACGTGCATTATTCTTGGCGAATTTTATGTTTACGGTGTTTCTGATCCGGATTCCAACATGGTGTTAGATCGTGGGTTCGAGTATGTTGTTTAATTATACCCCCCTCCCCCCCCCCCCCCCCACAACAAAGTTGTAGGGGGGTATACTGGTTTCACCATGTCCGTCTGTAGACAAATCCTATGTCGTACGATGACTTGAGTTGTGTTTCTTAGAATCTTTTAAAATTTTATCAGCTGTCTACTGGTGAAGAGAGGAGGATCCCTTTCATTTTTGACGATTTTCACTTTTGCCGTTCCAGAGTTATTGGACTTGATATGACGGAAAATAGGATTTTTACCCTATGTCGTACGATAACTTGAGTAGTGTTTCTCATAATGTCTTGTTTTGAAATTTTATCAGTAGCTTACCGGTGAAGAGAGGAGGATCCCTTTCATTTTTGACGATTTACACTTTTGTCGTTCCAGAGTTATTGGACTTGATATGACGGAAAATAGGATTTTTACCCTATGTCGTATGATAACTTGAGTAGTGTTTCTCAGAATGTTTTGAAATTTTATTAGCAGCTTACCGGTGAAGAGAGGATGGTTCCTTTCATTTTTGGTCGGAACAATCAGTAATGTTTTGATTATGGAAATAGGTTGGACAGGTGTGGGGTATATCTTAGTGAGCTGTGCTCACAGTAATACTAGTTGTTAATTTGCTGTGTAGTATCTGTTAATCATTGTTTGTCCCTTTTCTTTGGTCAATGCATTGTATCTCCTTCTTCGATTTACGGCTTTGCATTATCCCCTTGGTATTTTCAAACTTTTAATCATTAAAGCAGATATTTTATCATTTGTAATGTCCAAATTTGAATGTTAACAATTACACTATATAATGGACACAATATTGTTCGTATGCTGAATGTTGGCAACTAGAATTATCTTGAAGTTCATACATTTGAACAAATACCAGTGCTGCTATCAATATTTATTCTGTACACAAAACCTACAATTCAATACTCAACGTTTTTATTCGGAATTAGACATTTTGTTATTGATTGACATCCATTGTCAATCAGCCAGCCAGTTCCGCAATATTTGTGTAGCGGAAATATCAACTGACTTCTTACCTAACCCAAAAACAACTATGATTTTTATGATAAGCAAGCATGCAATAAGACCGTTGTTGCATAACGTAAATAGTATTTTCATTATTAAAAGCTAATATGATCAATTCATAAACTTTCCAAAATGAACCTTTTTCAGAGACATATATCATCAATAAACATGGTTTGTGTACTCAGTCTGTAAACGCCACATCCCATCATCGACATATTCCTGGCTACTTAAATTTACACAAGCGACCTTCCAAATTTCACTTTATATCAGCGGGGGACTTCGTGGCCGTGATCTTATGGTAGTTGGATTTACAACTACACTGTACCTATGCAATCAGTGCCTATCATCACTAACGTTGTGAGTTCGAATCCCACTCAGGCGGAGTATACTCGATACAACATTATGTGATAACTTTTGTCAGTGACTTGCGGCAGGTCGATGGTTTTCTCCGTGTACTCCGGTTCCCTCGCCAATAAAACTGACCACCACGATATAACTGAAATATTGTTGAAAGTGGCGTTAAGCACCATGACCCAAACCCTTTATATCAGCAAATATTATGTTGTACTGATAATAAATTGTATACTATACGAGGAAGCATTAAGAAAATACAAATAATAGGATCAGCCAAATGCATTTTGGAGACTTGTGCATTCCTATATCGTGTTCTTCTCTCTTCTTGTTGTCAGAATCGCTATCAACATATTCACTTAATATAAAACTGGATTCGATCTTTTCAAATGCAACATGATTACGTTTTGGGACGGACTGTTGATGTGTTCCACTTTTATAAGACATCTTAGTTCTTCATGGAAACTGCCATGTGTTTGTCAGGGTAGATATAGATGTAAATGTAGACATAATGGTACTGGATAGTAGGTGTGATAAGAAGAGTTTGAAGATACCAAAGCGGTAATCAGAATCCGTAAATCGAAGAAGAACAGACAACACCATGACCAAAAGAAAAAATACAAAATGACAAACAACGATCTACAAAACATACACATAAAACTAAATATCGAGTAACACGAACCCCACTTAAAATCAGGGGTGAACTCATGTGCTCCGGAAGGGTAAATAATATGCCGCGATTGCATTTTAGAACTTATCTCACTGTGTGGTCTTTTTTTTTAATTTAATTTAATTTCTTTTTTTTATAACTTTATTACCAAGAAGAATTTCAACATTTGGCTCGTATATATCATATATGACATATTGATTTCTCACAAGAGGTCATAAAAAAGATTTGAAGCTCCTCAATGTGACATTGAGATTAATTTGTTTAAATAAAAAACAAAGTTTTCGTGATTAATTCAGTTTTTATGTATGTAGTTATATTGACAATAATAAAAGGTGCAACTTAAATATCAAATAAAATCATAAAATATGGTATGCCTTCCTCCTTCCATTGAAAGAAAAAAGACATAAAAGAACAAAGACAGTATCACCAATTACGTCATATTCACTTAGAAATAAAATAAAAACACAAGAGTTATTATTGCGAAATAAATTTTACTTAAAATTATTTCAATCAATTTTTTTTTACAAAGTTTAAATAAGATATCATTAAATGTCATACAAAATATTTACATTAAAATAATCATGTGGAAAACATACAAGTCAAAATTTCTGAAATAGTAAATTAAAATAGCTTGGCCTAACAAGGTGTCAAATGTGCCAAGTTAAGATACTAGAGTACTAGGCAAGCATAGCAACATATCAACAAAGACAATTGTAAGCAGCATGCATTAACAGAAAGCTAGTATAGTAAATCAAACATTGAAAAGCGTTAACATATGTATAACTTTAGTATACTACAGTTGAAATGAAATTATATATAGGTGTTGAAGGGGAAGGAGGGTGGGAATTCCAAACATTATGAATATAAATAGCTCGATGTTTATTATTGATCGATCTGACGCTATTAATTTATAATTAGGTGACGCAGCCGTGAGGCCGACCAATGTTAAGCCAGCTGGATCAATCTAATTTTAGAGGCCCCAATAGGGTAAACAAAGGAAGACTTGCCATTCACTGTAGCAGTGAATACAAAATCAATGAATTATAATTACTCTAAAATTAGAATTTCAGTCTTCTGCATAAAATTAGTTATTTAAATAACTTACATTTATGCCTTCCTCCTTCCATTGAAAGACAAAAGACATAAAAGAACAAGGACAGGGTCACCAATTACGTCATATCCACTTAGCAATAAAATAAATACACAAGTTACTTAAAATTATTTCAAGCAAATTTTTTTACAAAGTTTAAAGGACTAATGATACAAAAAATAAATTTCTCAATTTTGTTTGATTTGGTCATTAAATAAACTATAAACATTGTCTTAATTGAAAATAACCCCCTAGGACGCCCATTTTATTGATTATTACCTTTTGAAATCGTCGCGATCTCTGACCTATACATTTTAATGAGCTAAGTGGTCACGTGATTACGTGACGTCACATGCGCCAAAGGATGGCTTCCATGTTTACGATCAGTTGAGCGATCGAAGTGAGACAGTAAACAGCCGATAAATATCATGGACAATGATGACAGCAATATCTCCGATCATGTTGGTGATTTAGACATCCAGTCGTATCAGTTCGAGCCATTATGCAATGATGAAAGTCAACAGGAAAGAGAACATTCAACATCAGAAGATTCCGATATCGACGAAAGTTCCCAAGCTCAGGACAGACTAGTCAACACCGACTGGTGAGGTTTTGTTTATTTGTTAGCAATATTAAAAAAAAACACGATTGAACGAAAAACTGAAATAACATAAGTCAACAGGTTGTACTGACGATGATATCTTAACCCCCCCCCCCCCAAATTTACGAAAGTTTTAACGAATAAAGACGACTGTCGTAGTGCCTCATATGTCCCCCTTTTTTTAGGATTCTACTTCGCACATGTGTAAAATGAACCCAGACACATTTCGAACAGGAGAGATTAAAAACGATAGACTTTTAAGCCCATCTGACTTTTGTTAGTGCTACAGCCATATTGATACTGATAGTGTGAGTCTTGCCATGTAAAGAGTACCCCCAGGTAAAGAGAAAATTGAGTAATTTTAACATTATTTTCACTCAAATGAAGCAGCAAACAAATAATCCACAATCCACAACAGCTCAAGCATTGACCTCTTTTCCAGAAAACCCACAACTTTATATATTTGCTTATACAATTACTGATATTATGCATATCTTGAACAAGTCTGCAAGTTGGTACATTTCTTTTGAGTTGTCAGGTCTACTGGCTGAGTACCCAATCTCAACACTAACCATTGTATTTATGCATGTTACGTACATTTCTACAAAAAGTTTTCAGAAATTTTAAAGAAAGTTCTGGTAAAGTGGCTCCCTGTTGATTTCAAACAATGAAATGTTTTAACTGGAACTTTCAAGTTGACAGAAACATCTTGCATGGGTACCTGGCGGGATAGGGTACACAGCCAGTAATTGTTTTCATCAGGGGTAAATTTGCATAGTAATTACTGTTGAAGATCCAGAAAACTTTTTCGAGTTACCTGAAATGTTGACTTGAATGTATTCGAGACAACAAGAATCAATTACTTCTCAATTCCATTCTAGATTAGAGGCAGTTTTCAATCATATTTGAAAAATTGTTCTAGTATTTTGGCCACTGATCCACTTTGTTTTTTGTTGGGGGTCATTTAGGGCTTGCTGTATTTTGTGGGGTGTCCCGCTTGTTGAAGATGGTGTGGCCACCTATATGTCTATATTTGATCAGCCAGTCAATTCGGAGATGGGATGTTCTCTCATTGACATTTGCTCCATATCTGTTCCTTTTCTTCCCAACTGTATAGTAAAACCCTTCATAAGCTTTACACCTTCTGTTTCTGGAACCACTCTGTCAGTCCCATCAGTCTACTTTATATCCATATGTATTTACTTTATAGATGTACCCCATGTGTATATTTTTTCATGTTATGCTTGCTTTATATGTAAGTAATGTATCTTATTTTTTAGGTGTGAATGTGGCAATTGCTCCTCAATGACAACACCAGAAGAATGTATTTGTTGTGTTGAAGTGCCCGCAGTTCACTCCCAGATGCTATCAGAGGACATGCAGTGTATTACAGACAGTGACATTTTTATTTCCAACTGCCTTAACCGACATGTTCTTCACGTCAGCATGTACGAGTTCTTGTAAAATGTTGGTCCCTTTGACGACAACGAGCCAATAATCATATTTCAACATTTTATTCAGTATGTGCATTTTTCAGTAAAATGTGCATAACTATAAACAGGTATATTTACAATGAATAATTTGTATCTTTATACAAATTATATTTATTAACATACAGAACTTACAACACAAGACTTTGTCATGTAAACTCATAAATTTGTTTTTATATAAATTATTATTGGATATACAGAAGAATTATTTACAGGACAAATTAACAATTATATTTTTAATATATAAATAATTGTGAATATAGGAAGATATAAAATGTTTAGAATCATACTCTGTAAAATCTTCTAATTAATCATTTTATAAACTGTTATAATAAGTGAAACTGAATCTAAAAGTTGGTATTTTTATTTCAGACAATACAGATTTATGGCTTACAGACGCTTCATACAGTGGATTTGGCACAGACTTGGACGTCATAACAGGAAAATTTTACCAACTTGTGTTGTTCAGAAAATAAGAGAGACTTTTCCATCAGAAGAATATTGTGGGTTTAAATACGCTACTGTTTGAGTAACATTTGTTTGAAATATGTACTATTTCTATGAACTGTGAATTATATACACTGCAGATTATTATATACAATTTAAATAAAGAATTAAATTTTAATGTTCACACAGTCTTTTCATTGTCTGCTAAATCTTGATCGATGTCTCTGAATGAGGTCTGCTTTCTCAAATATAGTGAATGATGTCAGAGACGGTGGATTGGTAGTGTTGAGCACTTTTACATCATCTTCTTCATTCCAATACTGCCTGCTTGATCAGGGCCACATACTCTATAATAAAAAAGAAAGTTATAAAATCTGGTAAATCATATACATGTATCACAATTACAACTTTATATTAGTAGAGTTGATATTTTTAATTTGTTTCTCAACACTGTGTACCTATATGACTATATTTCCTTGAATTACCGGTATTAATCTTTAGTTAAAAGCATGAAAAATTATCAGTATAAATGTATAGCTCATTGACGCAACACATCAAATAAACCGTTAAGCTGCTTTAGCAAACTTTAACTGAAAACAGGATGGATAGGGCATAATGCATGCATTTTTATATTTATTGCTGTTCTTCATCTTGGTGAAACTGGAAGTTTGACAAAATTAAACTTGTCAAAAGGTATGACTTTTACATTACAGTGTGAAGTATACATGTACAGTAATACATCACAGAGACTGCACAATTTATTTCAAGAAATGCATATTGTTTAGTTACTAATAAAAGAATATGCAGGATTGAAAAAGTGGATTGAGAAATGAGTGGTTCTCAAGCTACTGATGTTTGACAATACTAACCAAATGATGGTGGTGGTGTCCTAGGTTTTGCAATAGCGTGTGTTCCTTTCTTTGGGTAGCAGGTGTTGAAGCATTTCTGTCCATCTTTAGTTGTTGCTTGGTCTCTGTTGCAGTTCTCGTTGTAATGAAGTGCAGCTATTCCTAACCTGCAAAAACCAAATCAGTTTGAAAAAAAATATACAAATATTTACATTTGATTTGTTACAAAATAAAACCACATTTTACTTTTTGGATGCAAACACTTTTTCTTATGAATAAACAATATTATAAGCTACATGTTCAAAAGGTTACATCAGTATACATTGCACTTTTCTGTTTGGTAAACAATTTCACACTTGTAATTTTTTCTTCGAGTTTGCTTGTTCATTTTTCCTCTTCATCATGTTTATATGAATGTTTTTTTTTATATTTGCACTGTAACATACAGTGGTGTATTTTCAGTTGTCAAATCTGAGTTAAAAATAGTATTGTTATTTGTTTACATTTGGTAAAGGTCAGAATCTGGACCGTACGTACATTTGTACGTCTGGAGAACGTATATACTAGTAATTTATGAAACTGGAAAGAAATTATAACACTTGTATACTATGCATGAAATTTAAACGAGATTACAACATGCAAAACTTGATGTATACGCCCCGTGATCGTCTGTTCGTGGTAAACTGGGAAAAAAGGGGGAGCATGATGACCTGCATGTACTTCTAAACCACGACTTGCACTCTAATATCATTAATTATTATCGATATTCTCGACTAGCCTTTGCACATGTGTAATGTTAGAAATCACATACCTCGGCCTTTTGACGCTTCTGTAGTGCTCCCCTGCGAATGTGTAGGTGTTGAACAACTGGAGTTTCGCCATTTTTTTTCTCCGGGTCAGGTGATGCTAGGGGCACATTTGGGGCTGCATCTGGCTTCAGTCGTCGCTTGAAGGTTCCATCAACACCAAGTTCCATCATTCTCAAAGGATCCATTTAAAAGCAGTCACGGGTGAAGTGGGTGGAGCACAATCTGGGACCTGATGTTGGATCGAAATTCCATCGTCCACAGTAATGGATCCAGGCTTTTCTCAGCTGGCCGTCCTTTGGGAACGAGAAAAAACTCAGTCCATTGCCTTTGGTTCCTCTGTTGTTGCACCCAAACGCTGCACAGGACACCATTTGGAACTTCTAGCTATTTCACCCACGTGGATGTTTGTTTTGGTTTGCTATTCACGGCTTTGTAATGCAAATTTCGTATCGATATCAATCGGCTGATTTAGAAATAGATGACTGGCACAAGTGGTTCAGCCTCGTTATCGCACTCAAAATCTGCATAATTTCTAGGTCAGCAAAAAGGGCGATAAAAGGGGTGTTTATCCCTTTGTACGTATCTTTAATCACATGAAAGTGAAAAAGTAATTATTTTTACAGCATTTTGGAAGTATTTCACAAAGTTTTGTGAAAAATAAAAAATCGTGTCATTTGTCCTTTAAATAAGATATCATTAAATGTCAATATTTACATTACAATAATCATGTGGGAAACATATAAGTCAAAATTTATGAAAATGTTAAATATCAATTCGGAAAGGCAATACAACGGTAAACATAAATAAAGAAATTGTATAATAAAATATTGGCAAACACGACCACCAAAATAAGCCGGTAGTAATTGATTGATTGGTGCTTAACGCCAACATTAGCAATATTTCAGCTATATCGTAGCGAAGCCGGTAGTGAGACGGACAATACTCTTCTCCTTCATGCACGAGGAAATCGTCAGTTACAAAGTTGATTATTCGGCTTTCACATAGTTTGGCTCTGTGCGTACCTGATGAAGTTTATTCCAGAAACGTTCCGTGCACACTACATTAGATATCTACATTTTTAACAATGCATAGTAGAATTTAGTTGAAAGTTGACAATATTCTAAAAGACACATTGGGAAGATGTCTACCAGCAGTGGTTGTTCCATTCCTGTCGTCCACTATAAAATATGGTATTATATTACATAAATATGTTGATACAATAGTTTGTATAATGTCTTGTCATTTCTTTAAACCGTATTACTACTCAACGCTATGTTTATAAAACTGACTCGATATGAAACAAACGGTTGTACCAATACCATATGCATACATTATATATTTATATTTTATATATAGACAGACAGCAATGTAGTGGATGGATATGTTAGCAACAGTAAGTGTAAACTATTGCTTTCAAATGCATACATACTTTCAACACTCGGTTTGGAATAGTGGCCGAAATCTTACATCTCCACCAGGACAAACCATTCTGAAGCTTATTACTAATATTAAAATATATATTTGTCAAAATAATTAAATTGATTTTTTAGATATTAATTAATCAACATTTTTAATATTAAAATATGGACCGATATACATAAAATTCCATACATAATTTAGAATTGACAATCTCTCTTCCTGGCCTGGTCTAAGCGGATTATTTCATGGAATGTTGTGAAGGACAACATAGGCATAACACCGCATTGGAAAGACAATTACAACTATGTCTTAGTAAGAAAATGGTTTCAACATTGCGCACATCTAAAATTGTAAGAATTCATTTTCGAAATTGTATCCACACCACCGAATGCATGATTGATACAACTCTCCTATTAAAATCCAAAATGGAACTAAATGTATTGGATTAATATTTGACAGTAGATTGCCTTTCTTCATCATTTAAATGTTCAAAACTAAGTGCTAAGGGACTTAATATTTTAAAAGTCAAGTTCTGACTGGGTTGATGCTTTCATATTTTGTGAATATTTGGGAAATACACAAATATTATCCAATGTTAGACGGTAGCATATTCTATTGAATTACGGACTTGTATGACGGCTTAGGCCTTCAAGCAAACATCTTATGATTATTGACTCTTTCCTATACGGCTCTCCAAGCAAATATCTTATGATTATTGACTCTTTTGTATACGGCCCTCCAAGCAAACATCTTATGATTATTGACTCTTTTGTATACGGCCCTCCAAATAAACATCTTATTATTATTGACTCTTTTGCATACGGCCCTCCAAGCAAACTTCTTATGATTATTAACTCTTTTGTATACATCCCTCATCTAGAAACGAACTGAAGCAAAAACAACCATTCGATTTCAATATCGAATCTGAAAGGGGCATTATCTGCCAAAATCGTAAAGTTTTGTACCCATAAAAACTATCAGATATGATTGATGCCTTAATAAAACGTGTTTCTGTAACTTATAAATGTTATGAAATGTACGCACATCGAGGGAAAAAGGTGCAACTGCTCGTGTTTTAAGATCGATCAAGAAATGGACGCCATCTAATTAATTATCGGCATTGTTTTATGGGGTTTTCCGAATCGTATTTAAATCAGTACAACAATGCACTTATATCTTATTTTCTGTAAATCTGCTTTTAGTCTGTGTTAATTACGGACAAAGAATCATGCAAGTTTGCAGTTAATTAGCGACAAAATACAAATTATTCGATTTTACCTGTCACTAGTAAGGTCAGTTGCATACGGAGAAAGCGAGGTCAAATTATTTGCTTGCAAAGAAATAATAAGTCGATGGTAATTTTCGTTCTCAAAAGGCGAAAAGTGGTACGATAAGCAGTGTTTAATGTGAAATATTTACCTTTATTTCATCATTTTAAAGCTATTTACCAATTTCCAAAACATATAATTGTTTTGGTCAAAATCGTAGCTAATGCCTCTTTCTTTAAGCATTATCAGTTATGAATAATTATGTAACCTTAGAATTTACATAATTTAAATACTGTAAGCAAACTTATCCAGGTTATCAACTTGATGATAAGATCTACACCTGACACGTGATAGGGTCAATAATAATGTCGGCGATTAAAATTACATCCGATGATTTCGGAAAGACAAAAGATGGAGTAACAATTAAACGGTGAGTTTGAATTATATTGCATTAAATACAGTCAAACTGCCTATGAGGTCACCTGTATTAAAAGGCCACTTTTTTCTTGTCCTGTCATAGAAAAATTCATATGAATTGAACCTCTTTTAAGAGGTCATCTGTCTTAAAAGACCACTTTTGCTTTGTCCCAAAGGTGACCTCTTAATACAGGTCTGACTGAACATTCATCTGCAGTAGGTTATGAATTTCGACCTATAATTCAATGATAAACAAATGATGGCCATTAATACTTCCTGCCAGTGAAGTATTCTCATGCACGCAAGTTAATCACTTCCGTCACTTTTTTTGAATTTGTGATTGTTGTTTAACGTCAAAGGAGCAGTTATTGTATAGCTATATACAGTCAAACCTGTATAAAAAGGACACTCAGGGTAACCTGAAAATATGCCCTTTATGAGCAGTTGCCTTTTATTTACAGGTTAAAATTATATGCACTATTCTTTAATGGGAAAAATGAGAATTCCCTTTACAGACAGTAATTTGTTATATAGAGGCGCCCTTTCAGACAGGTTTGACTGTATATCATTGTCATAAAAAGATACATTTTGGTTAGATGATGATCATGTCTGTATTTTACTAGAGCAACACATCTAGTTGGAATTGTATTGTACCATTCCATTGAAACAAAAGACAAGACGTTCTTCTCATACACAACATTCTGAATCCAAGCCAACAAATCGGTGCTCTTACTCCTTAATGGCGCATACTGTGTAGTAAATCAGCAAATGCTAAATTCGTACCTGATGAAGTTTATTCCCGAAACGCGTCATGCGCACTAAATTTGATATCTACGTTTTTATTTATAATTTTTCTTTGGTCTTACCCAACAAGGAATCAAACCCACGATCTACCATACTCGAAACGATCTAAACATTACAACAAAGATACGATTGTATATTGCATATTGAATCAGCTTTCTTGAATGAAAGGTAACATACCACATACAAAAATAAATACAAACTATTAAAAAATCAGGATATACAAAACCCAACAACAAAATCATACATAAATAGAATGTGAAGATCGCACAACACGAACTCTCGCAATGAAAAAAGAACGTGTAATAAAAATAGTCAAATTCACATGCTGATAATCTATTTTTCCTTTCCATTTCAGCATTTTCGTGTGTAAACAATCTTGAAATCAGCATTTGGGCTTGTTTCCCAATTATGTTGTCAAAATAATGCGTAATCATATTGTAATGTTATGTTGTGTACCATATGTTGTCCATTTGTGATTGCCCCTTTGGTATTCTCTAACGTTTATCTAATTAATATGCTTACACATAATAAGATGGAGACCAGATGCTTTTAAATTGTAACATGTACACATCCATACATGACAACAAATCATCATTTGCCAAATTACGAAACGTTACTATGCTGTCGACATTCCGCTATTGTCGATAAATACATGACCTCAATAAATCGTTTTGGAAGACGGCTGTAATTTAGACAGTTTAAAAGCATAAAACAAATTATTGGAACATCATTCTGTGATAGTGTGTGATCTTTGACTGATTTATAGGGGTTGTTTCATTTTCTTTACAGGTATACACTTACAAATCAAAATAATATCACAGTAAGAATTATAAATTTTGGAGCCACAATAACTGATATATTGGTTCCAGATAGACAAGGCAAAATTGAAGATATTAATTTAGGTTTTGATGATATCCAAGGTATAGTATGGTTGTAGGGTTAAGACTTACACAAGTTATTTAGTCAGTTTTAGTCTTGTATGATTTCTATTTTCATTTTGTGTTTGTTGTGCTAAAAGTTCCAAGTAATCAAGAAACAGCCATTATATATTTTATGGCAAATAGTATATGCTACTCTCTATATTTATTGATGTACTGTTTATATACTATTAAATACTGTACAAGATACATTGGCGGAAATGTTCTCACGTGATTCTATCTCATTGTCTGGATCTCACAAACTGTCTAACAAGATTTTCAATCTTTAATATTTCCATAATGGCAGTTGTAAACATCCATGCAAGGTATAATAATTGCAATACATTGCATTCCCGAGGAAACACTGGCAATAGAAATAGGATCCGCTATATATGGAGGACGTATCAAATACATCTCACCCTCTTGTATGTGGAATATAAAGCTCCTATGATCAACAATTTATTGGTAGTAGTCGTTAGGGGTCTGTGGCAAGGCAACATTCACAGACCTTATCCTCTTGGTAATCGAATATTGCGCCCATTGGCCCAATCCAGTGTCATATTGCTACCTACATGATCTATGTTTGTTCTCTTTATGAAAATAGCTGAAACATTTGATGTTAAAGAAGAAATAAGTAAATTGCCTTTTCCTTCAGGAAAAACATTTATTAATTCACACCACCTTGATTTCACATCAAAATTTCCGGTTTTCCGACTAAGGGAATAAACGCTCTACCCATATTACAAGGGGTCTTAAGCGGGAAAATTATCATCCGAGACGAAGTCGAGGCAGGATAATGTTTTCCCCGACTGTGATCATCTAAATGTCAAATAACATGATTTTACTACCATATACATTTGCGAAAAAAACAATTCATAGAGTATATTAACTGTTAATTTGAAACAAAAGCAAATTCCCCTCTCGCATTCCTCATTCTTTCATTTTATTTAGAAAGAAACCTTGTTATTCCTGTATGAAATGTAGGTGGATTTGTGCTTATATTTTTAATGAAATATTGTAATTGAAAAGAGGACAACTATTCCTTTAAAACTTTCGTAACATTTTGGGATTTTTCACATGATAATAAGCAAACGTTTTGATAAAATCCCATTTAAAATGTAGGTTTGGCGTGTACAAACTTTTGTAACAGACGGATAGGACGGGAAAAGTAGTTTCCCCCTAGAAGGGATGGGAGGAGATGTAATTACTCTAATAACATACTACGCCTAGTATATTTTATGTTGGTTTGTACTTTGTAGGCTATGAAGGTTTGAATGGTCCCAATCCCTATTTTGGAGCAGTGTGTGGAAGAGTAGCCAACCGAATTGCGAACGGCAGGTTTACATTAGACGGCAAAGAATATGTTCTAGCAATTAATAATGGTCCAAATCATCTACACGGAGGGATCAAAGGATTCAATAAGGTTAATCTTTTCATTTTTAGATTTTAACCTCTTTTATCATGATATCAAAATTATATATTTAAGGGGCAGTCGTGATAGTGATCGTATTGTAGTTGGATTTACAACTACCAGTGCAATCAGTGCCTATCACCACTAAAGTTGTGAGTTCGAACCCCGTTCATGGCGAGGTGTATTCGATACAACAGTATGTGATAAATTTGTCAGTGACTTGCGACAGGTCGGCGATTTTCTCCACCAATAAACTGACCGCCACGATATAGCTGAAATATTCCTGAAAGTGGTATAAAACACCGTAAACCAAACCATATCATAAAGAGTGAAATTGTGCACTGTGCAACAATAACTGCAGAGATGCACACTACAACAGGTAAATTTCACAATCCATTTAAACTGAGGCAAGTCCTTAAAGACGTAACATCCGATCAGCCTGATCGGGAGAATTGTGCATTGAAATGTCATTATTTATAGTAAAGTGGGCTGGGAGTTACTGATAAACAACCGCTGATAATGGTAAACATAACCACAATGACATGGATGAGGACTCTTGCGTGAATATATAAACACAACATCAAACACATAAAATTAGATTTCTAAATTTTGATACTTAAAAAGTTACGTCTTTAATAGATTCTGTAACCTCTCGCACATGTTTATTATCAACGTGCGATAAAAATATGTAAATTAGGGTATGTTTATAATGAAGGTGTATTCATGAGCAAGGCAGCTACTTTATATATATATATATATATATACAAAAATCTCTATATTAATTTCCGAACGTTGCGGCCTTCCTCAGCGGAAGTTTATTACATATATGAAAAACAAACAACATGACGTTACAAAGGAGATAAGAGTTTATAACGTTGATTTCGCGGAATTTTGTTTATGAAAAGTCAATGTCGATCCAATTTTGTGACTTTCCATAAACAAAATTCCGCGAAATCAACGTTATAAATTCTTTTATCTCCTTTGTAACGTCATGTTGTTTGTTTTTCATATATGTAATAAACGACAATGCAAAAATCGAAATATCTGCATAAAAACGTTGAAAATGAACTTGAAGTGATACTTTTTGTGTACAGAATTAGAAATAAATATTTTGCATTCGCATATTAGATCTTCTACTTCTAATAATACTGACCGCTTTCAACAAATTGAGGGGTCTTATTGGTCGTGATCGTACGGCAATTAGTGCTCATCACCACTAAAGTTGTGATTTCGAACCCCGTTCATGGCGAGGTGTACTCGATAAAACATTATGTAATAAGATTTGTCAGTGATTTGCGACAGGTCGGTGGTTTTCTGCGGTTTCCTCCACCAGTAAAACTGATCGCTACGATATAACTGAAATATTGTTGAAAGTGGCGTTAAATACCATAAACAACCACAATTCAGAGCTTATTATTTTTCTTACAAATATTTTGGCTGCAGAAAATTCTATCATGTCACAAAATTAACTGCAATTATTTGAGATTAATAAAAGAAATGTTGAAAATATATTTCAGGTTGTTTGGAATAGCGATGTTAAAGATTCGAAGGTTGTTTTAACATGTGTAAGTCCTGACGGTGAAGAAAACTACCCAGGGGAGCTAACTACAACTGTCAAATATGAATTAACCAATGATAGCGAACTAATAATAGATTACACAGCTACAACCACCAAAGCCACTCCGATCAATCTGACGAATCATTCTTATTTTAATTTGGGAGGACAAGTAAGTTGATATTCGCTTACATCATGCATCAGCACTACTAAATTCCGACCAGTCGATTGATTCATTGGTGTTTAACGCCAACTTTAGCAGTATTTCAGCTATACCAATATTTGGCGCCGATCAATCAATCATATCCTCAGATAATATTATTACATTGTGATATGGAATTATCACTTCGATCAATATGCCGTGTCATTCTTACCTTAACGTCAACTAATATAAATAGGATTTTGATCAAGATAAGAAATCATAGTTACTCTAACTCCTGTCAACCTCATCAATCTTTCTAACTTTAACTACCTATGCAATCAATGCCTATCACCACTAACGTTGTGGGTTCGAATTTTCATCTTTTTCATTTCATTAGAAAAACACCTAAAATTTATTATTTCGTGATAAAAAACATATCAGATAAAACTTGAAAACTAGATCTTCATTAATTTGGTAGTTATAAGCATTAACAATATGATTGGGTACTACTACTGAACGTCCAAAGTGAAGTCGTTTCGAGAAAATCGGACGCCATCTTGATTTATGTGTCAACGATCATACGTGTAACTGATTTATAGGCATTTTATATCTTATAAATATTTTTATGGCACATCCCATTAAAATTATCTAAATTACTTCCCTTTGAAAAGTAAAATTTTTCAGAGTTCATTAATGGTTTAACTATTTGCGCATGCCCTAGAAACAACTGGTCATTCTCGCTAGCCATCATTACACAGTTCACATCATCATCAATTTCATGTTTTGAAACTTCATTTTACAAACACGTAAAAGGATTTCTATACCGATATTTAAAGCGAGAAGTTTACACATAGGATGTGTTAAATTATCTTTTGTGGATGTACAAAATTATTGTCTTGGACAATAACAAACTGTTTTATTTGACATTCTCGTCGATATGAAGTCCGTTACCTAACATGTATATCCATACAGATTCTCTTCAACTTGTGTTACATAGAACTATAAAACTGGCCAAAACTACAGTTTTTCAAAACTCGATTTAGAATCAACCAGGATTTTGATATTCGTTTATTTTGAGGTAAATATTTGACATTAGTTTTGTTCGAATATTAGTATTATGTCACAACTGATCATGATCTTCACTTGTGATAAACAAACATACACACAGAGACGCAGGTGTCCAAGTAGGTCAAACTACCATATATGAATATTCATGAGACACTAATTATAGAAGGCTTACATAGATTGTACGAGATTTATGAATATTTATTAGACTTTGTTTACAATCAGCATCATGACGCGTGTATTGATAATAGGCAGTTCACACGTAAATAGGTTAAGGACATATGTGAATTCCAATTGCTCTACAAGAAACTTTTCATTTGGGAATGACCCTTTGGTACGTGTTTACGGAATTAGTGGCAGTAGAGGGAATAAGAAGGAACATTGTACCAGATGGGAGAGAGTGATTTCGGATATCCGTCCACATCATTTAGTTTTTCATGCTGGTGGAAACGATTTAGATCAAAACAGCTGTGAGGGTTTTACTGAGGAAATGGTGTTCCGGCTTTTGTCCATACTATCATCATGGAAAGGCAGATACAATATTCAGACTATTACTGTCTTACAGCTAACAGGTCGTAGATCTACATACAATGTACCAGTAGACAAATACAACTTTATTGTGTGTCAGTTTAATCAGCATTTAAAACGAGAATTGAAATCCCATTCTACAATTATATAATGGAATCTCCGGAATATGAAAAACTGTATATCCAACGTATACTTGGATGGTGTCCACTTCAACGCAGAAGGCAACCTCCGCTATTACAGGAATGTTAGAGGAGCTATAATAAATGCCATCCGTTTTGTTTGACATAATTAGTTTACCGTTATCATCTGATAAAGTAATTTGTTATTGCTATATGTGAATAATAATTTTACTATTGTAAATTTGCAAGCAGTTTTGGGGTCCCCCTTTTCCTGTTATGCTTTTTGAAAATGCATAGGTACAATGAATAGGTGGTATTTATTGTCTGTTTTACTGGTGCATATTTTTGTTATTATTATTTTCAATTTAACACATATTTTCAGTTTCAGTATTATATTTCAGGATTAAAACAAGACTGACAGGGTGCAGACACCACATTAACTCCACCTTGTTAGTTTAAACAGTCTTACAGACTTTGATGTAAGGTTATTTCCTCATTGAAATTTTAGACTACTTAATTAAATACATAATTACATGAGTTGTACATTAGTGCATACTCCACTGCTTTTTAAAGCATGTACTTAGTGTACACTGGTACACTTGTCTTTGTGTTTACAAAACTGTACACTTGTACACATTTGCATTTCGTACACTGGTACGTTGTTGGGTACACTAGTACACAATGGCAAATGAAGAAATAAATGATCATATACTGGTACACAATTGCAATATGAAATGATTGTACACTGGTACACATTGCAAAACAATCTGATGATACATTGCTTATACAGTGGTATGTACATTTTGTACATGTATTTTTGTACACTGGTACACAAATTTAATGATACATTAAATATACTGGGATAAAACTGTACATTGGTACAATAAAACATTACCAGTATATCCATGCAAATCAAACTTTGTAATTCCATTCGATTATTTATTGGTATGCAATCCAAATGAAAGGAATACCGACAGTTACAATACAATCATGACAACAACTGCAATGAATGATATTACAGTATACATTTATAATTGTATCAATAATATTGGTCTAACTTAGAGCGCTTGTACACAATTCCATGACATAAATACAATATACATTAAAACATTTACATACAGCAGTACACATTTGCATTTCGTACACTGGTACGTTGTTGGGTACACTAGTACACAATGGCAAATGAAGAAATAAATGATCATATACTAGTACACAATTGCAATATGAAATGATTGTACACTGGTACACATTGCAAAACAATCTGATGATACATTGCTTATACAGTGGTATGTACTTTTGTACATGTATTTTTGTACACTGGTACACAAATTTAATGATACATTAAATATACTGGGATAAAACTGTACATTGGTACAATAAAACATTACCAGTATATCCATGCAAATCAAACTTTGTAATTCCATTCGATTATTTATTGGTATGCAATCCAAATGAAAGGAATACCGACAGTTACAATACAATCATGACAACAACTGCAATGAATGATATTACAGTATACATTTATAATTGTATCAATAATATTGGTCTAACTTAGAGCGCTTGTACACAATTCCATGACATAAATACAATATACATTAAAACATTTACATACAGCAGTTCATTTTGTACAGTGGGACTGATAAAACTGTATACATTGATACAACATTACATTATATACATATGAATATCACTGGGTACACTTGTACACAATTCCATGACATAAGCACACTTTACATTTAAACATTTGCATACATTTGTACAACAGATTATTATGTACATGGGTACAATAAACCAATGATTTAATGACTTAGGAGATGGCAGAACCACCACGTAAATCCAGAAGAATTTCCTCAAAAAGGTCTCGAGCCCTCCACATAGAAGATAATCAGGAGGTACATATACCAGCTCAATCAAATGCATGTAGCACTGCCCAGTCTGAGGGTTCTGACATTACTGAAAAAATTCAAGCAGGCATACAAGCTGCTATACCAGATATAGCAAATTCTGTTATTTCCGCGTTAAAGGTACATGGCCTAACATTTCCAACTACACAGTGTGTAAATGATACAGCTGTACATGCTGAACCGGATACTAACAGCACACCTCTTCAGAACGAAACTACAACTTATCCTGTGTTAAACAGGCCTACTGGTCAGAGAGGCAACAATAATGCTGCAAATGCTGAAACACTACATCACTTTTTGAATTCTGGTATTGACAATATTCATGATATTACAAGAACAAATATCGGAAATTCAATTTTACAGCCGATTACATTGGAGGCTGATTTACGTAAAGCTGACAACTCAGTAAATTATTCGTGCCAGTATTTCAAAACCACTTGCTTTGGGCATTGACCCCAAAATAAAAACAAAAAATTTGGGCTCGAGAATACATTGATTTAGGCTGTCTATTAAATAAGAAGCAGTCTAAAGTGAAATTTCAGCCTACTGAAACAAGTGAAGGGGGTATGGCTTGGGAAAAACAACAACCACCCACTTATAGGTTTGAAAAGATTTCCCACTGGCTGTCTGCATTTCATATTTTTGTCAGTATTTATTCTGAAAAATATCCTAAGGAAACAGGATCCCTTATGAAATATGCGGATATAATTCAGAATCTAGCCCGCAGATCATGTGATGTGGCTGCTTATATATATGATCGTACTTATAGAGAATGGCGCGAACATGATTATGAAAGTTTACCTTGGGACCAAGTCAATAATGAACTGTACTATGTCCTTAGGTCTAAAAATTAAGTTTGACAATCTCAGTAAAAATTTAAAATCATTGCCCTTTCTAGTCAGTGGAGCTCCACAAAGGAGCTCTTTGTGGATCTCCAAGAAATATTGTTACAGCTTTAACAACAACGATGGCAGATGTGAGCGCGGGCAAAACTGCAAATACCCACATGTATGCGAAAAGTGTGGCGGGGGTCATTTTAAGAGACTGTGCAGACAACCATATAAAGGAAAGAGTCAACCAAAGTTTAACAACAGACCAAAGAACGACAATGTCCCCAATAAAAAATGCTTTTAGGATTCCCACTATGGGATCAGTATTATTTTGATAAAACATTACCTATGGGGTTAAGCTTTTCTTGTAAACTTTTTGAAACTTTTAGTACAGCAGTTCACTGGATTATTGATCATAAGCTAGGAGGCTCGGGCTGTGTTCATTTTTTAGATGATTTTCTTTTTGTAGGGCCAGCTAATTCCCCACTTTGTCTGCAAACGTTAGAAATGTTTTTGACAATGTCAAAACAGATAGGTTTGCCTATTAAAGCAGACAAAACTGTTTTTCCAACTACAACTTTGACATTTTTGGGTCTCGACCTTGACTCTGAGTTGATGGAAATCCGTTTACCTCTTGACAAACTAGGCAAATTGAAGGATCAATTCAATCATTTTAAGTTCAAAAAAAAAATCCACATTGAGAGAACTACAGTCATTAATAGGCCTATTAAACTTTGCATGTTCAGTGGTCCCTCCAGGTCGTGCAATTTTAAGGCGACGTATAGACCTTACCATTGGCTTATCAAAACCTCACCATCATCGCCGCCTTAATAAGGAGACTAGGTCAGATATACAGGCTTGGCTGATCTTTGTGGAAAGTTTTAATGGAAAATGTCTCTTCTTATCAGATAGATGGGGAACATCTGAACAATTAAACTTGTACACAGATGCAAGCAATATTGGATTTGGGGGTCTGTTTCGAAAACATTGGTTCGCAATCAAATGGCCTACTGACTGGTTGAAGTACCATATTACTATTCGGGAATTTTTTCCTATTGTAGTAGCAATACAATTATGGGGTAATGCCTTGAGTAACAAATGTGTCACATTTTTCACAGATAATTCAGGGGTTGTCCATATCATCAATAAGCAGTCCTCTAAGGATCCTACAATTATGAAATTAGTAAGGAAATTTGTTGTTCTCACATTACAATTTAATATTTTATTTAAAGCTGTCCATATACCGGTATAAAAAACACTGCAGCAGATCATCTTTCTCGTTTGCAGATTCAGAAGTTCAGAGAAGAATTTCCATGGATGAATCCACTTCCAATAGTGAACTCTGTGGACATTCCGCAACTTTGAAACAAATACAAAATGTAGCTACAAATCTGATTCATGGGTCCTTAGCAAAATCGTCTAAAGAGTCTTATAGACGAGTATTTGCCTTTAATAAGGAATTTATGCTTTTGTACTTCCCACTAGAAATTGTCTTTCCAGCTTCTTTGGAACATCTTACTTTATTTATTGCTTACTGTTTAAAAAAAAAAGATAGCTTCATCTACTGTTTTAACTTATATGTCAGCTATAAGCTTCTTGTTACAATTAGGTGGTTACGAAGACTTAACTGGTCACTTTATTATCAGTAAAGCTCTTCGAGGCTATCATAAAGAAAAGGCTGCTAAAGACAGCAGACTGCCCATTACGCCATCAATATTAAAAGGTTTATGTCAATCTCTACCCAAAACCTGTTCTTCAAGGTTTTTACAATTAATGTTGCATGCAATGTATTTGCTTGCATTTCATGCATTTTTAAGAATTGGAGAAATAACTGGATTACCCCCACCACTAGGTAATTGTCTTAGTGTAAATGATATCAAATTTCTGCAAGGTGATAGTGAGGGCCTTGAAATTCAAATGTCTAAATTTAAGCATAGTACAGGTAAACATATACCTGTGCTGTTTCTTTCTAGTAACAACAGTAATAAGGCAGTTTGTCCGGTTCATTCCCTATGGTCTTATTTACAACTAAGGGGAAAGAAATCTTCCAATGTCCAGCCCCTTTTCTCCTTCATGGACAATGCCCCCATTACAAGATCATTTTTCAATAGCCAATTGCAGCTATCCTTAAAATTTGCAGGTTTAAATGTTAAAAACTAGAAATCCCATAGTTTTCGAATTGGAGCAGCTACGACTGCTTGGGCTAAGGGGTTTTCCGAAGAACAAATTCAACAAATGGGTCGTTGGAATAGCGAAACATTTAAGAAATATATTCGAATACCTTTATTGAGTCTTCAGTAAAAACCTTGGGGACAAGGGCCTCAGTGTTCTAGTTTTTCTTTGGCCAGCCAGTGGGTATATGATTATTATTGCTTAATGTCTTTTATTGATTTTATTGTGCAATAAAAAAAATTTCCTATGTACATATTTTTTTTATTATGGCTTGTGTATAGTACAGTACTGGCGACAAGGGCCTCAGTACTGATGAATGATGTAAGTTAAATACCTCGGTTGAGTCTTAAGTAAACACTTGGGGACAAGGGCCTCAGTGTTTAAAAATATAGTAATTTTATCATTATGCGGTTTATTGATTACAAACATTCTCCTGTGTTAAATAGTTTATGTTAAAATAAATCTTGTATGCAATGCACATTTTCAGTTTAATGAAAGTGTTGTGGATGGGGTATATTGTTTCTTTCACAATATGTCTATTGAGCAAAATTACATATTGCTCAAGGCACAATAATGTGGCGGTTTTACCCCCATCTTTGACGGTTTTTTAGTTTCTAGTAAATATCTAGAACTTTGTCTTGAAAATGTTTTTTATATGATTCATATAATATCTGGTTATTATGTGTAGTTATTTTTTGTGTAGTTTACTGCAATTTTAATTATGTGTAGTTTTGTAGTTTAGTGCATTTTTAATTATGTCATTTAATAATAAATGACCATTTTCAATTTCAACAATTGTTTTCTTATTGAGTTATACCGTCAAACAAAGCACAACACTATGGGATGGGGCCATAAAGGCATTTTATATCTTATAAATATTTTTATGGCACATCCCATTAAAATTATCTAAATTACTTCCCTTTGAAAAGTAAAATTTTTCAGAGTTCATTAATGGTTTAACTATTTGCGCATGCCCTAGAAACAACTGGTCATTCTCGCTAGCCATCATTACACAGTTCACATCATCATCAATTTCATGTTTTGAAACTTCATTTTACAAACACCCTCCCACCCTCCCTATTTTGTGAAAATGTATCTTTGATGTTGGCGGTTTTACCCCCATCTTTGACGGTTTTTTAGTTTCTAGTAAATATCTAGAACTTTGTCTTGAAAATGTTTTTTGACAACTATTTTACCTATTTTGTTCCTGTATTTAAATACTGTTACAGTGACAGCCGGAACCTTTGAACCGTAATGAGAGCGGGAGGTTTGGCGCCTTAAAATCTGATTCAACCCACCATTTCTTTAGAAATGCCTGTACCAAGTCAGGGTCATTACGGTTTTCACAGTTTTCCGGTTGTTGACCGATTTTGTCTGTTTATATAATTATGAGTTTTGACTTTCCCTTTGTAAGATTGTTCGGAGTTCGGTAATTTTGTTATTACCTTTATTTTATATGATTCATATAATATCTGGTTATTATGTGTAGTAATTTTTGTGTAGTTTACTGCAATTTTAATTATGTGTAGTTTTGTAGTTTAGTGCATTTTTAATTATGTCATTTAATTGGTTACTGAGTTGTACCTAAAGTAGTGGGTTGTTTGATTATGGGTATATGTGTAATTGATTTATGGAAACTAATGCTTTTCTAGAGTTTTTCTCCTCATAGGTTTTTATCTCTAGTTTTTAATGCAGGGTTTCCTCAGCTTTGATATATGATATATGATATAGATATTTATACTGTATTAATATGTTTTTTAGTTTCTAGTAAATATCTAGAACTTTGTCTTGGCGGTTTTACCCCCATCTTTGACGGTTTTTTAGTTTCTAGTAAATATCTAGAACTTTGTCTTGAAAATGTTTTTTATATGATTCATATAATATCTGGTTATTATGTGTAGTTATTTTTTGTGTAGTTTACTGCAATTTTAATTATGTGTAGTTTTGTAGTTTAGTGCATTTTTAATTATGTCATTTAATAATAAATGACCATTTTCAATTTCAACAATTGTTTTCTTATTGAGTTATACCGTCAAACAAAGCACACCACTATGGGATGGGGCCATAAATGGAATTTTGTTAGCAACGATTTATTAAGACTACTTTTTTTTTAAACAAAAGGCCGAGTAAGATTTTTATATAACCAAAATGGCTTTTGATTTATTTAGCTTGTAATTTTAAAAAACATTTACAATGCACATTACAAACTTCGCATATTAATGAAAATGATAAAAACAAATTAGAACTTTTTCGGAATAACATATGAGTATTTATTATTTATGAACATAAAGCTAATGCATGGTAATAATTGTATCGTCTAATTGTGTATATTATAATGAAATGTAAAAACAAATGAATATGAAATATGTTTAAGTGGACTTTTTATTTTTATTTTCACTTGCTACCCCTGGACAAGTGAGATTTATGTAAAACAGGGACCCTTAATGTTCACTCCTGGGCCATTAAGGTTATTGTAAACAGGAGATTTTGAATAAACTATATTATGATAAAAAAAAAAAAATATATTTAAGAGGTCAATTGAATGCTGTCTAAGCATTTATATTATAGTCAATGTGTATGTCGTGTATATATTTGTATGTGTAACTATGTAAATAAGACACACACTATGACAGGTGTTTGTGAGCACCTATGACAACTATAAGACAAATGCAGCACTAAAGTGAAATAGTAGATGCGGTATTACATTACAACTTATTACTTTATCCCAAACCGAACGGATGTTGATCTTGTTTTACACGAAATCCCCAGATGTTGTGTATCAAATATAAAATGTACTTGTGGGAATATTTTAAAGTGATTAATGATTACTCATGTAAACGTAATTCGTGGTAAACGGTTTAAAAGTATTGGCCATGTAGTGAGGCTGCACCCATAATAGTTATGATATTTTAACTCAAATTTATTTTTATTCTCGTAGATGAATGTCTTATAATTTATAATAATTGGATGATTTATTAGCATTTCAATTTTTGGCTTGACCACCCTAGTCATGGCGAAGTGTCCTCGATACAACATTATGTGATAAAGTTTGTCAGTGACATTACGACAGGTCGGTGGTTTTCTCTGTGTATTCCGCTTTCCTCCACCAATAAAACTGACCGCCACGATGTAACCGAAATATTGTTGAAAGTGGCGTTAAACACAATAAATCAAACCTATCAACCTGATCAATCTTTCTAGCTTTCACCGAAGAGGACGAAAAATTAACAAATATATCACCACGTCAGCTGTAATATAATTGGGCTGACAAGCCCTCTAACATCATAAACATGAGGTGGGTGTCCAAAAGTAATAACACAATATTAATGATATTAAAATGAATGTTGCACGCATCACAATCGTTTTCTCTGTGCTCTGTGAATAGCGCGTGTGTCATACGAAAGCTCAGAAGGATCATTCGAGACTCAAGATTCGAAATTCTAGATTCAATAAATGAAATTCAAGATTCGACATTCAACATCTAAAACAACCAATAAAAAAAAACGCTTCTAAATTATTATTTTCTTTATGGTCAATGAAATGCCTTTTAACTTAATTTCATACACAGCAAAATAAAAAAAGGGGAAACAAAGAAAAATACAACTTTTTCTTCATTAAAAGAAATAAACCTATTCATTAACCAAGATTAAAGAATAAACAAATAAATTAACGTACAATTGAACATAATAAATTATTGAAAACAACGAAAGTGACAACTGTAGTACACATTTAGTGATAATGGAAACAGTTGCAGTCAGTAACAGAAGATATTAATAAAATACGGATAATATGACAAGAAACTCTATATATTGTCCTAAATCACTAAAATAAAGTCAGTGTGAATATATTTGATTTTGAGTAGCCTCCCTTTATTTAAGTAAGAGTTATCTCTCTTCAATGTAACATAGTGGCTTTCATCCCATTCGTTAATCTTGAATATCGAGTATTGAATCTCGAATGATCCTTCGGTGCGTTCGTAGTTTCACCATATCGAGTATTAGGTTTGATGTTTGCGAAATGATCAGTCTGTTGTCTCATCAAGCTGTATATAATTTCTATGAAGAACAATCCCAACGGATAAAATATACGTAACTTTGTATGACGAAATAAATCATAGTTTTTATATATATTTCAGGGTTCACCAAATATTGATGACCACATTATTACACTCAAAGCAGAGACATATACGCCTTTAAACGAAAATATCATTCCTACAGGTATGCTAGCTTTAATATTGATTGATTGATTGATTGATTGATTGATTGTTGCTTAATGTCAAGTGAGCAGTATTTCAGCAAATAATTCAAGTTTACAATAATTCAAACAGGTGACAAAGTGGCGGGACTGGAGTCATTTATTGGCAGAATTGTAGACTACCATAGGAAAAAAGAAGATAAAATGAATATTATTATTACAAGGCATTTTTATAGCGCATTATATAACCATACAATTACTCTAAGCGCTTTACATGTTTAAATTATACACAAATTTGTACATAAATAAGAAAAATAAGTGAAGTAAGAACAATACATTTAAAAGCATGCACAATTTAATCAAATACCGGTATAAAAACTTTAACTCAAAAAGCTTAACCAAATTGAATTAAAAAGAAGAAAATTGCGTATTATAAGAGAATTAGGGAAAACATATCTAAAAATATTAATCAAAATAAAGGTATAAAAATGGACATGAAATTGAATAATAAATAAACTTAGCTATCGAAATCAGTGAATGTAACTAAAAATTAATAAAAATATATTACGCAAAGACATTGAATCACAGTAAGAATTAAAAATTAATACTCAACTGTACAAAAAGACAACAAATTAAAATCAAAAGTATAAAACAATATTTTAGCAGAACAGCACCAGTTAAAACAGTCAATCACAGATCCAAATCTATACTCATTTCACAAAAGCGATTTTGAATAAATGAGTCTTTAGTCCCTTTTTAAATGCCTCAAGAGATTGTTCATTTCGAAGACTTGCTGGAAGGCTATTTCACAGAGTCCCGGCCGCCACATCAAACCTCCGCTCACCATATATTTTAGTTCGTGCGTTTTTTTGGCATTTCAATTAACGCAGCACTTTGAGATCGCAACGATCGCGCCGGTTTGTAAAAATGTATGAGTTCCCCAAGATAAGAAGAACAGCAAGTCCATGCAAGGCTTTGAACGCGTACAGTAACAGTTTATACTGGCATCGGAATTTAAATGGTAACCAATGAAGAGCCACAAGTGTGGGAGTTATATGTTCATATTTCTTTTTGCGAGTTACTAGCTTGGCAGCAGTGTTCTGAACACGCTGAAGTTTGGATACAATTGAGGCGTTCACACCATACATTAACATTACCATAATCCATTCGGGACGTTACAAATAGGTTCAAATATTTTGCCTTGAATCGGGCCACTTCGGCATCCCTATGGCAACTGTTCCCCTCTCCTAGTCGATCTTTTCCTATACTCCTATGAGGCAGAGTTTATACAAAATCTGACCAAAGACACACAAAAAAATACAGAAGCAAAAACCTTTTCACTTTCTTCTCATCTTTCAAAAGGTTTTTCGGAAGAACACCTGGTTGAAAAGTATTCTGTAGCGTACAGTTAACAAAAGATGGTATTTATATTTTGGTTCAAAGTTGTTTATTGTTTAACTATTATGTCTCTACGATTTCCTTGTATACGATTTAATATTTAGATAATGGTTGAGGCCATCGGCTATTATTATACCCGACAACGTCTGTGTCACGAAGGTTAAATATATTATGTATAATGTTCAAGATTGTAGCGTTCTTCTAATAACATTTCATCTGGTTATATGCGAGTGTTGACATGGTACTAACACGTGGACAACATCTATTTCACTAAGAGGAGAAGTTTGGACGCATAAAACAGTTTAACACTGACACTTTTTATTGCGGTGCCTGTGCCAAACTAGGAAATTGAGAGGTCATGTTTTTGTGTGTTAATGATATCGATTTTCCCTCTTTCTACGATTTTGATATTTGATTTTGGAATTGTTCCGACAGTGTAGTATTTCTGTGTTTAATTTTATTTAAAAAAATAGATTAATTCATAATTTTACATTTTCTCCTACTACGAAATGTGTTTATCGTATCATTTCTAGCTCTTATTTTCAGCCGATTTATACATGTATCTGATATATACCGTTACAAAGTTCTCTTTTCTGTACCACACAGTTGATTAAAAAAAATATCTCTTCCAATGATATATCGTTATGGAGAAAGAAAATAGCCTCTCGAATTTGAATAAATTTGCCGGTTGTCTCATTTGGAGCTCGATCCACAGAAGTATCAATTTAAATGGACAGAACAATCGTAACCAACTCATAAATATCTTATACGATTTTCTAAGGTTTTTTGTGAAAGCTTTCTATTACCAAATACTCAAATTAAAATATCTGCAACAACAAAAAATGAGAAATGGTTCTTGTCGCTAACTTTTCATGGTATAGCTTACCAAAGAAAAACAATAGATAAAGAAAAAACTATTGATGAAATTGATTGTATTGAAGTAAAAGCAATAGTTCTGATAAATTAACCGCCACGATATAACTGAAATAGTGTTGAAAGTGGCATTAAACACCATAACATTAACCTCATATCTTGTATTATATTTTTCATTTTTAAATCTTAATTCGTTTCAAACTCTTTGATAATATTATAATTAGGTGAGATAGCCCCTGTGGCTGGTACTCCATATGATCTACGAACACCAGTACGCCTCGGAGATAGAATAAAAGATGTAAATAATGGGAAAGGATTTGATATTAATTATTGTGTAGGAGAAACAGGCAAGATGAAACAGTGTGTAAGGTAAGATCAAACTTGACAAGCAAATGTTTGGAATTGTACAAATAGCTACTTTCGTTTTCAATTCTGATGTAGGTTGGAATTTTTGGATCTTCATCTTATATGATAATACTCTAACTTTATTTTAAATTACTAAGATTGTGATCATATGTGGTAGTCTTAATTATGATACGTGTTATCACATATTTATAAGTAATAACGTCAATTTTGCCCATACGTAAACACCGAAGTGCCACAGCGATATTAGCCCATGGGCAGATATCGGGGGAAAACTCTGATAACATGATATTAAACCTCTTTATAAATAGAACAACATGATATCAAACCTCTCTATAAATAGAACAACATGATATCAAGCCTCTTTATAAATAGAACAACATGATATCAAGCCTCTTTATAAATAGAACAACATGATATCAAGCCTCTATATAAATAGAACAATGCATGCCTTTTTCCATATCAGGACTGTTATCATCCCTCAACCGATATCAATCACTCATAGTTTGGTGTGTGTGTGAAGTTAATTTTGTTCTTTTTAATTCAATGTTGAAATATGTGATAAATAGATTAATGCACGCCTTTTCCATATCATCCCGAGAGGCCGATATCGGCCAGAGTGATAACAGTCCTGATATGGAAAAGGGCATGCATTAATCTATAAGTAATATTGAAATTCATCTACATCAATATTTGCGTACTGTTGTTAACCTTCAGAGCGTAGACGTGTCCACCTGACACATGGGTTGAGCTTTGAAAATGGTCAAATTTTAAATCATTCTTGAAGTACAATGTAACTAGATCGATTACGAAAAGTATCGAACCAAATGGAAAAAAAGAGTATTCCCGAGAAGAGTAGAATGTGATAGCCTTTGCAGGCATGTAAACTAGCCAAATACATAGCGAGTAGTATACGTGACATTAGGTTAAAATTAATAGATTAAACTTCTACTCAATAAACATTTTATCGTGCGATCATCTTATTGTTTGGATAACCATTTTTTACCACATGATGTTGGTGTTGCTGATTCTTTAGTGTTTTGTAGTTCATTGTTTGTCCTTTTTCCTGTAGCCATTGTATTTTCTGCCCTTCTAGGATATATGACTTTTCCTAATATTTAATTATCTATTTTGGGTTTCGTATTATGCTTTGACATTTAGCTTATGTATTCATAAACGTTAGAGAATACAGAAGGGGCAATCAAAAATGGACAATCCAGAGAAACTGGCAACATAGACGAAATAAAACACAACACAATATGTGTCGGACACCACTATGCGCAAACAAACACAAATAACGTAAATAAGACATGAGCCCTCTTACAAACAACTGGAGGTAAAGACCGTCGTTTTTATGTGGAAATCGTAATTTTGGTACTTTGCTGGTTGTTTTCATATTGTGGTTATATTTTATATGAAACCTTGTATTACAGAGTTGAACATCCACCATCGGGAAGAGTAATGGAAGTCTCTACAACTGAACCTGGACAACAGTTGTATACATCATACTATTTGAAGGATGTGAAAGGGAAAGGCGGAGCCGTCTATGGACAATTTAGTGCCCTATGCCTGGAAACACAACATTATGCTGATAGCGTAAATCACGTAAGATTCTTGAAACATAATATATTACGGTAGTAAAAAAAGACATATCAATTATTTTATATATCACAGCCACTACAGTCATTTATACAATATTTCAAAACCGAAAGATTAGCCCACCAAAATCAAAATACTTAAAAACTATATCTCAGGAAAAAAACACCGAATCACTAAAAAGATAAGAACATAGCGTTTAAAACATTATCGAAACACACCATAAATCTTTCATCTTACAAACACGGAGGCATCAACGCCTTTAATTCCCATCAGACACCCCATAGCCATGTCATACCACAGTGTCATTACAAAGTTTCCCTTCTGAAAATACACTCTTGTGACATCTTGAGTCTGAATGCCAGCATACAGTATGCATTCTAACCTAGAACGATACTTTCTTGAGACGTTATCTTTCCGCTCTACCTTACATCGGGAATCCTATATCCCGATGTCAGTGTAACATCGAAACAGGGAGCACCATATGTCGGCTTGTGTCGTGGTCTATCGTCGTCCTGACATTAGTTTTCCATAATCCGCTACTCGTCTTGCGCTACTTGATAGAAAATAACCTGAACCAGACCTACACATATAGTTCTACAGTACATGAAGGTGTGAACTTGCTGTTGTATTTCTTTGTTTTTAATATTACATTGATTCCTAATGTTTTCAAGAGCCACAAAAGGGATTGTCAATGTGGCACAGAGTGGAGTTTATATCTTTAATAGACAATACTTACAGATTACTCAACAAATGTCAACCAAATTTGCACATTTTATATTACAGTAACTGAAGGTGTGAACTTGCTATTTTATTTTTATCACATTATTTTTGGCGGCATTTGCCAATTGAAATCCAGGTGCTGACTTGCGATAGGCACAGACATGTTGCGGGTTTAAAGTAGCTATACAGATCCCTTCTTGATAATTGGATCTTCAAAGGAAATACAGTCCAATTTTAAAACCCCTTCGATATTCTCTAATGTTTATCTATGAACAAGATCTAAAAAAAATATGCACATATTCGCTTTCAAAATGAATGACAACAAAAACATGAACATTACAACAGAAGGTGCAATGATCGCTCGTAGTTAACTGACTAGAAGGTAGAATCTGTTGGATAAAAGATATTACTCTTCGGAAGAAAAATTAATATTAAGTACATTTTAATACCGTTCTAGAAATTGCCAAGCATGTCTTCAATACAAAAATGAACTTAATCATTAATATATATAATAAATATTGAGATTGTATGAAAAAAAGATGTTGAATTTTTCATTACTTTTATCTTTTAAGGATAATTTTCCAAGCACCATTATTAGACCAGGTGATACATATAGACATACTACATCATACAAGTTTAGCATAGTTACTAAATAGTTCTCGTCAATACGAGAAGAAAAAGGATAGAAACGTAACACGGGAGATAATTTTGATGCCAAATGGCAATTTTTTCCCCAAATGATTTCTAGATGCAATTGTTCAATAAAGTATTTACTACATTTACACCTGTTATTACTGTTTTACTCGGTATTTGTCTTGTTATTAAATCTGATAACGATGGAAAATGAAATCCATTTGATTGGTTTGGTTTTATGGTGTTTAACGCTACTTCCAACAATATTTCAGGGATATCGTGACGGTCAGTTTTATTTGTGGAGGACCCGGACAAAACCACCGACCTGTCGCAAGTCACAGACAAGCTCTATCACATAATGTTGTATACCTCGCCTTGATCAAGATTCGATTTCATAACATCAGTGGTGATAGGCACTGATTACACAGGTAGTAATAAATTCAACAAAAGTAATACATTCAACTACCATCCGATAACGGCCACGAAATCAATTTGAAATATACTGAAATTGGTGGCACGTTATTGTGAAGAAGGTGTGTATGACAAGTTTTACAAATCCATTCTGAGGCACTAAAAACCATTTGTATTTCTGAATGGAATCGGGTTTCAGATAATACGACTGAGTTTGAAGCAAGGTGCATAATATACTGATAATATTTCTGATGACAAAATTTAGAAATTAATCTCTTGTATAATTGTAAAGAAATCGGTCATTAATTGCTGCAAGGTTTTGAGAGTGAAACGATGTGATTTCATTTGTGCTAGTCTACGATTTTTTCTTATACTTGCTACACTTTCTGTGACGAAAGATGGCATTGGCAATTAGATTGCGGTTCAAAGTTGAATATTGTCTCACTATTATAGCTTACGTATACTATCCAATATTTAAATGATGGTTGAGGCCATCGGTTCTCTTTAATAGAACATATACATATGACAAGAAGAGTTTGAAGATGCCAAAGGGGTAATCAGAATCATCCGTAAATAGAAAAAGAACAAACAACACAATGGCCTAAAGGACATACAACGATCTACAAAACATACACATAAAATTAAAATCAAGAAAAACGAATCCCACTAAAAATCGGGGGTGAACTCAGGTTCCCCGGAAAGGTAAGCAGTTCCTGCTCCACTAGTGACACATGTCGTGTTAATCTAGTTACAAGAAGAGTTTGAAGATACCAAAGGGGCAATCAGAATCCGTATATCGAAGAAGAACAGACAACACAATGGCCAAGAGAAAATGTACAAATGGGCAAACAACGATCTACAAATCATACATATAAAACTAAAGATCGAGTAACACGAACTCCACTAAAAACCGGGGGTGAACTCAGGTGCTCCGGAAGGGTAGGCAGTTCCTGCTCCACTAGTGGCACCCGTCGTGTTAATCTAGATACAAACCCGGTAATAAGTCGTGAATGAGGAAAGGACCGGGAAGTGTTATTTTCAAGATAATTATGGATGCTGTTGAAGATTATGCCAGAAGGTGGATAAAGAGAGAAGTAGACCAAGATCCTGAGTTAGAGTCCTTGTCAGACTGGGTTAGAACAATTAGATCTCTAGTACAAGGTCGGATTCACAAACTCAAAAATTGTGTTAATATTCGACCTAAGTCTGTATTTAAAGACCAAGAAGCTGTTAAGTGTCTTTCCTCTCTTCATGACAAATATGTTATCGTTCCTGCTGACAAGGCTTCCAACAATATCGTGTTTGTATGTAAATCATATTACTTCGAATGCCTAATCAAGAAATTAGGCATAAATAGCAACACCTCTAGTAATATCACATACAAACCAACTTCGTTCGACAAAGATGAAATCCTAGCTAACCACAGATCATTCATGACCTCTTTAAACATTCCCTCTGGTAAAGAGTCTGAGGATTTACCCTATTTATATTGGATACCTAAACTCCATAAGACACCATACAAAGAAAGGTACATAGCGGGATCATCAACTTGTTCGACGAAAGAATTGTCTATTCACCTGACAAAGATTCTGTCTGCAGTAAAAGTGGGACAACAGAAATATTGTGAAACTGTTTACTTGCGTAGTGGCATAAATCACATGTGGATTTTGAAAAACTCTAAAGATCTTTTGGATAACCTGAAATCAAGATCTTTCTCTCAGGTATCCTCCATCAAAACATTTGATTTTTCAACTCTATATACCACCTTACCGCATGAAAAATTAAAAACCCGCTTAAAAGAAACAATTCATAAAGCTTTTAGTCATAGAAACTATGGCTCCAAATTTGTTGTGTTAGGCTACAATTCCACATATTTTTCAAACAAAATTCATAAAGGTAAAACATGCTACTCCGAGGAACAAGTGATCAGTATGCTGGAGTTCCTCATCGATAACATATTTGTCTCCTTTGGAGGGACACTGTTTCAGCAGGTCGTCGGCATACCAATGGGTACGAATTGTGCCCCTCTTCTAGCCGATTTATTTTTATACTCATATGAGTCGGAGTTTCTTCAAACGCTTGTAAAAGATAAGAAGATTCATGAGGCTAGAGCCTTTAATTTCACATACAGGTATATTGATGACGTTTTATCTATCAATAATTCTAGATTTGCAGAATTTCTTCCATTGATATATCCTCCAGAGCTGGAAGTTAAAGAGACCACCGATACAGCTTCGTCCGCATCATTTTTGGACCTATACCTCGAATTTGACGACAGTGGTCAACTCAGTACTAAAATTTATGATAAGCGGGACGACTTCAATTTTAAAATCATAAATTTTCCAAACATGTGCAGCAATATACCAGCTTCTCCTGCATATGGTGTTTACATCTCGCAATTGATTCGCTATGCAAGGGCCAGTAGCAATTATTCTGATTTCCTGAAACGTCATCTTCATCTGAGAAACAGGCTACTGGACCAGGGCTATAAAAAGATTCGCCTTATTCGATCTCTTAAAAAGTTTATATTCCGATACCAATATCTTGTCGAAATATATTCCGTCTCTGCAGAAAAAATTATAAGCGATGCATTTTCATATAGTGAAAATGTATAAAGATAAAGAAGTCACAAATGTCAAGAATTTTTTTGTCAATGTGTGACGTAAAAGTATTTTTGACATTTACGTCACCGAATATGGTACTGCTTTGACAACTATTTTACCTATTTTGTTCCTGTATTTAAATACTGTTACAGTGACAGCCGGAACCTTTGAACCGTAATGAGAGCGGGAGGTTTGGCGCCTTAAAATCTGATTCAACCCACCATTTCTTTAGAAATGCCTGTACCAAGTCAGGGTCATTACGGTTTTCACAGTTTTCCGGTTGTTGACTGATTTTGTCTGTTTATATAATTATGAGTTTTGACTTTCCCTTTGTAAGATTGTTCGGAGTTCGGTAATTTTGTTATTACCTTTATGACGAGGAAGTTAAAGATCATGGCTGCTGGCATATTTTTGGCTCTCACAATTTATGTCTATTTTGCCAGCTGCATCAATAGATATTACAATTTGGTCGTACCTGATGAAGATTTTAGGTTAAGAAAGTATTATTTTGAGTTCACAGGAATAATGTTTTATAAACAGTGAATTTGGCCAAATTTATATTTATATTTTCAAGTCAAATAAGAACGTCACCATCAAAAAATATTTTTGTCATTCATTCCCATCTGTAAACGTACTAATTTTTCCACATGTCGCTCCACCCGGACACATTATTCTGATTCCAAGCCAACCAGTATTTGCTATTTCTCCTTAATGCTGCCTGCTTAGCGGAGAAGCAACACATACCAATCTTATAGTCTTTGGTTTGACCCGACCAGGACACGAACTCGAGACGAGCATGCTAACCATTACGTCACCAATGCGATTGCCCTAATTACATGATTAATTCCTAATCACATAATTAGCTAATGCAATGATTAAATTCTGTTGCTGAACCTTTTTGTAATCAATGCATTAACTAGTCATATATCTTTTAATCACTTGATTAGCAAGTGATCATGATGACCCAACATTCAGCTGGGCAAAGCACATCGCCTTCCTGTCATCTGCTGTCAAAATGGAGAATGAAGACAATCCGAAAAAGCTGCCCAGGTTGAGAAACGCTACTTTCTCCCCGTTAGAGGTTTATGTTTGGTTTATGGTGTTTAACGTCACTTTCAACAATATTTCAGTTATATCGTGGCGGTTCACCGTTAGAGGAGTTCATACTTCAGAGAGAAATACCAAGCAAATTTGATGTAGCATCGTGTTAACCCTTCATTCATATGACGATTGGAATATTCAAAGAATGGCTAGTTAAATATTTCTTTGTACATAAGATTGTTTTAAAAGCAATTCTCCGATTATCTGGCAATTTTTGCTGTCAGTAAAATGGCGTCATATGTTTTCGTATGAAGTAAAAACAAGGCCGATATACGGGATGGAAACGAATATAAAATCCGGAAATGGCTGGTTTTAAAATTTCATGGTTCTGGCCATCTAGAAATCATACTACATCTAAATCAGAATGTTTGAAAATGACCACTTTCAAAATTGTGTTTACTTTTGATGTTTTTTTTTTAGTGCTGAAACCACATGCACTGCAAGGTGACGTGTATTTTATATAAGAAACAGGCACATTTCAGTCAGCTCTTTTGTTTACAAGTACGATCAGTGACTACATGACAGGAAGAGCCGGTGTCTGAGAGGCAGACGACATAGTTCAATTTTATATACCCTTCTGGATTTTTTTCCAGCTACTTTTTTAGCATTACAAAAAGTATGGTTCAGTAGGTAGGTTCACTATTTTTGGTACTTACGTCTTTAAAAGCAACCTTGAACATTTTTTACAGATGGAGTCCTGTTTACGTTCCAGAAATAGAAACCGGAAGACACGTCAAAAATAATGCGTACGCTGTGGAAATCAAAATAAAATGGATAATACGAAAACATATGACATACGAAAACACATACCGTGACGATAGGTATGGCCAGTCAAAATATGAACTACAGCAAAATGCTTTGATTTCATATCCAAATGAAAGAGGCTAAAAAACTGATAGCATAATGTAGCGCTCCAGGAGTAGAACCTCTGAACTATAGGAGTGTTCTAATTCTCCCAAATATCTCCGTCTAGGCAAAGTAAACCCTTAGATCAACAAATTACTATTAATTATTACCACGGTAACGACAAATCAGCCAAGTGATGACAATGTATTTAGCATATGAAGACTAAATTTCCAGGTTGCAGGCTTTAATAATCATGGAGAGTGAATAAGTTTCCATATTTTATTATATTACTTCAATTCAATTCAGTATCAGATCAATTTACAAGATCAAAATGTTCAAAATATCTTGGAGACCAGCTCCACAGTTCTGTCAAAATAAATCCATGTTTCCAAACTAAGCTTTTACTATTTTTAGTTACTTTTACTTTCCATATCTTTGATTAACATGTATTTTTAAAAGTAAAATATTATGTCAAAAGTGTAAAAAAATATATATTTCAACCAGAGACTCAAAAATACTGACCGTTCCATTCAAAACCAAAAACAGAACTCCCGATATATGGCGTCAATGACGTCACATCGAAACGTAAAAATATTCCACCAACGGTGGGGAAAATCCCACCGCTGGTTGGAAATCACCAAAGGTGCACGCGCACTAACAAAAATACTTAATGCAATTTTAAAACTAATAACATATTTCTTATTTTCTAAAAGTAACTCCTCAAAGTTAAAGACAGAATTTTTCTACAACATCTAAATCATCGTAAGTTAAAATTTGTACTTGGCGCCACACCGGAAGTGAACAATCGTAAACAACAAGTGGTTGATGAATGAGACTGACAGCGGGCTCATAATATGGCCACAAATTCCCCCGTAAAAACACATGACAGCTACTATAAAATGCATGAATGGATTACTACTGATCTGAGGAGTTACAATATGTCCAGGGTTACGATGTACATCAACTTAAAACGATGTTTATTGACAAAATCAGTAACGTAAATACACTTCCAAGTTAAAACATGGCAACTGCGCCTGAGCTGAAATTGACATAATTCTGTGTATTCAGTGCCAGTTTTACTACGACTACGGGTACTTTACAAATGAAAATAACACATAACCCGTATAATGATATATAAAGGACTGACCAGGTACATAATTAATGCATACAATATATATATAGCGATTCAGTTCATTTCAACAATAATAACTATGCAATCTTCAGTTCCTACACTTTCATGTTTAGCAGAGAGCAATTATAACATGTGTAGGAACTCTTTGGGATCCTGACATCGCCGACGTTATATCTGCCATAATGCAAATTTTGATAGTTTCACTTAACTTTCTCAAAGAGAGATGTTGGCTTCTAATTAAAAACAAAAGAATAAAAACTAGATCATGTTAAAGTTTAGAATCATGAGATAATTTAAACATCATGTTTCATGAATAAAAATAAAAAAAATAAACAAACAATGGGGTAAAAATACGCGGTAGTCGGTGGCGACGTACGGAAAACGGCACAGTATTTAAGCAAAACATAGTTGTATTTCGGACTTTTTCGCTATTTTCCTAGGAGCAGACAGATGTAAATAATGGCCTAGCCATGTAAAATGGACTCATCTCTAGAAGTTTAGGTAGGTATAAAGTTTTAGAAATTGCTTTCAAAGGTAGAAAAACAGATTTATTTCGGAAAATAGCAAAATGCCTCTTCGAAGAAAATGTTTCATGACTTTATACCCACATCATTGCATTCTACAGAAAATTTCACTCAATAGTCAATCTTTGATTTTTGATCAAGTTCAATAAACAAATAGCGCCTTTCTTTTAAATATAGACACAGAACGCTAAATTTGTCGTGTTTCAATTTGTTTACGTCGGCAATTTTTAACGTAACGTCAACAACAGTTTGTAAAAACGAAAGCAGATATTGCGTTGATATTTTGCGACGAATACGCTCCAAAACGTGAATATTTTACAATTTTGGGATTCATATTTTAATAAATTGATAACCTGAGATCAATTTGGTTAAATTTAGAAAATATAATCCCTTTATTAACTATTGAAGTGACATAGATAAACAAAGACACTGGAAAAACAAACATTCAGAGTATATATAGACAGCGCGAATCCTCGTGTTTGCTAGGGATATATTTTGATTCCAGATCCATATCACTAATGGCTTCAATTTCATGCACCGGAAACCAATGCATGGTCTGCAGAAAATCGGATGCGCAGTAATCTGGAACTACTTCCGGTTATTAATGTTAAAAGTCGTCCCCGATATATCTCGGCCCAAAAAATCTCGACACTATTTTGATGCACTGAATGAGCGTGAAAATTGGCAGATAATTTTCAGATTCGCGAGCATTCATGTCCGTGTCTGTTTCAATAGATGGAAAGAGCATCCTTACATTGTACTACAGTACACTCCAAAAAGTACACAGAAGTAAGTAAAATTTCTATGATTTCAATCATTCCAAGGATTTACATAATTTAAATATTAGATCACAGTCGTATGAATTTTAGTCATAAATAGAGAAAACTAGTGAAAATTTAGATGTTGGGGTAATATAATATATATATAAGAGACTCTTATATATATATTATATTACACTTATATATATATTATATTACCCCAACATAGTGAAAATTTAGATGTTGGGGTAATATAATATATCTAAATTTTCACTATTTTTCTGAGCTCTATTTATGACTAAAATGACGAGAGCTTAAGTGTAAATATATTTTATTAATTTTTTTCGTTTCAGACCTGGTGCAAAGACTGGAAGAGTAAAGTCCTGTTGATGAACTTATATGCAATAACTATTTGACTATGGTTCTCTTGTTCTGTGTAACAAGTGTGTAGAGTTTTTAACATGACTTTTGTTCATTAAAGACGTAACTTTTTAAGAATCAAAATTTAGAAATCTAATTTTATGTGTTTGATGTTGTGTTTATATATTCACGCAAGAGTTCTCATCCATGTCATTGTGCTTATGTTTACCATTATCACCTGTTGTTTAACAGTAACTCCCAGCCCACTTTACTATAAATAATGACATTTCAATGCGCAAGTCTCCCGATCAGACTGATCGGATGTTACGTCTTTAAGTAATATGTTTTCTATAAAATATCTGCTTTCCAAAATATTTTAAATCAGGAAAGCAAAGATTTATGGTTTAAAATGTTGAATATACATTGTTGGTCTTTTGCATATATTTAGTAGAGACCAGTCAGACCAAACACTCTCCAGAAGAGCGACAGTAAAAAAAAGGTCACCTCATGGTCATCAATAATGACAATTTAGTTTATTGATTTTTTTAAATTATTTTCTGTGTTTTAATGCCACTTTCAGCAATATTTCAGCTATATCATGGCAACCAGTTTTAGTGGTGGAAGAAGCTGAGTTTCGAAGTACCTGACTATTGAAAGAAAAAAAAAAAAATATCGACAAACATCACTCCATATTAATTAATGAAATTTTAAGTACGGCGATGCACAAGCTACTGGTCATATTTCTCCTGAATTATGACAGTCTTCTTTAAGTGCATATTTAAATATAATTTAAAACTATTGAACGGTTAATTTTAAGAGGTTTTTGGACCACTCCCCTGCTCATAAAGCACATTTTTATGCTTGATACATTAGTGCAAGGAAATTAGTCTGAAAACTTAAAATCTGGCAGAATTGAAATTTGACTCCGAGTATTGAACTATTGCTCAATTTTCCAATGAAGTGATTTAAAAAGAGTTTTTGTATGATTTCCTTAACAAACATACCAGAATAAAGTAATTTAGCCCAAAACAAATTATCTGTGACACAATTTTTGAAATCCCACAGAGTACCTAACATGTGCTTACAAAAATGATTCCAAAGAAAAATGTGAAACTACGATAAAGTTAACAATTCCAGAAGTTGGATATTTTGCATTTCCATTACTTTAATAAAATGTGAAACAGTCAATTTATCCTTATTTTCTCTGAACACATTACCAAATAAAAAAAAGATAATGCATTGCTGTCTGACAGGTAAAACAATGATACATTCAAGTATTGGTTATTTATGTCATATTTTGTACAAATGGTACAAACAGCTATACTTCCTCATACACAACAATGCATATGCAAACATGACAAATAGTATTTGTCTTAATATCCATCACAATACACATATACAAATTACACCCCACCTCCCGCAAATGTTTTACGTTTGACTTCCATTACCAATGCAAAATCCTTGACCGGAGCTATTCAATATCTAATTTTAACATAGATATACATATAGATTTCTAATCCATCCAAATTAATCAGATTTAGACACAATTCCAAGCAGGAATACTTTTTAAATTCTTATGATTTTCCTGTATTTACAAAATCGTTGAAGTAAAAGCCTATTTATCAAGGCAAAAAAAATGTAAGAAATTATAGTAGACTACTGGGATACTGACTAATATAAGTATATATACTTAAATATTTAAAAAAAAATAAAGAAATACCTAATAATACTCAAGGTGAGGAGGCCAGACTTCTGGATGGCAGATCTGTGGCTGGTGGTGTCAGTGGCAGGTCCGACGACTCAAAGCCCAGTGGCAGAGTGTCAGCCTGGGTCTCAGATGGTGCAGAGGGTACTGGAGTTGCATTGGTTGTTGTAGAGAATGATGCTGTAACGACAGGCATAATTGCTTTATCAGAAGCCATATGCATCCAGTGCAGTCTACTTGCAGCTGGAGACAGTGGCTTGCGATCTTTTGCTGTAATTATGGAGGCATTCTGGCTCTGGTGGATGTAGAAGTCGTCCCCTCTGAAAGAGCCCTCCCTCTGGTTCAGGTGAGGTTTGAATGTTTTGCAGTGCCTCTTTTTCTTTTTTTGTAAGTTTATGATGGCTAAGCGTGGAGATTCCCACACTAACCCTGCATCAAAACAATATTACAAAATTAATAATATACTTAATAACCAAAATTAAAGTCTATTGCTGCTTTTGAACCTTTGACACAGTGGATTGAAGTAGGTGTTTACGGGCAGGTCTTTTCTTTGTCTTTGGGTGGTTGTTTGGGTTGAGATGTCAGTTGGCGCTGTTGGATGCCCTCCAGCTGTCTCACCTGGCCTCTAAGGTAGCTGATGCCAGTGGAGACAGTGATGTAGGCTGATTTGGTTTCAGTATCTGCCTTCTGCTGGCGGCTCTCAATGCTCTCCAGCTCTTCTCCATCCTATCCATGGCCTGGAAGAGTTTTAGCAACTCTTCCTTACAGGTGTAAGAACAGTGGCAGGATGACGAGGATGATGAAGAGCAGAAACAGCCCTTACTTCCTCTAGCCTGCTGGTCACATCCTGTTCTTCATCTAGTTGTAGAATTCTCTTTACTGGAGATGCCAGAGAAGGTGAGGAGGCCAGACTTCTGGATGGCAGATCTGTGGCTAGTGGTGTCAGTGACAGGTCCGACGACTCAACGCCCAGTGGCAGAGTGTCAGCCTGGGTCTCAGATGGTGCAGAGGGTACTGGAGTTGCATTGGTTGTTGTAGAGACTGATGCTGTAACGACAGGCAGAATTGGTTTATCAGAAGTCATCTGCATCCAGTGCAGTCTACTTGCAGCTGGAGACAGTGTCTTGCGATCTTTTGCTATAATTATGGAGCCGCTCTGGTGGATGTAGAAGTCGTCCCATCTGAAAGAGCCCTCCCTGACCATCTCCCTGTGGTTCAGGTGAGGTTTGAATGTTTTGCAGTGCCTCTTTTTCTTTTTCTTTTTTTGTAAGTTTATGATGGCTAAGCGTGGAGGTTCCCACACTAGTCCTGCATCAAAACAATATTACAAAATTAATAATATACTTAATAACCAAAATTAAAGTCTATTGCTTCTTTTGAACCTTTGACACAGCGGATTGAAGTAGGTGTTTACGGGCAGGTCTTTTCTTTGTCTTTGGTGGTTGTCTGGGTTGAGATGTCAGTTGGCGCTGTTGGTTGCGCTCCAGCTGTCTCACCTGGCCTCTAAGGTAGCTGATGCCAGTGGAGACAGTGGTGTAGGCTGATTTGGTTTCAGTATCTGCCTTCTGCTGGCGGCTCTCAATGCTCTCCAGCTCTTCTCCATCCTATCCATGGCCTGGAAGAGTTTTGGCAACTCTTCCTTACAGGTGTAAGAACAGTGGCAGAATGATGAAGAGCAGGAACAGCCCTTACTTCCTCTAGCCTGCTGGTCACATCCTGTTCTTCATCTAGTTGTAGAATTCTCTTTACTGGAGATGGCAGATCTGTGGCTGGTGGTGTCAGTAGCAGGTCCGACGACTCAAAGCCCATTGGCAGAGTGTTAGCCTGGGTCTCAGAGGGTACTGGAGATGCATTGGTTGTTGTAGAGAATGATGCTGTAACGACAGGCCGAATTGGTTTATCAGAAGCTATATGCATCCAGTGCAGTCTACTTGCAGCTGGAGACAGTGGCTTGTGATCTTTTGCTGTAATTATGGAGGCATTCTGGCTCTGGTGGATGTAGAAGTCGTCCCCTCTGAAAGAGCCCTCCCTGACCATCTCCTCCCTCTGATTCAGGTGAGGTTTGAATATTTTGCAGTGCCTCTTTTTCGTTTTCTTTTTTTGTTAGTTTATGATGGCTAAGCGTGGAGGTTCCCACACTAGCCCTGCATCAAAACAATATTACAAAATTAATAATATACTTAATAACCAAAATTAAAGTATATTGCTTCTTTTGAACCTTTGACACAGTGGATTGAAGTAGGTGTTTACGGGCAGGTCTTTTCTTTGTCTTTGGGTGGTTGTCTGGGTTGAAATGTCAGTTGGCGCTGTTGGTTGCGCTCCAGCTGTCTCACCTGGCCTCTAAGGTAGCTGATGCCAGTGGAGACAGTGGTGTAGGCTGATTTGGTTTCAGTATCTGCCTTCTGCTGGCGGCTCTCAATGCTCTCCAGCTCTTCTCCATCCTATCCATGGCCTGGAAGAGTTTTGGCAACTCTTCTTACAGGTTTAAGAACAGTGGCAGAATGAAGAGGAGAAACAGCCCTTACTTCCTCTAGCCTGCTGGTCACATCCTGTTCTTCATCTAGTTGTAGAATTCTCTTTACTGGAGATGCCAGAGAAGGTAAGGAGGCCAGACGTCTGGATGGCAGATCTGTAGCTGGTGGTGTCAGTGGCAGGTCCGACGACTCAAAGCCCAGTAGCAGTGTCAGCCTGGGTCTCAGATGATGCAGAGGGTACTGGAGTTGCATTGGTTGTTGTAGAGACTGATGCTGTAACGACAGGCAGAATTGGTTTATCAGAAGTCATCTGCATCCAGTGCAGTCTACTTGCAGCTAGAGACAGTGGCTTGCGATCTTTTGCTATAATTATGGAGCCGCTCTGGTGGATGTAGAAGTCGTCCCATCTGAAAGAGCCCTCCCTGACCATCTCCCTGTGGTTCAGGTGAGGTTTGAATGTTTTGCAGTGCCTCTTTTTCTTTTTCTTTTTTTGTAAGTTTATGATGGCTAAGCGTGGAGGTTCCCACACTAGTCCTGCATCAAAACAATATTACAAAATTAATAATATACTTAATAACCAAAATTAAAGTCTATTGCTTCTTTTGAACCTTTGACACAGCGGATTGAAGTAGGTGTTTACGGGCAGGTCTTTTCTTTGTCTTTGGTGGTTGTCTGGGTTGAGATGTCAGTTGGCGCTGTTGGTTGCGCTCCAGCTGTCTCACCTGGCCTCTAAGGTAGCTGATGCCAGTGGAGACAGTGGTGTAGGCTGATTTGGTTTCAGTATCTGCCTTCTGCTGGCGGCTCTCAATGCTCTCCAGCTCTTCTCCATCCTATCCATGGCCTGGAAGAGTTTTGGCAACTCTTCCTTACAGGTGTAAGAACAGTGGCAGAATGATGAAGAGCAAGAACAGCCCTTACTTCCTCTAGCCTGCTGGTCACATCCTGTTCTTCATCTAGTTGTAGAATTCTCTTTACTGGAGAAGGCAGATCTGTGGCTGGTGGTGTCAGTAGCAGGTCCGACGACTCAAAGCCCATTGGCAGAGTGTTAGCCTGGGTCTCAGAGGGTACTGGAGATGCATTGGTTGTTGTAGAGAATGATGCTGTAACGACAGGCCGAATTGGTTTATCAGAAGCTATACGCATCCAGTGCAGTCTACTTGCAGCTGGAGACAGTGGCTTGTGATCTTTTGCTGTAATTATGGAGGCATTCTGGCTCTGGTGGATGTAGAAGTCGTCCCCTCTGAAAGAGCCCTCCCTGACCATCTCCTCCCTCTGATTCAGGTGAGGTTTGAATATTTTGCAGTGCCTCTTTTTCGTTTTCTTTTTTTGTTAGTTTATGATGGCTAAGCGTGGAGGTTCCCACACTAGCGCTGCATCAAAACAATATTACAAAATTAATAATATACTTAATAACCAAAATTAAAGTATATTGCTTCTTTTGAACCTTTGACACAGTGGATTGAAATAGGTGTTTACGGGCAGGTCTTTTCTTTGTCTTTGGGTGGTTGTCTGGGTTGAAATGTCAGTTGGCGCTGTTGGTTGCGCTCCAGCTGTCTCACCTGGCCTCTAAGGTAGCTGATGCCAGTGGAGACAGTGGTGTAGGCTGATTTGGTTTCAGTATCTGCCTTCTGCTGGCGGCTCTCAATGCTCTCCAGCTCTTCTCCATCCTATCCATGGCCTGGAAGAGTTTTGGCAACTCTTCTTACAGGTTTAAGAACAGTGGCAGAATGAAGAGGAGAAACAGCCCTTACTTCCTCTAGCCTGCTGGTCACATCCTGTTCTTCATCTAGTTGTAGAATTCTCTTTACTGGAGATGCCAGAGAAGGTAAGGAGGCCAGACGTCTGGATGGCAGATCTGTAGCTGGTGGTGTCAGTGGCAGGTCCGACGACTCAAAGCCCAGTAGCAGTGTCAGCCTGGGTCTCAGATGATGCAGAGGGTACTGGAGTTGCATTGGTTGTTGTAGAGACTGATGCTGTAACGACAGGCAGAATTGGTTTATCAGAAGTCATCTGCATCCAGTGCAGTCTACTTGCAGCTAGAGACAGTGGCTTGCGATCTTTTGCTATAATTATGGAGCCGCTCTGGTGGATGTAGAAGTCGTCCCATCTGAAAGAGCCCTCCCTGACCATCTCCCTGTGGTTCAGGTGAGGTTTGAATGTTTTGCAGTGCCTCTTTTTCTTTTTCTTTTTTTGTAAGTTTATGATGGCTAAGCGTGGAGGTTCCCACACTAGTCCTGCATCAAAACAATATTACAAAATTAATAATATACTTAATAACCAAAATTAAAGTCTATTGCTTCTTTTGAACCTTTGACACAGCGGATTGAAGTAGGTGTTTACGGGCAGGTCTTTTCTTTGTCTTTGGTGGTTGTCTGGGTTGAGATGTCAGTTGGCGCTGTTGGTTGCGCTCCAGCTGTCTCACCTGGCCTCTAAGGTAGCTGATGCCAGTGGAGACAGTGGTGTAGGCTGATTTGGTTTCAGTATCTGCCTTCTGCTGGCGGCTCTCAATGCTCTCCAGCTCTTCTCCATCCTATCCATGGCCTGGAAGAGTTTTGGCAACTCTTCCTTACAGGTGTAAGAACAGTGGCAGAATGATGAAGAGCAAGAACAGCCCTTACTTCCTCTAGCCTGCTGGTCACATCCTGTTCTTCATCTAGTTGTAGAATTCTCTTTACTGGAGAAGGCAGATCTGTGGCTGGTGGTGTCAGTAGCAGGTCCGACGACTCAAAGCCCATTGGCAGAGTGTTAGCCTGGGTCTCAGAGGGTACTGGAGATGCATTGGTTGTTGTAGAGAATGATGCTGTAACGACAGGCCGAATTGGTTTATCAGAAGCTATACGCATCCAGTGCAGTCTACTTGCAGCTGGAGACAGTGGCTTGTGATCTTTTGCTGTAATTATGGAGGCATTCTGGCTGTGGTGGATGTAGAAGTCGTCCCCTCTGAAAGAGCCCTCCCTGACCATCTCCTCCCTCTGATTCAGGTGAGGTTTGAATATTTTGCAGTGCCTCTTTTTCGTTTTCTTTTTTTGTTAGTTTATGATGGCTAAGCGTGGAGGTTCCCACACTAGCGCTGCATCAAAACAATATTACAAAATTAATAATATACTTAATAACCAAAATTAAAGTATATTGCTTCTTTTGAACCTTTGACACAGTGGATTGAAATAGGTGTTTACGGGCAGGTCTTTTCTTTGTCTTTGGGTGGTTGTCTGGGTTGAAATGTCAGTTGGCGCTGTTGGTTGCGCTCCAGCTGTCTCACCTGGCCTCTAAGGTAGCTGATGCCAGTGGAGACAGTGGTGTAGGCTGATTTGGTTTCAGTATCTGCCTTCTGCTGGCGGCTCTCAATGCTCTCCAGCTCTTCTCCATCCTATCCATGGCCTGGAAGAGTTTTGGCAACTCTTCTTACAGGTTTAAGAACAGTGGCAGAATGAAGAGTAGAAACAGCCCTTACTTCTTCTAGCCTGCTGGTCACATCCTGTTCTTCATCTAGTTGTAGAATTCTCTTTACTGGAGATGCCAGAGAAGGTAAGGAGGCCAGACGTCTGGATGGCAGATCTGTAGCTGGTGGTGTCAGTGGCAGGTCCGACGACTCAAAGCCCAGTAGCAGTGTCAGCCTGGGTCTCAGATGATGCAGAGGGTACTGGAGTTGCATTGGTTGTTGTAGAGACTGATGCTGTAACGACAGGCAGAATTGGTTTATCAGAAGTCATCTGCATCCAGTGCAGTCTACTTGCAGCTAGAGACAGTGGCTTGCGATCTTTTGCTATAATTATGGAGCCGCTCTGGTGGATGTAGAAGTCGTCCCATCTGAAAGAGCCCTCCCTGACCATCTCCCTGTGGTTCAGGTGAGGTTTGAATGTTTGCAGTGCCTCTTTTTCTTTTTCTTTTTTTGTAAGTTTATGATGGCTAAGCGTGGAGGTTCCCACACTAGTCCTGCATCAAAACAATATTACAAAATTAATAATATACTTAATAACCAAAATTAAAGTCTATTGCTTCTTTTGAACCTTTGACACAGCGGATTGAAGTAGGTGTTTACGGGGAGGTCTTTTCTTTGTCTTTGGTGGTTGTCTGGGTTGAAATGTCAGTTGGCGCTGTTGGTTGCGCTCCAGCTGTCTCACCTGGCCTCTAAGGTAGCTGATGCCAGTGGAGACAGTGGTGTAGGCTGATTTGTTTTCAGTATCTGCCTTCTGCTGGCGGCTCTCAATGCTCTCCAGCTCTTCTCCATCCTATCCATGGCCTGGAAGAGTTTTGGCAACTCTTCCTTACAGGTGTAAGAACAGTGGCAGAATGATGAAGAGCAGGAACAGCCCTTACTTCCTCTAGCCTGCTGGTCACATCCTGTTCTTCATCTAGTTGTAGAATTCTCTTTACTGGAGATGGCAGATCTGTGGCTGGTGGTGTCAGTAGCAGGTCCGACGACTCAAAGCCAATTGGCAGAGTGTTAGCCTGGGTCTCAGAGGGTACTGGAGATGCATTGGTTGTTGTAGAGAATGATGCTGTAACGACAGGCCGAATTGGTTTATCAGAAGCTATATGCATCCAGTGCAATCTACTTGCAGCTGGAGACAGTGGCTTGTGATCTTTTGCTGTAATTATGGAGGCATTCTGGCTCTGGTGGATGTAGAAGTCGTCCCCTCTGAAAGAGCCCTCCCTGACCATCTCCTCCCTCTGATTCAGGTGAGGTTTGAATATTTTGCAGTGCCTCTTTTTCGTTTTCTTTTTTTGTTAGTTTATGATGGCTAAGCGTGGAGGTTCCCACACTAGCGCTGCATCAAAACAATATTACACAATTAATAATATACTTAATAACCAAAATTAAAGTATATTGCTTCTTTTGAACCTTTGACACAGTGGATTGAAGTAGGTGTTTACGGGCAGGTCTTTTCTTTGTCTTTGGGTGGTTGTCTGGGTTGAAATGTCAGTTGGCGCTGTTGGTTGCGCTCCAGCTGTCTCACCTGGCCTCTAAGGTAGCTGATGCCAGTGGAGACAGTGGTGTAGGCTGATTTGGTTTCAGTATCTGCCTTCTGCTGGCGGCTCTCAATGCTCTCCAGCTCTTCTCCATCCTATCCATGGCCTGGAAGAGTTTTGGCAACTCTTCCTTACAGGTGTAAGAACAGTGGCAGAATGATGAAGAGCAGGAACAGCCCTTACTTCCTCTAGCCTGCTGGTCACATCCTGTTCTTCATCTAGTTGTAGAATTCTCTTTACTGGAGATGGCAGATCTGTGGCTGGTGGTGTCAGTAGCAGGTCCGACGACTCAAAGCCCATTGGCAGAGTGTTAGCCTGGGTCTCAGAGGGTACTGGAGATGCATTGGTTGTTGTAGAGAATGATGCTGTAACGACAGGCCGAATTGGTTTATCAGAAGCTATATGCATCCAGTGCAGTCTACTTGCAGCTGGAGACAGTGGCTTGTGATCTTTTGCTGTAATTATGGAGGCATTCTGGCTCTGGTGGATGTAGAAGTCGTCCCCTCTGAAAGAGCCCTCCCTGACCATCTCCTCCCTCTGATTCAGGTGAGGTTTGAATATTTTGCAGTGCCTCTTTTTCGTTTTCTTTTTTTGTTAGTTTATGATGGCTAAGCGTGGAGGTTCCCACACTAGCGCTGCATCAAAACAATATTACACAATTAATAATATACTTAATAACCAAAATTAAAGTATATTGCTTCTTTTGAACCTTTGACACAGTGGATTGAAGTAGGTGTTTACGGGCAGGTCTTTTCTTTGTCTTTGGGTGGTTGTCTGGGTTGAAATGTCAGTTGGCGCTGTTGGTTGCGCTCCAGCTGTCTCACCTGGCCTCTAAGGTAGCTGATGCCAGTGGAGACAGTGGTGTAGGCTGATTTGGTTTCAGTATCTGCCTTCTGCTGGCGGCTCTCAATGCTCTCCAGCTCTTCTCCATCCTATCCATGGCCTGGAAGAGTTTTGGCAACTCTTCCTTACAGGTGTAAGAACAGTGGCAGAATGATGAAGAGCAGGAACAGCCCTTACTTCCTCTAGCCTGCTGGTCACATCCTGTTCTTCATCTAGTTGTAGAATTCTCTTTACTGGAGATGGCAGATCTGTGGCTGGTGGTGTCAGTAGCAGGTCCGACGACTCAAAGCCAATTGGCAGAGTGTTAGCCTGGGTCTCAGAGGGTACTGGAGATGCATTGGTTGTTGTAGAGAATGATGCTGTAACGACAGGCCGAATTGGTTTATCAGAAGCTATATGCATCCAGTGCAATCTACTTGCAGCTGGAGACAGTGGCTTGTGATCTTTTGCTGTAATTATGGAGGCATTCTGGCTCTGGTGGATGTAGAAGTCGTCCCCTCTGAAAGAGCCCTCCCTGACCATCTCCTCCCTCTGATTCAGGTGAGGTTTGAATATTTTGCAGTGCCTCTTTTTCGTTTTCTTTTTTTGTTAGTTTATGATGGCTAAGCGTGGAGGTTCCCACACTAGCGCTGCATCAAAACAATATTACACAATTAATAATATACTTAATAACCAAAATTAAAGTATATTGCTTCTTTTGAACCTTTGACACAGTGGATTGAAGTAGGTGTTTACGGGCAGGTCTTTTCTTTGTCTTTGGGTGGTTGTCTGGGTTGAAATGTCAGTTGGCGCTGTTGGTTGCGCTCCAGCTGTCTCACCTGGCCTCTAAGGTAGCTGATGCCAGTGGAGACAGTGGTGTAGGCTGATTTGGTTTCAGTATCTGCCTTCTGCTGGCGGCTCTCAATGCTCTCCAGCTCTTCTCCATCCTATCCATGGCCTGGAAGAGTTTTGGCAACTCTTCCTTACAGGTGTAAGAACAGTGGCAGAATGATGAAGAGCAGGAACAGCCCTTACTTCCTCTAGCCTGCTGGTCACATCCTGTTCTTCATCTAGTTGTAGAATTCTCTTTACTGGAGATGGCAGATCTGTGGCTGGTGGTGTCAGTAGCAGGTCCGACGACTCAAAGCCCATTGGCAGAGTGTTAGCCTGGGTCTCAGAGGGTACTGGAGATGCATTGGTTGTTGTAGAGAATGATGCTGTAACGACAGGCCGAATTGGTTTATCAGAAGCTATATGCATCCAGTGCAGTCTACTTGCAGCTGGAGACAGTGGCTTGTGATCTTTTGCTGTAATTATGGAGGCATTCTGGCTCTGGTGGATGTAGAAGTCGTCCCCTCTGAAAGAGCCCTCCCTGACCATCTCCTCCCTCTGATTCAGGTGAGGTTTGAATATTTTGCAGTGCCTCTTTTTCGTTTTCTTTTTTTGTTAGTTTATGATGGCTAAGCGTGGAGGTTCCCACACTAGCGCTGCATCAAAACAATATTACACAATTAATAATATACTTAATAACCAAAATTAAAGTATATTGCTTCTTTTGAACCTTTGACACAGTGGATTGAAGTAGGTGTTTACGGGCAGGTCTTTTCTTTGTCTTTGGGTGGTTGTCTGGGTTGAAATGTCAGTTGGCGCTGTTGGTTGCGCTCCAGCTGTCTCACCTGGCCTCTAAGGTAGCTGATGCCAGTGGAGACAGTGGTGTAGGCTGATTTGGTTTCAGTATCTGCCTTCTGCTGGCGGCTCTCAATGCTCTCCAGCTCTTCTCCATCCTATCCATGGCCTGGAAGAGTTTTGGCAACTCTTCCTTACAGGTGTAAGAACAGTGGCAGAATGATGAAGAGCAGGAACAGCCCTTACTTCCTCTAGCCTGCTGGTCACATCCTGTTCTTCATCTAGTTGTAGAATTCTCTTTACTGGAGATGGCAGATCTGTGGCTTGTGGTGTCAGTAGCAGGTCCGACGACTCAAAGCCAATTGGCAGAGTGTTAGCCTGGGTCTCAGAGGGTACTGGAGATGCATTGGTTGTTGTAGAGAATGATGCTGTAACGACAGGCCGAATTGGTTTATCAGAAGCTATATGCATCCAGTGCAATCTACTTGCAGCTGGAGACAGTGGCTTGTGATCTTTTGCTGTAATTATGGAGGCATTCTGGCTCTGGTGGATGTAGAAGTCGTCCCCTCTGAAAGAGCCCTCCCTGACCATCTCCTCCCTCTGATTCAGGTGAGGTTTGAATATTTTGCAGTGCCTCTTTTTCGTTTTCTTTTTTTGTTAGTTTATGATGGCTAAGCGTGGAGGTTCCCACACTAGCGCTGCATCAAAACAATATTACACAATTAATAATATACTTAATAACCAAAATTAAAGTATATTGCTTCTTTTGAACCTTTGACACAGTGGATTGAAGTAGGTGTTTACGGGCAGGTCTTTTCTTTGTCTTTGGGTGGTTGTCTGGGTTGAAATGTCAGTTGGCGCTGTTGGTTGCGCTCCAGCTGTCTCACCTGGCCTCTAAGGTAGCTGATGCCAGTGGAGACAGTGGTGTAGGCTGATTTGGTTTCAGTATCTGCCTTCTGCTGGCGGCTCTCAATGCTCTCCAGCTCTTCTCCATCCTATCCATGGCCTGGAAGAGTTTTGGCAACACTTCCTTACAGGTGTAAGAACAGTGGCAGAATGATGAAGAGCAGGAACAGCCCTTACTTCCTCTAGCCTGCTGGTCACATCCTGTTCTTCATCTAGTTGTAGAATTCTCTTTACTGGAGATGGCAGATCTGTGGCTGGTGGTGTCAGTAGCAGGTCCGACGACTCAAAGCCCATTGGCAGAGTGTTAGCCTGGGTCTCAGAGGGTACTGGAGATGCATTGGTTGTTGTAGAGAATGATGCTGTAACGACAGGCCGAATTGGTTTATCAGAAGCTATATGCATCCAGTGCAGTCTACTTGCAGCTGGAGACAGTGGCTTGTGATCTTTTGCTGTAATTATGGAGGCATTCTGGCTCTGGTGGATGTAGAAGTCGTCCCCTCTGAAAGAGCCCTCCCTGACCATCTCCTCCCTCTGATTCAGGTGAGGTTTGAATATTTTGCAGTGCCTCTTTTTCGTTTTCTTTTTTTGTTAGTTTATGATGGCTAAGCGTGGAGGTTCCCACACTAGCGCTGCATCAAAACAATATTACACAATTAATAATATACTTAATAACCAAAATTAAAGTATATTGCTTCTTTTGAACCTTTGACACAGTGGATTGAAGTAGGTGTTTACGGGCAGGTCTTTTCTTTGTCTTTGGGTGGTTGTCTGGGTTGAAATGTCAGTTGGCGCTGTTGGTTGCGCTCCAGCTGTCTCACCTGGCCTCTAAGGTAGCTGATGCCAGTGGAGACAGTGGTGTAGGCTGATTTGGTTTCAGTATCTGCCTTCTGCTGGCGGCTCTCAATGCTCTCCAGCTCTTCTCCATCCTATCCATGGCCTGGAAGAGTTTTGGCAACTCTTCCTTACAGGTGTAAGAACAGTGGCAGAATGATGAAGAGCAGGAACAGCCCTTACTTCCTCTAGCCTGCTGGTCACATCCTGTTCTTCATCTAGTTGTAGAATTCTCTTTACTGGAGATGGCAGATCTGTGGCTTGTGGTGTCAGTAGCAGGTCCGACGACTCAAAGCCAATTGGCAGAGTGTTAGCCTGGGTCTCAGAGGGTACTGGAGATGCATTGGTTGTTGTAGAGAATGATGCTGTAACGACAGGCCGAATTGGTTTATCAGAAGCTATATGCATCCAGTGCAATCTACTTGCAGCTGGAGACAGTGGCTTGTGATCTTTTGCTGTAATTATGGAGGCATTCTGGCTCTGGTGGATGTAGAAGTCGTCCCCTCTGAAAGAGCCCTCCCTGACCATCTCCTCCCTCTGATTCAGGTGAGGTTTGAATATTTTGCAGTGCCTCTTTTTCGTTTTCTTTTTTTGTTAGTTTATGATGGCTAAGCGTGGAGGTTCCCACACTAGCGCTGCATCAAAACAATATTACACAATTAATAATATACTTAATAACCAAAATTAAAGTATATTGCTTCTTTTGAACCTTTGACACAGTGGATTGAAGTAGGTGTTTACGGGCAGGTCTTTTCTTTGTCTTTGGGTGGTTGTCTGGGTTGAAATGTCAGTTGGCGCTGTTGGTTGCGCTCCAGCTGTCTCACCTGGCCTCT